>OV121138.1:21775743-22375743 GCA_921294245.1 Brassicogethes aeneus | reverse complement strand
TTATTAAATCGATTTTAATAGTTCCGACCTCCAAATTTTAAATCTTGCCATTTGGAGACCGTCAAAACTTTTTCTGGTCAAATTAAATGGACCAATAAGAACATTATTCGCATTTCATAATAAACAAAATTTGTATCTGGTTAACGTTGTGTTATTTTAGAACACAACTTAACGTTAACCAAGAAAGAAATACTTATAAAATTATAATAATAATTTTTAAAATTTACCTTGTATAAGCACATCTATGGCACTCCTTATACTATTAAAAAGAACCCGTATGCTCATTCAATAAACTTATCAACAACATGTGGTTTTTGAGGGGCTGATTACAAATTTGATATCCATTTCTTCAAAAAATAAAATGGCTGATCCAATATGACGAAAATTTCTCGTTAGGCTTTAATGGTTTGGGTAAAATTTAGTATTTGGATATTTATGGGGTCTCTGATTAAGAATTTGATATCCATTAAAAAAATAAACTTGCGGATTCAAAATTACTTTATCAGTGTGGTCTTGGCACACATTTTTTTATTTCCAGTTTAAATTTCTATAGAAAAAAATAATAAACGAATTCGTATTTCATTCCAAATAATTTTTGTATTCATACATAGCTACTTTTACCACAAAAGAAACGAGACGCGACGAGAGAAAGGCACTTTCGAGCGAGAAAAGAGTATTATCGACGAGACGAGAGACCCATTTTCTCTCGCTGCACGAGACGAGACGAGAGAAGGACTTTTTTCGCCTCGTCTCGTCTCGCGGCATCACTACCTCAGTGTACTCTTCGGCGTAGTTATCAATCCCAGTAAGTGTGCATTTGGAGCATCCGAAGTCCAGTTTCTCGGCTTTCTCGTTTCAGGTTCATTTCCCAGCCACAGACGGTCTAGAAGCTACGGCTGTTTCTATAAAAGGTGAATTTCTACAGAAGATTCATACCCAAGGCGCCGAACGCACAGGCACCGCTCAACGATCTGCTACAGGGTAATTTCAAAGGTAGCACACAAGTCAAATGGATGCCGGAGGCAATCGCAGCATTCGCGACGTGTAAGGAAAGCTTAGCACGAGCTACCTTACTCGCACATCCCAAGACCAATGCACCTCTAGCCATCTTCACCGACGCATCGGACATTGCATTTGGCGCAGTGCTGCAACAGTGGTTAGAGGGCAGGTGGCAGCCGCTAAATTTATTCTCAAAAGAACTGGCAGTTCCAGAGCTCAAATACAGTGCATACGACCGCGACCTTCTGGCGATCTACATGGCCGTCAAACACTTCAGGCATATGGTCGAGGGTCTGCAGTTTACGATCTTTACAGACCACAAGCCGATTACGTTTCCTTTGAGTCCGCACATTGTTCACCACGCCAACAACGCCACCTGGACTTCATCGGCCAATTTTCCACCGGCATTCACCATGTGTCGGGCAAGGATAACGTAGTGGCTTCGGTGGTGGCAACGGTAAGTCTGGCCCTCAATTAAGTCAGACTGTCGTAAGTGGGCGCGAAGTTGCGTGGAATCTCAGGGGTCTAAGATATCGCCATGTCTCAGCGCCAGTGGGTTCGTTTGCACCACCATCAGCAAGATTCGATCACATACACCTCAACCTAATCATTATGCCACACTGCAATGGGTATCGTTATTGTTTGACCATGTTTGATAAATTCTCTCGCTGGCCCGAAGCCGTTCCACTTGCCAACCAGGAGGCAACCACTGTTGCAGAGGCATTCTTCGACCACTGGATTGCTCGTTTTGGCGCCCCACTACGAGTTACGACGAACCAAGGGAGACAATTCGAGTTGAACCTGTTCAAGAACTTAAATCGCTTGACAGGTATCACTCACATACGAACGAATACATACCACCCAGCAGCCAACGGCGGTTTCACCGCCAACTCAAAGCAGCCATCCGCTGTCATCAAAGCCGCTAGACAGAGGCGCTTCCAGCAGTGTTTTTGGGAATCCGCTCAGCTTGGAAGGTGCTGAGGTGCTGTATGTCCAATCGTTGCGACATCCAGGAGAGCTGTTAAACATATTAGGCAGCAGTTGCAGGATATAAGGCCTGCAGTTATCACCCGTCATGGCGACAAGAAGACCTTTATTTTTAAAGACCTTGCGACGACAGTAATTATCCGCCACGACGGCCCTAAAAGACCTCTCCAACATCCTTATGAGGGGCTGTATCGGGTTGTCAGTCGATTCGAGAAATTCTTCATAGTGAATGTCAGGGAAAAAAATACTACGGTTTCAATCGATTGGCTAAAACCCGCATCCACGATGCCTGACGGACAGAACCAGAAGAAGAGCCGGAACAACCCAGCCGATTTATTATTACTCTGGTAACGCCTGACCCGCAAACTGAGCCACCAGACGTCCCACCAGCACGCGTCCCGGCCGTTCCAGAAGCAGTCTACCCACCAGTACGGTTTTCCGATCGCTTTCAATCCGGAGTCTCGTGATCTTGATCACTGCCAGGGGAGTGATGTGGGGACTGAACCCTTAATTATATTGTAAATATTTTAGTACCAGGAGCCGTTTCTTTCAACACAGCAAAATTTCCCATCATTTGCAAACATCCCTGGGTTTATTACTCCTTTAACACTTCTTTACCTTTACAAAAGATATATATTCGTGTTTATAAATTAAATCCAAAAATATAATAGACTTTAGTATTTTTTGGATTTTTGACTCATTCTAAATATTTTCTACCTATTCCCTACGCCGACAACGGTGGGGGACGAGGGAGCCTGGTGGAAGATCTAGGTGCTCTCATCGAGCACTAAATCCTAATTCTCCGTCTTAAATACATTGGCTCTGGCTAACTACACGCTAAGTTCGTATATAGTTTGTGTATAAGTGAGTATATAATAATGTTAAGTTTGTATATACCTAATTGATCAATTCGCTTACCTCCTTGTACACCCAGTTGCTAAAAATGAATTAATAAAATAAATTGTAACGTGTCAAAAGGACTCTTCGTTTATTTTAGGAATTTGTTACTGTTTTGCTAATAAAACTAAAACTTACTTATCGGCACTTTTATTATTTAGTTTAATTTCCATACTATCTGTCAAGTGGCAGTGTTGCCAACGTTATTTTAATCGCACACCTAGATTTTATCTATGGGTTGCACACTGTAAATTAAGTGTTGCCAACGTTAAAGTTATGCTGGAGTGACGCTTGGTTTTCTTGACATTTGACATTGTGGCGTTGGGCTAGTGAGTGTGTGCTACAGATTTTCTGAAGAGTTGGTTTTATTTCAACCATCAGTTCTTAATTGCGGGATTTGTCTTCAGAAAAATCAGTATTGGATCCATTTAGACCATTACCGTGTTGGATTTTGTATTTTGGGTCAATGGATTTAGCGGATTCGTCCGGATGTAAAAAACACATGCTCTAGGTAAGCGTAATGTTTTTTTTCTATCTAAGCCTATTTTAGTGGTCAAGCCAGCGTCATTTCACACTAAACCGCACATAACATCGTTGAATAAAATCCCAACGCTATAACTTGTCATCGTTATACAATAATTTATTCAACCAGGCGTAAGTACAAATAATTTCTTTGGGAAACCTATTCTATACCATTATTTTTCTCCTGTAGGGTTTTGTTTTGGTTTTTACGATTCTATAGAAAACTATAGTTTTTTTGGTCTTGTTTTGTTGACCTTGTATATAGTCTTATTTTACCTATATCTTGGACAAAGCATCCCTAACATTGTGACCCTTGTTCCGGGACATACACTATCGCGGAGGTACCCTGACAAGCATACTTTCCCCGGATTGGACACTACTGTGAGTTGGCCGAGGTCTGCCATCTCACCCATCACCCGATTAAGACAATTGCCCCGGATTTGACGACTACCCGATTGTGACAACGCCTGGCAGCAGGATAAGTTTAATTATATTTTTCCTTTACTTTTTCTGTACCAACTTGGTACAGTCCATTACCCGAGTATAAGTTATTTTATTATATGCATATTTCTGTAAGGGTGGTTGTTCTGTGCCGAGGCTGTCCAGCTTCTGCCCGTATAACCAGCTGCTGGTCGGCTTCGATTCAGACCAACGGCCAATTTTTCCATACTTGCTTTATTTTATTGGTTATTATTATTAGTTGTGTTGCGAACTGGTCTGGTTAAGCATGACCGTATAGCCGGGTTTGCCCAGATCGGGTTGCAACCGTCTGGTTGCTCACCTTGTTGTACCTACCAGTTCCACTTATGGAGGTAATTGATATTGTTTTGCCCTGGTTGCCTTAAGCACCAGTTTTAGTATTTTTGTTTTACCCTGGTTGCCTTTAGCTCCAGTTTGGTATTTAACTTGCAGAATTTATATATTATTTTGTAGTTCTTAACTACCAAAAGGGGTGTAAACCCAAGTGATCACTTCGGTATTAGTTTTGGTATTTATCCTTAACACAGACGTATAATCACTTATTGCGTTATTTAAACTTATATATCAGTAATAAACCTTTAGTTCTATCTATTTCGTGATTTTCTCTTTCTACGTTTTAAGGGCCGCTTAAATCACGTGGCGCCTACTACCGTAATTTTTAACCCACACCCCTGAGCAACTATAGAGTCGGGCAGAGCCCTTAAAACTAGATATTATTATTTATGTAGCGCCCACTGGAAAGTGAACCATAACAAAATATTATACATAAAATATATAAAATATAAAATAATTAATTTTACAGAAAAAAAAATACTCTTTAAAAGTTCTGCTTTCTCAAAAAATAATATTAGACTATTTAAACTTAAAATTGCATGTACCTAAAGGATGGTCATAAAATAGGAAAATGTTAAATTGGCTCAAGAGAAGTACCCTTAGTTTGCATTTTTAAGCAAAATGACAAACAGAAATGTTTCTAAGAACTAAAAGTTATATTTAAGTTTAAATACATGGCGTTTTATTATTAAATTTAAATATGCAACTTAAGCCAATAATCATTTATTACGTATTTACCCTACAAACAAGATAACATTTTTATTTTGTTTCTTAACCTCTGTTTTGCAGTAATATTTGTGATGCACTTAAATAATTATTAATATTAATAAATTATTATTAACATAATTCCTTATTTTCCTAAATACAATAATAACACAGGCCCACAAAAAAAGTGGAATGAACTTTACATGTGAGTATACTACCCCTATGGGAAAGCTGATATCTTTCCGTCTTATGAGTTGCCGTGTTTATTTCTGTCATCAAAATTTGTATCCAGCCCCTCAGGCTAGGGAAACTCTGAAGTACTGTGGAACATTTTTCACGTCAGATATGAATTTAGGAACTCAAAATATGAAAATATATAAGCTTTCTTGCGGAAAAATAGAACCTTCCAGAAATCGCAAGTTTTGCTCAGCTTAACACTTTTTCCCCTAGGCTCAGGGCCGTGCCGTGATATGATGCAGAGATGTGGCCGTATCAGGCGGCACCGTAAAGGGGCGGCATTAGCAGCAACATAAAAAAATATAGAAAATTTAGATTTTTCAATAATTAAAAATTTTTATGCGACGCTTGTGACACTTTTTTGGATAAGTATGTGTTATTCCGGTATTAACGTACGCATTCCGTAAGATTTACTCGCAAAAAGCTGCCTCCCCACATATCAAACAACAAGTGTAAGAACTTAACACTTTTTTCTGGTTCTACAAAACGTTGGAAAGTACTAAGAAAATGTGTTTTACAATTAACTCTAAAACCACTGTGCTACTAGGTGGTCAAGCAGGATAGATGCGTTAAAACTTTTACTATTTCAACTTTTATTATGCTTTATTAAAAATAATCTAAGACGTCAACAGAGATGTAGAAACTAGAGTAAAGGCAAGAGGGTTGGCGAAATAGATTAAAAATTAAGATTAATTAAGTTTATATGTGGAGTAATTCTTTGGTACGATACTTTATTTGAAATAATTTCAGTCTCAAAGCTGTTGCAATTTGTGACTATAAATTTGTCAGATTGTTTAAGGATGTTATCAGAACTATACAAAAAATTAAAAATTATAGGCAATCTGGGTATGATCAATTAAGAATTGCAGGGAATCTTGTATGTAGTTCAGATTTTTCTGTCAAAACTGAAATAAGATCCAAAAAGAAAAAGCGCCAATTTGATTATGTAAAAGCTACCGATAAACCCTTAACAGAGGAGAAGAAATTTAAAATAAACTTTTTTAATTATATTCTGGACATTACCTTTAATTCTCTGAATGATAGATTCACGGTTTTGGAAACCCAATTTTGAATTTTTATATGACGACAAAACGCTAGAAAATTATTGTACCAGTCTCCAGACAATATATAAAGTATACTTTTGGTCGAAAATGATTAAGATATAAATGCAAATGACCTACAAGAAGAACGTGATGTATCCCGGATGCTGAAATATTCTATGAAACCTTGTTTGTTTTAAATTACTTGTGCCAAAATAACTTAATTACTTTGTATCCGAACACTTTTATAACTTTTCGAATTTTATTAACACTCCCTATCTGTAGCTAGTGGGGAAATAAGTTTTTTAAAATTAAAACTGATAAAACTACTTAGGAAATTCAATAAGCAAAACAAAATTTAGAAATTTATCATTAATATCTGCCACCCTAAATTACACATCGTTAATTAACGAATTTGCTAAAATAAAAGTTAAAGGACAAAATTATAGTCCTGTTTTAGATGAAATTTGATATTATTGTTAGAGGTAGTTTATATTTATGTTTTTTTAAATAAAAATAGTTTTCATACATATTGTGTAGTTTTCTTGTGAATACCAATCGAAGGTTATTAGAAGACATTTCAATGTTAAGGGAGGCATTTCACAAACTTGCATCATAATGAGATGATTCGAAATATGCGACTCGAGATACGTGAAAACATTATCGTTTTATTTAATATTGCGTAGATAAAAATTTGTTTTACAGATAATGAAATTTCTAAGATTTCAAGCATTTCCCCTGAGCTAGGGGAAAACTGAGGGGTCCAGGGGAAATTCTGATTCAGCGGCTCAAAATCCATAAGGGTAGTATACTCACATGTAAAGTTCATTCCACTTTTTTATTATAGTCACACATTTAATAAAAAAATTTAAATAAAAATACATATGTACTCTCATTAAATATTTGAATTTTTTAACTCACTAATAAATAGGTATTGTAAAGATTTCTCCTTAGCCCAGGTTAGTTTAAAACAATTTTTATAAAAAATTGATAAATTAAATATTTTGTGGCTTTGGACCTCTACGTTGTGTTTACTTACTTGTTTTATTAAATGCATAATAATGATACGTGAGAGAACTAGGTTTATAATAAATAAAATACAGTGGTTTAGTTTACCCCAATTTAATTTAAGTAAACTTTTATAAACAAGCAAGGGGTGGCTCTTAGGAGGGTTCGGCCAGGGAAAAAGAGCCTGAGAAAAAACCCTGGTCGGCTATGAAGTAGCGAAGGAAACGCGGTCAGGCATGGCTCGATACTGCATTCAACAAAGATTTAAAACTGAAGAATATTGGTGTTAGTTAACCGGGCTGGGTCCAGTAGGTAACAAGGAGACAACTCGCCCATTTTAGTTGAAGGGTCGGGGAAAAGCGATGCAGCCCTAGAGAACCTAGGACAACCTGTTCCTCTCACGGGAGAAAATGTTAGTTCATACAACAAAGGCCCACGCACACAAACAAAGAGTACTCAAAGTTTAACGGTAACGGTCAGAACTCCTGTTTAAGCACCGAGTTATTTAGCAATTCATCAATAAATTTAGACTGATCATAAAACAATGCTTAACCACGTGATAGAAAAGGTACAAAATGTTGGGTTAAGCACAAAACAAATTACAATGTTACGTTTGAGCAGTACAAGCATTAAACATAGTAAATTATTAAAATTATAGTAATAACAGTAAAAGCGAAAACAGGTGTGGTAACATCTAAAAGAAGAGGGTTAAAAATAACGTAAAATACAGCTAAACGTAATAGTGAAGGATAAATATACCCATAATAGCAATAATCATATAATAATATTATTAACAATTTAAAAATGCATAATATTACGTTTAGTTAATTTTACTACACATTTAGATAGATTAAATATTTAGAACTAACCTTGTCGAATACACTAACAACACTTTTAACAATGATTTTAGAACAATAATTTGATTTTACAATTTTACCAAAGAAAACGATCTGTACAGTAGCAAGTTCAAAACGCTTCTTTCTTTACTCGCTTCGTATACCTGCACCATCGTTTTTTATACCATCTGGACATCAGATTTTTAGGCAAATTCCGAAAAACTTGTAATTTCCCTTCTACCTATATTGTTTGCTTGGCTAATATTCTACCTAAATTGTATTTATTGCCTTAAACTAAAATTTTATAACATAATCCTATTTTAAAATTAAAAATATAATATATTTATAAACATGTATTATAATAAATTTATAATGGGGTATTTTTACGGAATCATTACAGTATACTTACAGCAATTTCAAATGCATAATTTTTTAGAAACTATACAACTGGTTAAATATCATTTATTTAAATTCAGTTTTCAAGGCACACTTTAGAGACCTTTGGAAGAGTGGAAAGTTTTTTAGAAAAATATATAAGTATTGTTTTATATGATTAAAATAAATAAGTCTTCTGGGTAGTATTTAACGGCATTTTTTTTTGTATTAAAATTATTTTCAGGTTATAAACAATTGTTTTAGACCATTACCAAGTGGAAAAAGCTAGATGAGAAAATAAAGCACCTAATTATATCTACACCAACAACGTGCGCCATGCCGAAAGCATGTGGGCCGAGTAGACATCGGTAGAGTCTGAATTTCTTAGTTATAAAACTGTAACTCTTTATCTACATTCAATTTAAATCTAAATTTACAGGTAGAGCCATGCAAACCGAAACCAAAACCGAAACACTTATCTGTCAACAACATCTTTAATGATAGTCCTGATGGAAGCGCTTACGGAAGTACTTTTGTAAAGACACTTGCGTCCTGCTAGAAGGACAAGCGCGCCCGGTAGTTTCGTAAATTCTGTCCTTCCAGCAGTACTCCCTGCTACCAGAAGGACGAATACTTTAATGCGTAAATCTAAAAATACGAAACAGTGCAAAATATACTTTATTTGAAAACCATCAATACATTATATTGTAATATTTTAAAAAATTTTGGTATTCCAAATGCGAACAAAAAAAATACGCTAAGCCTAAAAATTGTCAGCTATCATTAAATTATATTCCAGAAATCACATCCACTCACTATTTTGGCTGCCATTTTCTTAAAAACAGAGCTACCAACCCGTTCTTTTTTGCGCCAATTTTAAAATAACAGCTTATTCCAATGGTTTTATTCAAAGTCCTGCTGGAAGGCTAGAAAGTACTCATGTGAAAGTTGGTAGGACCCGGAGAACTTTTCGTACTGCCGGCAGGACGTTGTTCGGAATATCATTCAGGTCAAGTCACACTACAATACGTTTATATCTATAGGATTCCTACAAAGCGTGTATTATTTTTATATTTTTATTTATATTTGTACAGTTAAGTAAAATGATTTACGTCATTTTTTTAATATAAAATGCCGCAGATAATATTAATGTAGGTTCTCCTTTATTGTGACTGCCCAAGATATCAATGAGAGCTGGATTTAACTACATTAATTATTTTATGCACCGCAAACTATTCAGCAGAGACAAGGGAGACAAGGGAGAGAGAGACGAACGATTTCCATATAAACATTGGAAACAATGCATACCCTCGCCGGGGGCTGCAAGAACTAGCGCAATAAATTTTGCGCGGTTAATATTAAATATATTTGTTTTTGTTTGCTATACAACTACAAAGAAGGTATTATGTTGAAAAAATATTATCATCAAAATAAAAATATTTTATTACATATAATTATTAAATATGAAATAACCATACATAAATAAATCAAATAAAACAAGGAACTTCAACAAAAATATCACTATAAAATTAATATTATCATCAAAATAAAAACAATATAAATACATATATACATATATATATATATATATATATATATATATATATACAGGGTGTTTCACATTCGTGGACCATTAGAAGTTTCTGGAGAACGGAAAAAGATATCGATTTGAAATTTTAAAAGCGTTTATAATCCATTTAAAACTATTTTTCTAAAATATTTTGAACAAAATTCCACTTCCGGTTTAACCGGAAGTGACATCAACTTTGTTATTTCAAATAGAGCACCCCATATATTTTTTCATTTTTAAGTTCTACATAAAATTCTGAGTAAAATTACTATACCATGTCCTATACCTAAAGTGAATAGTTTTCAAGTTATTAATTTTTTTCGTTAAAATTTGACAAATGCTCGGCAATCAAAAATAGCCTATAACTTTTTTGTTATTAGGTTTGCGAATATGGGGGTGGAATTTTTGGAATCCTAAAACATTGCTTAAAAGATTGCATGTTTATTCTTTAACATTTTTTAACAAATTACCTAAGAAAATCCAGGGCAAATTAGGCTAACTTGAAAGGTTAATAACTTTTTTATTTTAAGGTTTTTACATAATCACATAGTAAATTAAAAAATCTTTCGATTGATGTTACTATTCCCTATACCTAAAGTTAATAATTTTAGAGATATTTAGCAATTTCTAAAATTTTAAATATTATTTTGTATCAAGAAACCTGTGACGGGTGAGTTGACGTTATCTATGGTTACCACGTAATCTCTCATTGTTTAAAATTTAATGGCGTCAATTTATAGTTTTTTAAATAATTTGTTAACTAATTAAGTGTTTTGTAAAAATGAATCAAGAATACACAAATATTGACCTTCTCAACCTCTTTGCAATATTTGGAGAGTGCAGTAAAATTGTAACGAGAACTTGCAGAACTTTTAACACAAGATATCCAAATGTGCGTGCAATCACACCAAAAATATTTCGGCGAATTTACGGTAATTTTGAGGCACGTGGAAGACAAAATGCCGTAAGAAATAAAGCTCATCCTATAACCAGTAACGAAGAAACAGAAATTAATGTTTTGGCGTACTTCTGCGCTTATCCTCAAGCATCAATTCGAAGCGCTCAAGATAATCTGGGTGTTTCAGTCTCGTCGGTGCATCGTATTTTAAAGAAGTACAAATGGCATGATTACAAATTTACAAAAGTGCAGCATCTGCACCCTCAAGATGGCGCTGCGAGAGTAGAATTCTGTGAAATGTTCTTGGTAAAAATTCAAGAAGATGAAAATTTTAAGAAAAAAGTAATTTGGACTGATGAAGCCAAATTTTCCAGAGAAGGCATTTTCAATACTAGAGCTAATCACTTCTGGGGTGATGAAAATCCACACTTAACCAAAGAACAGAATTTTCAAGTAAAATTTAGTTTTAACGTATTTGCATTAATAAAAGACAACACCCTGGCTTATTACATTTATGATGAGGCATTGACTAGTCAAAAATATTTAGAAATATTACGAACAGTAGTTGATGATTTCGTAGACAATTTACCGTTAAATGAAGCTGTAGAATGCTGGTATCAGCTAGACGGAGCACCAGCTCACTGTACTGAAGCTGTAAGTAGAGAGCTATACCAAATGTTTGAAGACAGATGGTTTCGTTGTTTGGGTCCGTGGTCATGGCCTGCAAGATCTCCAGATCTGTCGCCTTTGGATTTTTATTTATGGGGGACTATAAAAAATAAAGTGTACACTAACACAACTCCACTGCGTTCAAAAGATGAACTACGAAACCGTGTCCAGGCTGCTTTTCAAGAATTAGACCCAGAAGAGTTAGGAAAAGCAACGTTAAATGTAGAAGTGAGAATTAGAAAATGCTTGAATATAAATTGAGGACACTTTGAACATTTATTAAAAATTAGATAGGTTATTGGTAATAAAAATTGTTAATTGTTGGTTTATTAAATTTTTTTTATTATTAAAATATTTTATAATTATTAAATCAGGTTGGCATTTAATTTTTTAATGTCTTCAATAAGCTAGTGCTTCATGTAGAAGACATCCTACAGTTTTGTTGATTTTTTGGGTTATTACTTTTAAATTTTAAAAATGTCAGTGACTGCTATTTTTTTTATCAGTAATTTCGCTTTCAAAACACTTAATTAGTTAACAAATTATTTAAAAAACTATAAATTGACGCCATTAAATTTTAAACAATGAGAGATTACGTGGTAACCATAGATACCGTCAACTCACCCGTCACAGGTTTCTTGATACAAAATAATATTTAAAATTTTAGAAATTGCTAAATATCTCTAAAATTATTAACTTTAGGTATAGGGAATAGTAACATCAATCGAAAGATTTTTTAATTTACTATGTGATTATGTAAAAACATACCGGGTGTTACATTTAAAATAAAAAAGTTATTAACCTTTTAAGTTAGCCTAATTTGCCCTGGGTTTTCTTAGGTAATTTGTTAAAAAATGTTAAAGAATTAACATGTAATCTTTTAAACAATGTTTTAGGATTCCAAAAATTCCACCCCCATATTCGCAAACCTAATAACAAAAAAGTTATAGGTTATTTTTGATTGCCGAGCATTTGTCAAATTTTAACGAAAAAAATTAATAACTCGAAAACTATTCACTTTAGGTATAGATAGGACATGGTATAGTAATTTTACTCAGAATTTTATGTAGAACTTAAAAATGAAAAAATATATGGGGTGTTTTATTTGAAATAACAAAGTTGATGTCACTTCCGGTTAAACCGGAAGTGGAATTTTGTTTAAAATATTTTAGAAAAATAGTTTTAAATGGATTATAAACGCTTTTAAAATTTCAAATCGATATCTTTTTCCGTTCCCCAGAAACTTCTATTGGTCCACGAATGTGAAACACCCTGTATATATATATATATATTAGGGTGTGCCAAAAAAACTCGATATTTCTTTTTTCTTGCTCTCCACCCAAAATATCGTAGAATATGTCCGAACAAATATTCTGTTAAAAGCGGAGCTCATAATTTCAATTTTAAGAGGTCCCTCATCGAATCTGAAGTTTTGCCGCTTAAATAACACAGAAAACTGACTGTTTTACCTTATTTATTCTTGCAACCTAGGAAGAAATTTTTTTTTCATAAAATCCATGACCAAATCTTACAAAGCATTACATTTGGACAAAAAAATCTTATTAAGCCGAATTTCTATTTTCATTATTTGATTTTTTACAGAGCTTTAAATTTAAAATTTTACGTTTTTTGCCTTTTTCAGCTAAACTATTAAAGTTAGACGAAAAAGTCAAATGGCAATTTTTTAGCTTGTCTGATGGACCACAAAAAAGTTTTAGGCGAATTTTTTGTATCGTCAATATTCTAAAAGTTACAGGCGTATAAATTCATAATTTTTGTATTATTAACTTTAAATTTAAAGCTCTGTAAAAAATCAAATAATGAAAATAGAAATTCGGCTTAATAAGATTTTTTTGTCCAAATTTAATGCTTTGTAAGAATTAGTCATGGATTTTATGAAAAAAAAATTTCTTCCTAGGTTGCAAGAATAAATAAGGTAAAAAAGTCAGTTTTCTGTGTTATTTAAGCGGCAAAACTTCAGATTCGATGAGGGACCTCTTAACATTGAAATTATGAGCTCCGCTTTTAACAGAATATTTGTTTGGACATATTCTACGATATTTTGGGCGGAGAGCAAGAAAAAAAAAATATCGAGTTTTTTTGGCACACCCTAATATATATATATATATATATATATATATGGTCTCTGTATATATATAAATACATAAAATATGAAATAACAAAAATTTTAAAACAGGAACTTTAACAAAAAACTCTAAAAACTAATAATAATTTATAAAAACAAAATATTACTAAAAATAATATTATACTCATAGTTGAACAAAAAACAGGAAGTTCAACAAAAATATCACTCCAAAAATAATATAAGCATAAAAATAAAAACTATATACAAATACAGCGTGTCCCACAAGTCAACGATATTGGCATTTATATGAATTTTGTGAAACTTGACACATGAAATCAGTTTTTTGAATGCCACAACTACAACATTCTATATTCTTAGATTATATTTTATTTTGCGTAACCCTGAATAGGACTGCTATTAATTATTTAATTTATATGAATTTTGTGAAACTTGACACATGAAATCAGTTTTTTGAATGCCACAACTACAACATTCTATATTCTTAGATTATATTTTATTTTGCGTAACCCTGAATAGGACTGCTATTAATTACAATTCAAAATTAAATTAATAGTAGATTTTGTACCTGTGGCACTCGAAAAACTGATCTAAGGTGTCAAGTTTTACAAAATTCATAAAAATGACTATATCTCAAAAACTAACGATTTTTTACAAAGGTCATATTTTGATTTTCTGCTTAGTCATGAGTTGGTCTATCAGTCCTCCAAAGGATATCGTTGACTTTTGGGACACCCTGTATATATATATATATATATATATATATATATATTAGGGTGGTCCTTATTTAGGGTGTGTGTAATGAATCATTACTAACGATACACATTACGACATCTATGAGACGATTTCCTAACTACCCGACGTCAAGGAAAGAGTTGGACTACCAGAAACCTGCAGTTAGACGAAACTCTAACAGATGGCGCTTGAACAGCTGTCAACCGTATATGTTGTCAACAATTGTTGCACACGGCTCCTGTGAAGGATTTATTGCACGCGGCCCCAATTGTTTTTCATCAAGTCTGTCATCAGAATTTCGTCTATAAAACCGCTGCATTTTTCAATGGACAATTAGTCGTCTGGTGGCTCAGTTCCAAATGGTGTTATCAATTGTGAGCCCAAAACCAACCACTTAATCACAGAGAATTCTCAGTGGAATATTAACAGTAAGTTAACCTGTTTTTAATATCAAAGGGCTTTAAGCCGTATAATATTAAGCTTTAATAGCAGAGTTAATGAAACTGTAAATCCTGTATGCATATAACATAACCTAACAACATGTATTTTTCCACTAGAGTCCAATTGCAAATCTGCCCTGTCTCTCTGTAGGACTGAAAACTACGCCCGTGCCTGCCAGTTGCCTGTGAAAAGCCCTGGAACATTTGCCTGTCCTGATTAAAGGCTATGCAAGAACCTTTGTGGGCAAAGTCTACGATACTTTTGTAAATACTGTAAATACTGTATATAATTCTAATATAATTTTGTACATACTTTTACCTTGGTAAATAAACCAGTTTAAGTTACTTTTTTGCATTTTAAATTAAACCACCAAACCCTAACTGATTCTTATAAACCCTACTTTCTCCACTGAATAAAAGCAACCCGAGGTAGGTATTCCTCTATATCTGAAGAGTCAACCGGAGAGGAACCTTGGTGAAGTACTTAAGGCCATAACCAGCCTAGGTACGACACATGTGTTCGAATTTTTCTTCACGATAGTCCTAAATAGGTTCCAAATAAAAAAAAAAAAATAATGTGCCAAATTGCCGCTCTTAATTTTAAAATTAAGCCGGCCCCCCCGACAGCCAAAGTTTTAAATGGAAATAACATGGGAAAAGTTCTGTTATTACTTTGGATTTTTTTAAGTCATGAACTAATAAACGGATTATATAGAAGGATAAATATTCTTGTAAAAATTTAACGCTCTACAAAAAAGGTTTCTTGTGATTTTTTGCTAACTTGACTGGTTCAAAAGTTATTTGAGGTCAAAATGGAAGTTCTAGTCAATTCTATGTTTTTTTCCATTTTCAACACAGGAATTTTTTAACTTTTTTAATTTTATAACTTTTTGAGTGGACATATTGGAATGAGCGATAATTTTTTAAGAAACAAAAAAAATTAAAAAAAGTTCACAAAAATCTGGATTCGAACTCACGCTAAAGCCGAGTTCATATAGATGCGAATTGTCGGAACCATTTTAGGGACATTGTTTTCTCACTAGGTGATATTTGCCATGGTATTTTAGGGACATTATTTTCTCCCCAGGTGATATTTGCCATACTTGGTTAACATTTTCTATTTGTTTTATTATAAAAATATAGGTAGGTACTTAAATAGTAAAGTTACTTCTAAAAACATATGCTACTATAAGGTAAAATAAGAAACTAATGTACCTCCAAAAACTCTTTGTCCATTATTAAGAACAAAAAACAACTTTAGCAAGAAACAGTTCAAATAAAACTCAACAACGATGCAATACAAATGAAATAAACACAGAACATAAACAAAAATGGCGTGGGTACATATAACAAATACGGATAATAGGCATCTGCATTAATGCGCATGCGCCTCACGCCAAATTCGTGCGATTTTCGCAAAATATTGGATTAATCTCAAGATTCCCGCCCCCCAGATTTCAAATCTTGCGAATTCGCAGAATCTGTCGAAACGTCGAAACACTTTTCCCGCCAAATCAAATGGACCAATGAAAACATTTTCGCATTTCGCAAATTCGCATGTCGCATCTATATGAACCAGGCTTAAGCAGGTTACAGTTGAGTTCGAATCCAGATTTTTGTAAAAAATTCCTGTGCTATTTAAACGTTACATTTATTATATGTCTAATTTCAACCTTGAATAACTATTAAAGGAGTAAATTTACGAAAAAATTATAAGAGACATTTTTTGTAGAACGTTCAATTTTCTTTAAAAATATATAGAGTTCATTCCAATAAGTTTACTCAAAAACGAGTTATAAAATTTCAAAGTTAAGAAAAATATTTAATTGATAATTTAATTAATTGATAATTTCGAAGGATCAAACCAGATTAAAGTCTTCTCTTAAGCGTCAACGTAAAGGTTCTTCCGGTAAACAAAAAAAAAGCATTTTGTAAAACAAAAATGATGAATTTCATCAAGAGCACAGTATTATGTTAAAGACAGCAGATAAATTATCTGCACACATAGGATCCAGCCCAACAGATGAATTCTACCAACGCATTTGCAAATTAAAGTGCTCTCTGGATATATCCACATTATCTTTGAATACAAATTTAACATTGAACACCTGTGCTAAAATACCATTTTTCAAAGACACACTGAAAGAAATATATGTTTGTTTTAGCAATGCATGTGGTAGTCCATATATGAAACATAAAATATATTTACCTTAACCATTTTTATATTTAGTTTTAACATATTATGTTAAAACTAAATATAATATATGTTTGTTTTAGCAATGTATGTGGTAGTCGATATATGAACCACATACATTGCTAAAACAAACATATATTTCTTTCAGTGCATACAACATAATTAAATTATTGACAGATATGTTTATATACATAGCAAACATTGCAAATTTTAAATGACATTAAAGATTTGTAGGTTATCTTACATATACTTAAATATGTGTTTATTACATTATGAGTGATACATTTTTAACATGTATTATTAAATATGCACATAAATACATTTATAACTGATTAAACCTTATTATTGACAAAAACTTGGAGAGGATTGCGGCAATATAAAACACAATTGGGTTATGTTCGCAGTTTGCAATGTGTTTTGTTACAAGTATATAAATTTGCATTAGAAGGTATGAAAAACGAAAATTATGACTTAAAGCCTCTGAAAAGAACAAAGAAATTTTGTTGAATTTGGTGAAAATTTTATTCTAGTGTTTGTTCTTGTAAAAGATTTATTAATTATATTTTAATTATAATAATTATATCAAAGTTATAGAAATACTAGACCTGTTTCTAAAAGGCCTTTCGCTAATATAAGTCATGGTTTACTAGTTTTTTTTTTTGGCCAATAAAATCATCTAAAATGTAAATCGGTTGATATAATTTATATATGAAAAAATAAATTCAGAAGGTAAACATACCTATAACAGAGATATAATTAAAAAATACCATTTTCTTAAGATAAAATTACTACCATGTTAATTATATCAAATATTGTTGCTGTTTTTCTGTCTGATTGAAAATCTGAATACTTGAAATCGATTGATTTATAACTTTCTGTAAAATAATTACCCCTAACATTGAACTTGGGTGAAAATATTTATTGATTTATTTTTTTAAATTATAAAACATAAATTTTTACTTTTTAATATAAGTAATAACTATATTATAGATCATTAAAAAAATACTATTTAATAAATAATAAATATTATAAAATAAAACCAAAATTGTATTTATCTATTAAATACTTTTGAAGAATTTTAAATTTTAGACCATGTTCAACTTATTTTCTGCCTTTAAATGTATATAAACAGTAGTTTTGGGTAAAGGCCTCAACAAGGTAGAGGGGACTTTTTTTCTGAGAGGAAATTTACACTCTATTTATTTTTGGGCTCAGAAATATACTATTAAACATAGAAAAACATGATATGGAGGGACAAAAGGGCAACATGGGTATTTCAAATTGAATATACATATACATATTATAATATTATTAACTGTTTTTGCCAATAATAAAGTTTAAAAGGCATTTTATAGGAAAATAAAAAATACACCCTGTAGGTATAGGTAAAATGTTTTTGCTATAAAGGAAAAACAGGCAGGGTATGAAACTATGTTTTTATATTTTTGGTTCAAATTGTTTTTATTATCTGTAATATTTATTTGACAAATAATTAAAAATATGCTCTTAAACAATATTTTTATTTTTAAAATAAAAAACACAGGGTAAAAAAATGTGGACTAGAACTGCAGCAATTAAATTTTAAAATTTGCTTTATAAAAGTAACAGTTTTTAAAATTTGTGAAGTATCCTATATTTTTGTAAAATAATAGGTAAAAGGCCTTTTAGAAACAGGTCTAGTATTCCTATAACTTTAACATAATTATTATAATTAAAATATAATTAATAAATCTTTTACAAGAACAAATACTAGAATAAAATTTTCACCAAATAAAACAAAATTTCTTTGTTCTTTTCAGAGGCTTTAAGCCGTAATTATCGTTTTTCATACCTTGTTGCCAAATTGGTTCAAACTTAAATAAGTGGATATGCGTTAATCAGTTGATATAAATAAATCAACGTTTCTGCATACGGCCCTTAGATTTTTTGCCAAACAAACAGAATTTTGATTTTTGTGTGTTAAAACATAAACTATTAGAATTAGAACCACGTAAATATTTTTTGCAACTCTTGTTGTTGCATTTGTTTTAGGTCTTTGCCACATACAAACAACGTAGTATCATCCGCAAATAATACAATTTTACGTTTATTGACAATCTTCACAATATCGTTAAGATACGGAAAATAACAAACATGGATTTGGACAAACAACCATTATACTTTACACTCTAAACTCTGTTAAATAGATACGAAGTAAACCATTGTAACACTGTACTTTTAAAACCCAACTTTTCCAATTTAGTTAACAAAATATTACGGTTCACAATACATTAAGTAGTTTTTAAAGAGCGGGCGCGTTGGTGCAAATGTGCTACCAATAATACTTAATAAGGGCGTGGGGCATGAACAAGTGTTTTATTTGTTTTATATTGCTAAGTATCTTCCTAGATATTGATGACGAAGGGTTAATTAAGTTTGTTTGGTTTAAATTTTATTTGTGTGTTTGTCTACAGCGGTTTAAATTTAATTGGAGCAATTTTGCTACCACGCGCCTAATGATGTAAGTATATTTTTAGTTGATTCTTTTTTAATTGTGCTATTTTTTTCTGTTGTTACTAGTTTAATATTGCTAAAAAATATCATTTACCAGTTTCTGAATATTATTATTATTATTAATATTATTATTATTGGCATTCCTAATACATGTATAAATATAATAATGACTGTAATTATTATTATTATTAGCTTACCAAAAATGTGTATTTTATTCTATTTACTTTATTTTAGGGCAAAAGGTCTAAAATTTGGTTTTACCTTCATATATATAAATATTTTTAAAGCGTTACAAACTTGTAGAAGTAATAAAAAAAACAAGTTAACCACATATAGTACAACGTCCCCGCTTTTTTCTTCGTTCAATTGAACGAAGAAAAAAGCGGGGACGTTGTACTATATGTGGACGACATAAATATAAATTTACGTCACTATTTTGTGACAAATGTGATAATTTCGTTTGTGAAGAGCATAGTGAAAGTACAATTTTGTGTTACAAAAGTAAAACATATAGATGAACGTTAGATGACTAACTTTTTTATTTTTGTAAAATATAAATATATTATATAAATATTTCATAGATATAATATTTAAATGTTTAATAAATATTAATAAAATTAATTATTTAGACTTTATTTATAGTATTTACTGCTAAAACAATATTAAGGCTGTTTTAAAACTATAATTTACAGCTGGTAGCATATTGGCACCACGCGCCCACTCATGAAATATTATAGGACGCGCCCGCTCTAGGGTTAATACTACGCATAAAAAGTAATTATTAGGTAAGAAAAATTTAAAAATTTTAATAGTGCCCTGTCATTTTTTATTTTACCACTTAAACTCCTTAGAATATGCCGGAATATTAATTTACTTAAATTTAATTTTCGATATTAGATCCACTTTTTGTATTATTAATAAAATTGGTTTTTATAAAAGTGACTGATAATCCTATGGAAGCTTTACATTCTCTACCTTTTGGTTAAGTTTTAATCGTTGGGATTTCTCTTAGTAAAATACCACTTTTTTATATAGAAACCAAACTGTGGATAAAAGGTTTAACAAATATTTAATGATCCTTAACAAATGTATTGCATTAATAATAGTTATATTGAAGTCCTATTTTTATGTTATTTCAATAATGTCAGTAAACTAAAAAAAGTTACATAACAAATTTAAAATACTTGTGATGCTCTAAAAAATTTTACTCACTTTCATTTTTTTAATTATAAAAGCTTGCTATACACTTGATAATTAACTTTTTAAATATAAATTATAAAAATTTTGTTGGTAAGTTGGTAAGCTAGTCAGTTATGTAAGACCTTAAAATTTTAAAACGTATTCCAATATCTGATGTCAAGATGACCAAAACGTATAAAACTAATAAAATACGTTCTAAATAGACAAAGAAAAGGTCTCAAACAGAGAAGTGAGAAAATATTGCGACAATGGGGCACAAAATACACCAGCGCGATTAATTAAGGGAATTGGGATCTTCATTAAAATTAAAATTATTAGCTGGGATTTTAACTGGATTATTATTTTTAGAATATTCCAATTATTTTTTAAAAATTCTAAAAATTTCTAAAAATTCTTTAAAATATAAAATTAATTCTAAAATAATATTATATAATTAGGAAAATATATTTGAAATATAAATAGAAAATATAGTTTATTTATAGGTTGGTAATATATTTATTATTTATTAATACCTTAGATACTTAAAAATTAATAAAACCGTTACTAAAATAAAATCAAGGTTAATTTGACCTAGTTTTACAAGAAAATTTAGTTTTTATTATTTAGAAAAGTATTCACGCCCATACGCCTAATATTTATCTTAATTTATTTTCCTAACTTTGTCTAGCTTACTAAAAACACGTCCCATGCCAAATGTTATATTTTTGTACAAACTTAATCGCACTCAAGTTAAAGCGTTTCAGTTTTGAGTGGTCCACATTCGAGATTGTAATATCTTATAAAACGATAAATTTGGTTCAAATATTAACAATAATATATTTGCAGAAAAATATCGGTATAAATATAATAAAACGGAAATTTAATTTAATTTTGTGGTGCCTTAATTAAATATATATATAAAATTAAATGTGATAACTAACATATCAGTGTATATTTTAAAATTAAGTGATTTAAAATATTAAAATACTAAATAAATAATAATTTATAAATCTAATTTATTATTTATACTAAGAATAAATGTGTCACTTTTTTAATAATATTTTCTTTTTGAATTATAATGGAAAGCAAATCTAAATTAAAAAATATTAGTGAAAATTCGGAAATGGGAAAATGTTTTCGAAAAAAGAAACCTAAAGAAAGATGGCTATTGACGAGGAAAACCTGGAGATATATGGCAGATGCTGGAAAAAAAATAATTCCAGAAGGTGCTCAGAATAGACCTGAAGATATACCAAAAATTGAAGTATATTTTCAGGAAGTTTGTAAAAAGGAACCAACTTTTCTACTATGGAGAAAAAACTCTTACCCTGGTGCATTAGGTTTAAAAAAAAAGTGGCAAAATACAAATAGGGGCAGTCATCTGAAAGCTACTAGTACGGATGAATTTGATAAATTTGAGCAGTCGAATTCATTATTACTAGAATCTGAAAAACCAGAAAATCTAAAACTAAATAAAATGAGCGATAATTTTGTTACCATTCCAAATAGGCGAAGGAACTTGGAACATAAAAATATAGATTTGGATAATATAAATGATTTATCCAATATCGAAGACGATCAGGAACTTGTTTATATGCTTGATACTTATTTAACAATTTCTAACGAAGATGAAGCCAATATAAACACAATAAATAAAAAATTTAATTACCAACAGTTACTGCAAAATTTAGAAAAACATTTGAATGGGTCATCATTTTATAATACAGGACAAATTAATTTTACCGGCGATTCTGTCGAAAACTCCCTTTCTGAGACATTAAACAGATATTATTTTATAAGCCCAAATAGACATAAAATATTATCTGATTTATTGACAAATAGAAAAGCCTTAGAAAAACTGTATTTTGATCTTAAAAAAGTTAAAGGTTTTAGAGGCACGAGGGGAGGCACTGGATATACTTCAAGGTATGGATGCAAACCATCTGGAATAAAAAAACTTGAAAGAAATTACGATACTAAAAATGAAAACCGATATGTTTCAAATAATCCACCTCCCGTAATAAATATAAGAAATGAACCAGTTGAAACTTTCTTTCAAAGTTTTGGAACTCAAACAATGCCAATTTTGCATAATGTTCTTCGATTGTGTGAAGAGGAATTTAAAAAAATATTAGCTGAAAAAGATGAGGATTTTATTTTAAATAAGAAAAGTAGTCGCCGTAGAAGTAGTGTTGATAATGATGATGTTTCCCAATCGGTTAGTGATACGATTAAAAGATATTTGCGTATGGCTCGCAAAAAAAGTGTAGATTCAGACAAAGCTGATAGGTTTAAAAGAGTAAATTATGATAGAAACCTACGAAACATTAAAGCGAAAGGAGAAATAACAAAACCGGGCGATGATGATGGTTTAAACAAAGGATGCCAGACTAACCAGGAATGGATTTTAACTTACCGTGATTTAAAGTTTAATGAAATATTTGAAATTTCGGATGTGGATAGTCATATTTCTAGTACTCGAAGTAGTATAGATTTAGATGTTAATGAATACATAAAATCAAATCCAAATTCTCCTCCCCCACAAAAAAGTACGAATAATTCCTTTTTAAGTAATTTATTACATGGAACAAATGAAAAACTGTCTTCTTCTATTTATACAGCTAGAGCAATGCAAAAAAGCAAATCTTCATCGAGTGTTATGCCAGGAGGAAAATTAACCAAAAAACTTTTTCGGTCAACGCCTAAAAGTCAAACTAGGAATTTTAAAGCAGAATGCACTTGGACACCCCAGGTGAGTTTTTTGTTTTATAATTTTAATATAATATAAATATAAACAAAAATGTTCAACATTGTTTATTTTTGTCTTAAATGGTAAGAGAATAATAACTTAACATAATAAATAGTGCATAGTCGCACTAGATGTACACTCGGGCACAAAAAAAATCGATTTCCTACCACGATAGCACTCCAAGTAAACATCTACCTAAAACTGATAATAAGAACGGCGATAATTGAAGAAATATTTTAAGACGGTATAATAAATGCCATTTGATTCATACGAAATCCATGTGTAAGTTTAATTAGAAGAGAAGTGACAACAATAAATTTAATATAATAAAAAAACTAAAAAATAAAAAGTTTATTTTATTATAAAAGTATTTTTTCTTTTTGGTAGAACATTATTTGTATCTCTATAACATTGTTGGCCCCTAAGGAAGCTGGTTTTCCCGAAACGGTTTGAGATAAAATAATAAAATTTTGTATGCTTACATAACAAATTTTAATTTTTTTTATTTACGAGTGACATGAGGGGCCTGGGTGTTTTTCGCCTTTTTTAGTGTGCATTTTTTTTTCAAGTTGACTGTAGAATATAAAAATTTAAAGTTTTATACTTAAAATGTACTCCTAATAAACATCGATATAATGCACCATTTCCTAATAAAAATATAATATTAAATTAAAAAAAAACCTCTCAATTTAACAAAAAATATGAATAAAAAAATACATATATTTTCATAAAATACATTATTTATTTTTTAGAAATAATAATAAAACATCTTCAGGGGCGCTGACCTTGGTCTACATATAGTTTTCTTGCTATTTTTGGTTCTAAAACCCGCTTGTAGATTATTGCACACCCTGTATATGTATATAATCTATATAGAAGATTTCAGTGGTCGGATATTCGAAACCCTGTCGACATGCTTGCTCTGTCTTGCCTATTCTGCCCGCGCCCATACGCCATACGGAGTTTAGGTAGTTGACTCAAGTATAGGAGGATTTTTCGTTTTTGCGTTCGAAAATTTGTTTCCAGTTAGGTATACGAGGTTTGTTAAGAAAATAACGGGAATTTTCATTTTTTGAATTGAAAAAAGTATTTATTTATTCATCTACATTAATGTTGTCGCCTTCAAAATAGTTCTCATTAGTTATTATGCACTTGTGCCAGCGCTTCTTCCAATCCTCGAAGCACTTTTCAAACTCGATCTTTGGGATAGCCGTTAGTTCTTTCAGGGATGCGCTTTTAATGACATTTATGCTTGCAAAACGATGGCCCTTTAAGGTTCTCTTTATTTTTGGGAATAGGAAAAAGTCACACATGGAAGCTGGGGCATCATTACAGTATTGCTTTTGGCCAAAAATGTACGAATATGCAATGAAGTGTGAGCAGGTGCATTATCGTGGTGCAAAAGCCACGCGTTTCATATCAAAAACATTAAAAAAAAATTTATGGCATGAGCCAATCGATTTGCGAACATCATTAGCGACTTCTCTGATTGTGATTTGGCGATCGTTCATAACCATTTCTTCCACTTTTCCAAGTTTTTATCGGTTGTTGATATGCTTGGGCGTTCGTCATCTTTAACCTCTTCACGGCCATCTTGGAAACGCTTATACCACTCGTATACTCTTGTTTTACTCATATCAGACTCACCATAGGCCTTTTCACACACTTTGTTACACTTAACTTTATTTTTTTACGCAAAATTTGATACAAATTCTTTGATCCATTTCTTTTAACGAACAAAAATTGCCGAGCTCATAAAAACTAGTCTGACCTTAGCGGCTGCCACAGACAAAGTAAACTATGAAAACAGCTCAAGTTTTTATCATACTTCAGGGGTATGCATATCAACATAATAAAGAAAATTTTATGACAATCGGACTCTCCGAACCCGTGAAATTCAAAAATTCCCGTTATTTTCTGAACACACCTCGTATGTATTCTAGCGAGCAATTGGATAAAAATTCATATTTCTACAACCGTTGAAGTTAGCGACTTAATTAAAACTTTGTCAATGTTTTGACTACATTTGGTTTGATATATATGTATAGGAATTTTTTCAAAATCTTTGAAAAAATTTAAAATTTCTGAATTGCTATTAGAAGCGCTCACAAGTATAAGTCTGCAAAAATCAGAATTTTAGATTGTATTCTAGAATTAATACAACGATTAATGTTACGAATCACCCAACCTCATGGCGGAATAAAATCACCCTGTGAAATTAAAATTCTTTTTAACTTATATTATGCAAAATATGACAATTTTGTAAAAAAATTAATAATTTTTAATGCCAAGAAATCAAATTTTCTAAAATCTGTTGCAGATACAAACATTGAAATAATAATAATATTTATGGGACACATTTTTTCAAATATCACTAATTAATTTATTAATCATATAACTACAACAGAAAATGGTTAGTACGACAAGTCAAAATGATAAATTAAAGTATACCTGATGTAATAAACGGTTAACCGGTTCGACCGGATTTTTTAACCTATTAACCGGTTAACCAGTCTGATTATCTGGTTAACCGATCTGATCAAACCGAGCCGGTCGAGCCAGACCGGTTAGACCGGATCGGCGGATTAACCGTAACTGGTTTAACTGTAGCCGTCACCGGTTTAATCGTAGCAAATTCTTTGTTTTCAATAAAAAGGGATCACTTCACTAACACTTTCACCTTTCTTTACCCGTGACAACCAGGCAGTTCATGCTTGAATTTTTTTAAAATAGATACATACTCAATAAAAATTAAATAAGAATAATAAAAATACCACCAATTTTACTAAAAACTAAAAAAACTTATAGTTAAGACTCCCTATTTTGTTATTATTTAGTTTTGATGTAAAAAAAATCAATTTATCAGCTTTTTCCGGTAGCAAGCAGTTTCTTTTCGCCGAAACTATGTTGCCTGCACTGGAAAACATGAAAAAACTATAGATTTCCTTCTCTTTTAAATGTTTATATTTGTTAGTATTTTTTTAATAAAAATACTTTTGTTTTACTAACTTTTAAATGTTTAAGTTTTAAAAGCATTAATATTTATCAATATTGATTTTTTCACTTCGATATGACATATTTGTGTTTTCAATATATCATTTGATGTCAATATCGATGTTTTAAGAACGGTTTCAGTTACGGATAAACCAGTAACTGTTAAACCGGTGACAGCTTTAATCGATCACGATTACGGTTAAACCGGTTACAGTTAAACCGATTACGGTTAAACCGGTTACGTTCTTTAACGGTTTTTGGTCCTACAAAACCGGTTAACCGGTTGACCGGTCACTGTTAGTTTTTAGCTATATAATATAATACCTATTATTTTATTGGCAAAATTAAATTAAAAAAATACCCGTTAACTAACCTCACGGATGTGTGTATATTTTAAATTGAAATTACTAATATAAAAATTCTTATTTCTGTAACCGTTCAAGTTCGCGACTTAATTTTTGTTTTAAAAACTTTGTCAATGTTCTGACTACATTTCACTCGATATATATGTATAGAAATTTTCAATAATTCACATAGCTCGCCGAAGAGTAAAGTTTTTGATTCACGATTTTTAAATTTTATTCTAGAATTAATACAACATTAAAAGATGTCATCGGGTATAAGTAAATAAAAATGACATTTTTACCATTAATGATAGTTGGAAAATAATTTTAATGTGAAAATAATTTTTATAAATTGGAAAAAAAATTTGATCTATTTTTATCTATAAAAAACAAGTTTTTAACACGTTCATGGACAGGACTGCAAATGCCGTCGGGCCCAATATGACACGACGGCTATAGCAGTCGCAATTTTCTAGCTGATTTATGACAAGCCTGTGTAAGTGACGCAGCAGTCCCGCCAAAAATTTGTCTGTGTCCATCAACGAAAATATTGTTGTTGCATAAATGATATTTTTTATTGAATAAAAATATTTTATCATTAAATAAAAAAAATTAAATAAAAAATATTTAATTGCATAAAATATTTTTTAATTCATTAAGGTAGTTGTCGTGGTACAATATTGTCAAAAATTTTTAGATTATACGCACCGTAAAAGTATACGAGCTTGTAGCTAAGTGATTCATAATTTGTTCGCAAGACTGTACCCTGGAGACGTTACCTTTACGTAATACTTTCAAATATTTTCATAAGTTTTAATCCGGCAACGTCGCTTATGCTCAACCAATAGATATATTGGAGACTGAATCAGTTCGTTTGAATTTACTGCGGAAATAATATCTATACTCGCGTACAGCCTTGCCAAGTTGTTTTTATCTAACACTAGTGATGTATACTTTTTACAAATTGTTGAACTTTAAACGGTTATTTATAAACAATTGGAAGGTCAAAAATTTTTAATTATTTTTTTTAAACTCAGCAAAAAAACATTAAAACACTGTTAGTTTTTTGAAAGCTTCTGACAGTTCTTTTTTCTGTATAACTAAGAAACTGGTACAGAACTACAGAAAGCCTATACAATCCATGTTAATTATTCAATTTTTAATTGAATTTATCTCGGGTTATAGACGGTCAATCGACTTCAAATTTTAAGGATATATGTATTGTCATGTCCTTAATAAGTATACAACAATTTTCTGATGGTATGCTTAAAACACGACAAGTACCTTAAAAAATATTTTTCTTTAAATTTTACTGAGTATAAAACATTTTTTATTCAATAATTTTTTTAAATTAAATAATATTTTCCATCGTTCTATTGTAGCCAATTTATTTTTAGTATACTTTTAATTTATCTTTTTGATTTGTCATACTAACCTTTCTCTGTTGTAATTTTGTAATTAATAAATTAATTATTGATTTTTGAAGACAAAAAATTGCCCCAAAAATATTATTATTATTGTTATTTATTTTTTTGTATAAGCGACAGACTTTAAAAAAATTGATTTGTTGGCATTTAAAATTGCTTATTTTTCTGAGAATTGTCATATTTTGTATAATATAATTTATAAAGAATTTTAATTCCAAACGGAGAAGCGATTTTATCCCACTATGAGGGTGAGTGATTCGTAACATTAACCGTTGTATTTATTCTAGAATACAATCTAAAATTCTGATTTTTTGCAGACTTATACTTGAAATGTGAGCGCTTCTAATAGCAATTCAGATATTTTAATTTTTATTAAATATTTTGAAAAAAAAATTGCAATATAGAATTATCAAAATCGTGCATTAAAAATTTTACTCTGCGGCGAGCTATGTGAAATATTGAAAATTTCTATACATATATATTGAGTCAAATGTAGTTTTTAGTTTTTAAAACAAAAATTAATTCGCTTACTTGAACGGTTAGAGAAATATGAATTTTTATATTAGTAATTTCAATTTAACATATAAACACATCCGTGAGGTTAGTTAACGGCTAAACTTTTAATTTAATTTTGCCAATAAAATAATATTATATTACATAGCTAAAACCAAACAAAAAATCATTGAGTTAAAATATTTTTATTGAATTTTTTTTTTAATAAAGAAATAAATTTGTTAAAAAAATCATTCTTCTTATATTATATAGCTAAAAACAAACAAAGATTATTTTGGGGATTTTTAAATGTTGGGTTTCATTTAGTAAAATTGCTTCCATATTTAAAAAAAATATGTTGACTTTTTAAAAGCATGGTTTCTTTATTTTTTATTACATGTTTGTTATGTATTATTTTTTTACTTTGGTAATTTTTTTTATTGCTTGTAAACTGACTTCGAAAAAATGGGTAAAACATATTTTTAAAGCAATTATAATTCTTTTAAAATTTGCGAAGAAGGCCCTCCAAAATACTTAAAAAGTATAATGTATATATAGATAAATAAAACAAAATTAATATTTGCAAAGTTTAAAATAATATTAAACATTTTTAACAGAAACCAAGTGGAAGGTAATTTTAGTAGAGATTTAAGAATGAAAATATCATATTAATATACTCTCTATGCTTTTTTGTTAAATTTAATTTTTAAATATTTTTTCCAGTAAAAATATTATTTTTAAAATACATTCGTTTAAATATTTTACCTTTTTGAAAAGTTATACAAAATAATATTAAATAAACAAGACAACCTATTTTAATATATAACGTTTTAATATTATTTATATTTAAGAAACATTAAATATTTTTATTATTTATGAATTTAACACAGGTTAAAATATCAAAAAACCATTGAATCAAAAAGTTATGTATGTTTAAGTAAAACAGAGTAATATTTATTATTGTTTAAGTAGAAAAAGTTTTAGAATACGCAATAAGGATCTAAAGGGTACTATGATGGACATCATAAGGTCCAATCCGGTTTTATCGTTCTCTCTCTGACCTTGCCGCGAATTCAAAACAACCAATAAACAGTCGCTAGGCACTGTTGTGAAATCTACAATATTATCTATTTAATTCAACATGCTTACTCTGTCTTGCCTGATCTGCTCGCACCGTCAGTGGGCGGGGCCTATGCTATATTTTTTATTTTATTTTATTTATTTATTTATTAAATATAACACTGCATCATAGTTTAACAAAACAGTTTTATATATAGGTAGTTGAATCAAGTATCGGTGATTTTTCGTTTTGCGTTCGAAAATTTATAATAATGAATTATTCTAGTGCGATTTCAGGACTCTGGGATAAAAATTCATATTTCTACAACCGTTGAAGTTAGCGACTTATTTTTTTTTAAACTTTGTCATAGTTTTGACTTCATTTAACTCGATATACATGTATAGAAATTTTCAATAATTTACATAGCTCGCCGCAGGGTAAAGTCTTTGATGCACGATTTTGATAATTCTATATGGCAATTTTTTTTTCAAAATCTTTAGAAATTTTTTAATTTTTTAAATTGGTATTAGAAGCGCTCACATTTAAAAAAAAATGCCCAAAAATATTATTATTATTATTTATTTTTTTTGTATTAGCGACAGACATTCCAAACTGAGAAGCGATTTTATTCCCCTATGAGGGTGGGTGATTCGTAACATTAACCGTTGTATTAATTCTAGAATACAATCTAAAATTCTGATTTTTTGCAAAATTATACTTGAAATGTCAGCGCTTCTAATAGCAATTCAAAAATTTTAAAAATTTCTAAAGATTTTGAAAAAAAATTGCAATATAGAATTATCAACATCGTGCATCAAAAACTTTACCCTGCAGAGAGCTATGTGAATTATTGAAAATTTCTATACATACAGTGCTTGCAAGTCCGAACGGTTTGGGCAGGACGCGTGAAAATAACAAGGATAGAACGCCAAACAGAAGGCGCTTACAATACGCAAGCCTGACGCTCTGACCAATCAAATTCTGTTTGGCATTCTATCCTTATTCTTTTCACGCGGGTATTGAACAACCATCCTTCCCAACGCGGTCGGACTTGGATTTGCAAGCACTGTATATTTCGATTCAAATGTCAACACATTGACAAAGTTTAAAAAAAATAAGTCGCTAACTTTACGGGTGTAGAAATATGAATTTTTATCCAAGTAGAAATATTTGTTTAAAGATTTAATTATAAGAAGTTATAAAATTAAACGTATGATAATTTTACGGTTTTAAAAATAAATAAAATAAAAATTGCAATTTGAGTCACAAAATCTGTAATAGTAAATTATCAACATACTTAAAACAATGTGATTGTTGTAACCCGTTTCGTTACCGTTTTCCAACTACAGACAGATTAAAGCGCAATTCATAAACCTTTGGTTGGCGCTGGCGGTTAAGCCATTAAAAATATATGAATTAATCTTTCCTACAAATAAGCAGTAAAGGTTAAAATCTGGCAACACCGCAACTCGAAGCCTTGTATTGCGTGCGCTATCTCTTTTCGCATGGGACTTTTTGGTGTCCATGATAGTAGGTCATTCGAAGAAAACAACACCCTATGTTACTATTTTTATAATGACAATTAACATTGTTATGTTGGTAAATAAAATCATGAAACCAAAAGTTATGTTTAAGCTCCACTTTAATTTATCTGACAGATAATTTTGATAGAGATTAGTGTCTAAAAAATAGTATCCATAAAAGTTATCTGCCGGATATGAATAAACCCGTAGAAAAAAATATAGGCTCGCAATAAGGCGCTATAGCCTATAGGTTGTGTCAAAATTGTATATATATATTATATTATATTATATAAGTTATTTTCATATTTGGGTAGCTTTCCACTTAACCATAATCATAAATTGTATAAAATATCTAAATGGGTTAATTAAAGCGACATTTTCACTGAGTGTATGCCTCAAACATTAAGTCTTAATGTTTGAGGCATACACTTCCGATATTAATTCAACAGCATTTAAATCTCCTGTTGCCTTGACTTACTGCTCAGAAAAAAATTGAAAATTATCACAGATGTATGATAGTTTTTGAAACCGCCTATTTATTTGAGTAAGTATGAAGTCAAATACTTCTAAGTTTAAAATTTTCCTTTTCAGACATCACAAAGTCTTGAATTGCTCGGAATCCATTTTCCTTACTTCCTTTATCTTTTGTTCATGTGGATATTCACGCACAAGGTTTAGAGTTACACACAAATCAGTAAATTTTTTGTAAATTTCTTCAAGATAATTTTTCATTTGATTTAACTGGTCCCGCAGTGCTAGCAGCAGTTTAATTCCGCGGAAAATATCCATGACCTTACTCTGTAATGCAGTGTTTACTTGATCTACTTTTTCTACAAATGATATTTCAAATTGTCAAGGATCAAATTTATCAAGAAATCATAAAAAACCTTTTTTGTAGAGCGTACAATTCAATACAAAAATATGTCAAGAACTTTATAGTACGACCTATTGTTCGTTAGTTACAAAAATAAAAAGAAACAAAAATAATTTTTCCTATGTTATTTTTATGGAAAATCAAAAAGTGCGATGCGGAGCATCTTAATTTTATAATTAAGAGCTCATTTTTTCACAGGTTCATTTTTATATCTATACGAAACTTTTGAGCGTGGTTCCGAGAAAAAACAAAAAAAAAGGTTTTTTTGAATTACCCTAATATATACACTAGATGATATTTCTAAGCAATATTTATTATTTTTGATATATTAGTATAGAAACATATTTTTTTTAAGTAAAGAGCATTTTTATAAAAAAATATTCTCTTTAATGCTTTAATCAAAAAACATGTTATTATTTTTAAATACGTAAATTTATTTATACTTAAAAACAATACTTGTATACAAGAACTACAAATTTTTTGTGGTAATATATTGTAATATATCGATGGTATTTTTTCAAAAGGGCGAATATGCCATTTTCCTGTTTTGAGAAAAACAACAAAAAGTATTTCTGCATGACCTAAAAAAGAAAAATGAATATTTATATATAATACATAATCCATTATATACATTCGTTCTTTTGCCAGAATGATCCCACAGGATGTACGTATTGTTGCGTGCATAAAGCTCAAAATCGTAAATTTGACGTATTCGCCCTTTTGCAGAAATATTATTAGTAATAATTTTTTGTAGTAATAATTTATTACTACAAAAAATTGTAGTTTTTGTGGCAAAAACGACGTTGTTTAAAAGTAAAAATTGATTTGTTTACTTAAAAACACATATGTACTATAGTAAAACAGTGACAGCAACATAAAACGTTCTTCTTAATTAATATATTTAATTAAATTATTTTTTTATATATGTGGACAATATAATATAAAACAAAACTTAGTTCCAAAATATGAAAATGTAAAACAATTGTACCTACAATATTACGGAATACATATAATTGAATATGTTGAAAAGTTTGCAGAACTTGTAATAACAATTTAATTAATTGGTCACAAAAGAAAAAGAAGTCAATGAAATTTGGTGTTCCAATGTTGTGGTATAATTTAGGTAATTTTTTTTATTTTTATATTAAAACATAAATTCTCTATTCGTATTTTTGATTATATTAATTATATTTTGCATTTTTATCAATTTTTAGATGAACAGCTGGAACTTCTGATATTTCAACTCGTGTTACTGTCGGTTACAGCAGTGATAATTTTTAAATAAAAATAAAATAGCGAATTTAATAATGTTTAGTTTAAGAAGTCAATTTTTTTATTAAAAAAGGTATTTTTTCGTAAAAATGCTATTTTTTCTTAAATTAAACAAGTTTTCTATACTAATACTGTATTAGTAATACATCAAAAATAATAAAAATTGTTTTCGAATATCACCTAGGGTATATTTTACAACAAACAGATGAAAAAAAATTCTCACCTTCAAAAATAGTAAAAATAACATTTTACCAACAAAAATACGTAAAAAGTAGCAACAATTTTTTTAGTCTTCTCTTGAGGGTCTTTCGTAAAAATTATAATCACAAATGGATTTCTCGATCAAATTGACAAAATTATTTTGAAAAATTAACATAGTTTTACTTATATTTTTCCTACTACCTATAGGGTGTCAAAAAATTTACCATCTTTAAATGCGTACAAAAAATAACTGGGACGTGATATAAAAGACCCTGATAGGGTTTTCTTGTGGAAAGTATTCACTTTCATTTGCTTTTGGTTTAATTACATTCCCTTTCGCAAACCTTAATTTATAGCAAACTTTTACTATCACCAAACGCCTGTAAAGTGTCTACTGCTAAATTACAAAGACCACAGACGTTGTCTTCCACTCTTTAAAATTATTCTTCCACTTTTAAAACCAGAATGCAGTGTACAGTGTACATATTTAATATATACATTGTACACTAGGGTGATTCAAAAAAAGCCTTTTTTTAAAAATGAACCCGCACTGGCCTAAATTATAAAGATTACATTAAAACTAAAATATTGATACCAAAAAATCCAAATTTGATGAATATTTAGAGGTCGCTCAAATCAATTTTCGTATTTTTGCACATTCGCGCCGCGAAATTATTACTGCACAAAATAGTAAATAACTCCGTTAGTTTTTAATGGATATTATTAAAAATTTAAGGGTTACCTAGTTTTTTAATACCCTCTGAGACAGTGTATTGAACTTTACAGAAAAAAATTTTTTTTTCATGAAAAAAAATAATTTGTTAATAAAAACGTATCATCTTATAAAATAAGCAACAATTGGAATCGCACTATGATGGTACCGTAAAAAAACTAAGAAAATAACACTTAAATTATTTAGTATACAGAAAACCTGCCGAAAGAAATATTTTATTTGATTTATATAAAATATAACCTAAAAATAATTAAGTAATTTAGATTCTTCCCATTTTCAAACGATTTTATAAATAATTTATATCCGTTTTATTAATTATGACGTATTTTTATAATATTTCTTTATTTTTGATACCATATTTAATTAATTAAACTAGGTAGTTATTAAATTAGGTCCTTTTTACAACTAAAATAAAATAACGTTAACTACAAAATTATTCACTGCATTGATATGGCTTTAGCAGAAATTTAAATTTTATTAAAATTATTGACATACAACAATTCTCAAATTTTGATACCAAAATTATTTGATTCTGTCTAGATGTTGCTAAATTGACATACCTACCTACCACAATAATAATTATTATTCTTAAATTTTGATAGTAGGACCTACTACCAGGTTATATAAATAACAATTATATAAATATAAATATATATAGGTATATATTTATATATATATATTAGGGTGATTCATTTCCGCAAAGTTTTTGTTTTTTTCGGTGCTCAAGCAAAATATTAATCTACCTATAGAAAAAAAAAAATTCACCAAGGTAGAGCTCTTAATATCAATTTTAAGTACTTGCAGTTTAAATTTAAAGTTTTCCCATTTAAAATGCATGTAAAAAAATCGTTTTTTTTTCAAATTTCTAATGCTTACCCACCTTTGACAATATTGCAAATCGGTTTAATACACCTTATGGGGAATTTCACGCTCTTTAAAATTGCTTTTGAGTTTTTTTTTGTAACTCGCATTGGTTCAGCAGTAGGAGTCGTCAAAGGACAGTTTTTGAAAAAAATCGTTTTTTTTTATTTTTTCGAGCAAATTGCCAAAAGTAGTGAGAAAAAAGGGCTGATTCATAAAAAAAAAGTTATCCAACCAATATTTAATGAATTTACTACCATTTTTATAACTGAAAACGTAAGAAATTGATAAATACCAACCTATAATGTTATTTAGATTGATTTTTTCTATTTATCATTATATTTCCCTACACTAAGAACTTTTTTAAAATTATTATGATTTTTCACTCATAATGAATATGAAAACAACACATAATTTTAAAAAACTTCTTAGTGTAGGGAAATATAATGATAATAAATAGAAAAAATCAATCTAAATAACATTATGAGTTGGTAATTATCAATTTCTTACGTTTTCAGTTATAAAATGGCTGTAAATTCATTAAATATTGGTTGGATAACTTTTTTTTATGATTCAGCCCTTTTTTCTCCCTACTTTTTGCGGTTTGTTAGAAAAAATTAAAAAAAAACGATTTTTTTCAAAAACTGTCCTTTGACGACTCCTACTGGTGAACCAATGCGAGTTACAAAAAAAAACTCAAAAGCAATTTTAAAGAGCGTGAAATTCCCCATAAGGTGTATTAAACCGATTTGCAATATTGTCAAAGGTGGGTAAGCATTAGAAATTTGAAAAAAATATATATTTTTTACATGCATTTTAAACGGTAAAACTTTAAATTTAAATAGTAAGTACTTAAAATTTATATTAAGAGCTCAAACTTGTTGATAATTTTTTTTTCTATATGCAGATTAATATTTTGCTTGAGCACCGAAGAAAACAAAAACTTTTCTCCCTACTTTTTGCGGTTTGTTAGAAAAAATTTAAAAAAAAAACGATTTTTTTCAAAAACTGTCCTTTGACGACTCCTACTGGTGAACCAATGCGAGTTACAAAAAAAAACTCAAAAGCAATTTTAAAGAGCGTGAAATTCCCCATAAGGTGTATTAAACCGATTTGCAATATTGTCAAAGGTGGGTAAGCATTAGAAATTTGAAAAAAAACCATTTTTTTTACATGCATTTTAAATGGGAAAACTTTAAATTTAAACTGCAAGTACTTAAAATTGATATTAGGAGCTCAAACTTGTTGATAATTTTTTTTTCTATAGGTAGATTAATATTTTGCTTGAGCACCGAAGAAAACAAAAACTTTGCGGAAATGAATCACCCTAATATATATATACATATATATATATTATTTACTTAATTCAAAAGCGTACCAAAACTAATTTGTTGAGAAATTAAAGAAAAACATCTTGTACCTTGGTGGAGATAGATAGCATGCATGCCCGATGGATGAACAAAGCTATATACTTTCTAAAGATTTTCTTATTTCGGGATCAATTTAAACTCACTAACAATGAAAATAAGTCATTGCGTAGAATTTGTATTTTTATTAGTTCGTTTACATATTTGCCTGGTTCCAAGCTCCAAATGCAATTTGCCCGCCCACAAATGATTTGAAAACACACAAAAATATAGATTTGCAAATAGAAAAGCTAATTTGTTTGGCATTTTTTGATAAAAGAGTACCTACTGAATCAAAAGAAAAAATGGTTGAAAAAATTAACATTAGAAACAATCATTGCAAAGAAAAAGATGTAGAGCAGTGGATTTTTTTTTATTTTAATTATAAAAAGGACATAAATTAATAACTACTTAGTGTAATTAATTAAATATGGTATTAAAAATAAAGAAATTTTATAAAAATACGTCATAATTAATAAAACGGATATAAATTATTTATAAAATCGTATGAAAATGGGAAAAATTTGAATAACTTAATTATTATTAGGTTATGTTTTATATAAATCAAATAAAATATTTCTTTCGGCAGGTTTTATGTATGCTAAATAATTTAAGTGTTATTTTCTTAGTTTTTTTACGGTACCATCATAGTGCGATTCCAATTGATGTTTATTTTATAAGATGATACGTTTTTATTAACAAATTATTTTTTTTTCATGAAAAAAAAATTTTTTCCGTAAAGTTCAATTCACTGTCTTAGAGGGTATTAAAAAACTAGGTAACCCTTAAATTTTTAATAATATCGAATAAAAACTAACGGAGTTATTTACTATTTTGCGCAGTAATAATTTCGCGGCTCGAATGTGCAAAAATACTAAAATCGATTTCAGCGACCTCTAAATATTCATCGAATTTGGATTTTTTGGTATTAATCTTTTAGTTTTAATGTAATCTTTATAATTTAGGCCAGTGCGGGTTCATTTTTAAAAAAAGGCTTTTTTTGAATCACCCTATTGTACACCCACTGGATAATTTTTTTAAATTATCATCAAGAGTCATATTAAAATTTGCCCGACTTGCCAAGAATGTGTTTGGTGGTTTTGACAAATTTGTAATCAGCCTCCTTCTCAAAATTAAAAGAAGTTTAGTTAGCACAGTTATTGGAATGTTGCAATTTATAACTAACTTCTTTGACTCATCCACTTCAACAAATTCGTTATTCATCTTTATCCACTTTATTTTCTCACTTATTTTCATCATTGTGATCACTTTCATCATAACTGCAGCTATCCTTGTCATCATTTCCTTGGGTACCGTTAGCCATGTCATTATGTGCCCCATCAACATTTAAAAAAATTTACTTCCCTCTCAAGGAAAACCATTTGACATTTTATTCTCAGGATCTGTATTATTATCTCCCAAACTGAAACCTGCCTCAGCCGTGGAATGACGATATCTGTACCTCTATAACTAAAGGATCAATATACAGGCTTAAAGTAATAATACATTAATTCAAACATTATTTAAATTATGTGCTAAAAATTTCTTTAAAACTAAATTTACTTTATACTACCTAATTGCTTCATTCTTTTATTGTTTCTGTGTTTTCAAACACGTCTCAGTTGTTTGGATTTCTGGTTCTCATTATTATTTTCCACATCATACCAAATTAATAATAATAGTAAAATATTATTATAATTATTATTCGATGATCAAAATATTTGTCAAAATGACATATCACACTGATGCCATTTTAACATTTAGTAACGGATATTAAAATAATGATATCTAACTGATATCATAATGACATATAATACTAATGTCAGAATGAAATATCATACTGATGTCATTTTAACATTTAATATTGGTTGTATGCAATTTGATATCATTTTAAAAGGAGGTATAAGTTTTAAAAAATTAGAATTAGTTTGGTATTAGTTTGGTATTTCATAAGAATATGGATAAAAAGCAAAAGTATTAAGCAATATTATTGGCGCCTTGTTATGAAATGACCCTAATAAAATTAAATATATTTTGTATTTAAAATAATGATCAGATTCTTAAATATTATAATGTATTAAGTAAGATAAAAGATAGTTTTGTGACGAAAATGTAATATTACTTTTTATAATTTTGATAGGTGTACACCCTATTTTATGTTGTATCAATAAAATAGTATAAAAACAATGGTAATATATCCTTTTTTCAAGACTTGCCCATCCGGGTGGAGTGAAAATACTGTGTGAAAGTTTTTCGTTGAAATTCTGTAAGTAATAGCAATAACAAGTTACTATTCATACTTCCCTTAAAATAAATGTTTGTATAATATAATATTCCACTATTTACAGTGTTCTCCCTCATGAACATTTTATTTTAAAGGTACATTTGCAAATGTTAAGATATAATAAATAAAAAATAATTGTAATGCTGACAACAAATATCAATGTATTATCAATAATAAGCAAGCAAATTTTACAAAATTAAGTTAAAAATTCAGTTAACATAAAAATGGGTGTGGTGCTATAGGAAGTTAATTTATAAGTACAATTTATAATGGGCTGTATACTACCTATACCAAAGTTAAATTTAATTTAATAAAATTGTAATGTGAGTTTATTTAATATATTAGGTATATTATACAAATTTAAAATTGCTTTTAGGATAAATTAAAACATGTTATTAGTTTCATTTTGTTAATAAATTAATTCAAACTGAATATTAAATTGATTAAAATCTAAGTAAACAGTTGTAACAATAAAAAAATAAAAACAGATAATTTTTATTTAATGTTATTTATTTATATATTTGTATACAACAAGCCCTGGGCCCTCACAGAATTAAGGTTAATTTTATTTATTTTTTCATTCCAAAACTTCTTTACTATTTTATTCAATAATAATATACTCGTACATAAGTAGATACATCATATTATTAAATATACATATTTATATATATTAAGGTTACGAGGAAATTTACAGTGGAGTCTTTGGTAAAAAAAATAGTTTTTTTTTTCATATGACGTTATGCTTTGTAAGGCTCCAGGATTCCTTAGAAGGTATCCACTGTTAAATTTTCTATACATACATATTAGGGTGTTTCAAAAAAAACTAAAATTATTTTTTTTTCTAATGGTGTTCAAAAATTAATAGTACATTAAAAAACAAAAATTTTGGCGCATATTTGAGCTCTTAATAATAATATTAAGGTTTGCCTCAATTCATTTGTTGTTTTTTCATTTCAATAACACGGGTTTTTTTATTTTTTAAATTTTGAATTCTTATAAATTTGGAATGGTTTGTTTTCGCAACACCCAAGCGAGAGGAGTAGACAATTTCACGCTCTACAAAAAACATCTGAAGGTCAAAGTTCTTCAGGTCAACCGTTTCAAAGATATCAGCGATCAAAAATAACAATAATAAAAAATTTCAAATATTTTCAAATAAAATACAAAAAAATATCATATGCCATATTTATATTATTTTTTATGTAAAATCACTTGTCTGTTAACCTAAGACTGTAAACTTTTTTTTTATTTATATAAAGGTACATATACTTATATATACAATGTATATTATACATATACAAAGATAGTAAACAAAAAAATTACAAATTGGATAAAAATTTTGATATGTGTATGTTTTCATATAAAACTTACTTTTTTTAATTCCCAGGAATAACTGAATTATAATGGTTTATAGTTTTGACAGGTTTTTAGTGTTTTTAAATTATTTGAAAACTTTTTCCAATTTTCCAATGCCATTTTAATAGACTTGTAATTATGCAATTCTTCTCCAGTTTAACCGACCTTGGCTGTGGCTTTTCAAATAAAAAATACATAGAGAATGGTCCACCCCGTATAACATACCAATAATAATTATTATTGGTATAGTATACGGGGTGGACCATTCTCTATGTATGGTTTTTTTTTTATTTAAAAAGTCACAGCCAAGGCTGGTTAAAGTGGAGAAAAGTTGCAAAATTACGAGTGGCTTAAGCCACTGCCCTGAAACATATTGCTCGAAAATTAATGCCCAAGTTACAGAATAAAATTTAAAAAATTATCACAGCCTTTGCCATTCCAAATTTAGTTTATGTCTAAAAGTGTAAAATTTATATAATCGCACTCCCAGTAAAATATTAGTAAAAAATTAGTAGTTTGAAGTAGGTAATTAAATTGTAAAAATTGGAACTGGTTTATTTGAATATTCATGAGTTACCCATTTAGGTAATAGGTATATCATATTAGGCCAGTATTTTACTGGTAGTGCAAAAATTTATACCAAATAACAAAACGTTACCTATAGGCATAGAATTCTGTACTATAGTGATGAAAGGAAAACGTTTTCTTAGAATACTGTGGAACGTTCGGTTCAGGTAGTTGACGTGAATTTTAATTTATTAATAATAAAAGTGAGCAAGCATTTGAATTTTTCAAATGCTTGCTTTTGATCAAACGTTTCGCAGCAACAACAAAGGAATTAATTAATTCATTAATACTAACCTTTGATTTTCTCCGGCTCGATTTTATTTCCCACATCGGTTATTTTTGCACTATAGCAACACATATTTAGAGAATTAATAAGTATAGAATTAATTATTTATTATAACCTAACTTATAACTGTCAAGAATACCCACATGTTATCAAGTTGGTAATTCTTCCTGGCGCTAAATTCAAATTTAACGGGTGAGTTAGCGGCATCTCTGAAGCAGCCGTTTAAATTTCGAGGTTAGTATCTGTTAAAATTGATTTATGAGTCATGGCTTGCTTGGATATCATAAAGAAGAACAGAAATTGAGAGGCCCGAATTGAAATTCCTCCACCCTTGCTCTTAAGGAGCAGTCCTCTCATGAAAATTCAAAAGGTATACGACGGTTATGCACATTAATATATAGTATTGCGGACAAACGGACAAATACTAGCATTTCTGCAACAAGTTGCAGATGGAAGATGGCACATACCTTGCGGTTTCTCCATCTTCGGGTGTGCAGAAAGTACTAACTAAAAGCTAAACACACACTTAATTTAACCTAATCTAACGTAATGTATATGGGACATATACAAACATAAAGGGGGACTCTGGTATCTCATCTGACTAGCAAGTCGAGAGCAGCCTTAGGAAGTTGGGTCTTGTTACGTCAATCGCCAACACGGTCTCTGCTACCATTCTGGTCTCATTATGCAGCGGGCAATCGAACAGCCTATGCGGTGGATCGTCACACACTCCACAGAACTCACAGTTCGATGTGGGTGCTTTACCGATCCGGTGCGGGTGTAATCCAGAATTGCCATGCCCAGTTATTAGTTGGATCATAGCAGGAGAGAGAATAATAAAGATGAACAGCCGAAAACAAGTACAAACCAATAATTATTTCTTTTCTAGTGATATTTTTAACGGAACCATTTAACTATGGCCCGCCGTTTTAACATTTATTAGATAATATTTTCAAACAACAAAATTTCCAATTTAAATGTTTCGTAAAAATAATTATTAATGTAACCTTTCTACCAAGTTGAAAAAAATGGTATACGCGTATACGCGTATACGCCTCTGGCCCAGAGGCTCTGGGCCAGAGCCTCTGGGTGAACGGGTTTACTTAATAAAAAAATAGTTGTCTAAAATGCAGGTAGATGTCGCACCGTATTAATATTGGCTAAGGGTACGTTTCCACAACGAATGTAAAGTGATAATTTTTGAACAAATATTAAATGCAAACTGATAAAATTTGTGTTAAAAATTTATCACTTTACATTGAAGTTGGCAACACTGGTCCATTCTCTACGTCTCTGGGTGAACGGGTTTACTTAATAAAAAAATAGTTGTCTAAAATGCAGGTAGATGTCGCACCGTACTAATATTAAAATTGGCTAAGGGTACGTTTTTACAATGAATGTAAAGTGATAATTTTTGAACAAACATTAAATGCAAACCGATAAAATTTGTGTTAAAAATTTATCACCTTACATTGAATGTTTGTTTAAAAAATGTAAACCGATATTTTTTGATTTAAATTTTTAAACAAACATTTAATGTAAAGTGATAAATTTCCTTTTAAAAATTTATTACTTTACATTTTATGATTGTTTACAAATTTGAACCAATAATTTTTGTCTTAAAAAAATATTACTTTAAATTAAATGTTTGTTTAAAAAATTTAAACTGATAATTTTTGTCTGCAAAAATTATTGGCTTAAATTTTTAAACAAACATTTAATGTAAAGTGATAAATGTTGTCTTAAAAATTTATTACTTTACATTTTATGTTTGTTTAAAAATTTAAACGGATAATTTTTGCCTGCAAAATTTTTCACTTTGCATTTAAATGTTTCTTTAAAAAATTAGAGCGGTAAGTTTTAATAATTAACATTTTTATACAATAATTTTTGATTTGAATATTTTTAAGTATAAATTTTTATAGTTGCATTTTAGCAACAAACAATTTTTAAAGTACCATTTTATTTACTTGGTAAAAATGTTAGTTTAGAAATTATATGTAAAGAAATTTATTTTTGAAAATTTTTAAATAAAATGTTAGTTTGCTGTTTTTAAGTTATAAAAATTTGTCTTCTAAAAATTTAATCTTAAGAAATTCTAAACGTTATAAATGATTGTTAGGAAAAATTTAAACACAAAAATTTAAGTGTACAAATTATTTTCCATAAAAAACGACAGTTTGAAATATTTGAAAAAAATTGCATAGAAACTATTTTGCTGTTTTTAAGTTATAAAAATTTGTCTTCTAAAAATTTAATCTTAAGAAATTATAAACGTTATAAATGATTGTTAGGAAAAATTTAAACACAAAAATTTAAGTGTACAAATTATTTTTCATAAAAAACGACAGTTTGAAATATTTGAAAAAAATTGTATAGAAACTATTATACAAGCAGATGAAATAAAATGATACTTGTTATATTTTACCAATCAATAAATTAAAGTTTAACATTTTTTAATATTACAAATGCAAACCGATAATTTTTAGTTTAAAAATATTTAAAATAGCAAATTTTGAACTTCCACAATTTATCTAATAAATGTTAAAACGGCGCGCCATAGTTAACAGGAGAGTTACATCAATGGGCCCATTAGGTCTTAAGTCCGACGGTGACTCCGGTGCATTTTTTTTGGTATATTATCGAACCCTTCCAATCCTTGGGAAAATATCCGATTTCTATACTGCAGTTTATAATATGAGTTATATGATTTATATTTGCTGGCAAACAGAGCTTAAGCATTTGAAGGGAAATATAATCCAGACCACTGGCATTTGAAATTTTCTTGCTACGGTTTTGGCCTCTTTATTAGGTATTGGAATAATTACAATACAGGGATGGTAATGGGCTTTTAGGCCGTTTAATAAACAAAGATGCATGCTATATAAAACATACGAATAAGTGAGATAAACGTATAAATAAGAGAGACAAACAACCATTGTTGAACGGATAGGAGAACAAAATACTTATTTCCCCTCTGCCATAAGCGTGCAGTACAAGATTTTAAAACGAATAAATCAAAACAATTAAACGTCCGCCAATGTTTTACTTCCCCTCCTCTAACTGCTTTCCAATGCCACTACTAGATAACCTTGACGCAAATTTCGCAATCGAGTCTCGAAATAACTTCAGTATTATTCGGTCCACGTTGGAGTGCGGACGGAGGAATTTTAAATTTTCTTTAAAATTTAACTATGATTTTGTTTACAAAAACGAATACTTATTGAATTTTTTTCGAAAATGTGGAAAATAAACCATAGTATTCTTGTAATAAAAAAACAAATATTCTTAAACAAAAATGGTATTCTAAAATGTTTAAATAAATAAATTAAAGTAAATGTTTAAACAAAAATGGTATTCTAAAATATTTAAATTAAAAAATAAATAAAGTAAATGTTCAAACAAAAATGGTGTTCTAAAATATTTAAATGAAAAAATAAATAAATCTAAGTAAATGTTCAAATAGGCCCCCAAACGCTGCTGTACAATAGGTTAACCTATTATAAAAATTTTGTCGTACATTTGACAGCATCTCAGGTCTGATATTCCTTAATGTATTAATTATTAATTCTCTTAATTCATCAACGTTATTTGCCCTGATATGCTGGAATCCGTACATTTTGGATTTGGCATATCCCCACATAAAAAAATCGCACGGAGCCAAGTCCGGTGATCTTGCTGGCCAGAAAATATTTCCGTGACCACTTATTATGCGGTCTGCAAAAGTGTCTTGCAAATATTCTCTTACCAATAGGGTATTATGTGCGGGACATCCATCCTGTTGAAACCATACTGACTCAAAAGGCACAGGCAGAGCACGAACTGCGGGAACAATTTCATTTTGCAGCAGTTCAAGATACTTTTGACCATTTAAGGTACCATCTATAAAAAATGGACCTATAACATGGTCTCCCATCATTCCACACCAAACATTTAATTTTTGTGGTCGTTGAGTATTGGCAGCATAATGCTGATGAGGATTCGTCCTGGACCAATACCGATGGTTCATGGAATTATGCCTACCATGTATAAAAAATGACGACTCATCGGTAAAAAGGATATTTCGTGTGAAATTTTCATCCCGGTTCGCCATTTCTATAACGGTTTCGCAAAATTCCATGCGACGGTATGGATCATCAGGAAATAGCTCATTACTCCTCTTTAATTTGTATGGGTGATACCCATGCTTTCTTAAAATTTTGCCTACCATAGACCGTGATAGATCGAACTGTTCGGCAACTTGTCTGGTTGACTGGGTTGGATCTTGTTCGATGCTTGCACAAATTAAAGTGTCCCGTAATTCGCGTTCTTCATTTACTGGCCTTGCTTGCGGTTCCCTATTATGAACCCTATTAACACTGCCGAATGTTAAAAAATTATTTACAACATTTTGAATTGTTGCCCTTGCTGGTAAGGGTCTATTTGGGAACATATTTGGAAATAATCTTTGAATTTCTCGATCTGAGATCCCATTTAAATGCCACGTTATAAATTGAATCTTTTCTTCAAGGGTGTAAACCATTTTTATTAGAGAATATTTCCTAATTTATAACAAACGTACTACCGCTTACTTACAACACATTCTCTTGTCTGTGGTCGGGCGATGATCGTAGCCGCGCGGCGCGGTCTGGCTTGCCCCACTACTCTTACGTCACTCCACCACTCCCACGTCTCATAATGCATTTGTCTTTATTTATTAAACGGCCTAAGAGCACATTACCATCCCTGTATACTTTGTTAGTTCACATTAAATAGTAATGGCGTAAGAATTACCTTCTGCACTTTTTAGGAAAGGACATATGGTGTCTATAGAGATAATGCTGCTTTCAGCAAGAGTGATGTGTGGGAGTAATAGCCATTGGCTCCTTATGCTGTACTTTTATTTTGCATAGCATAGCATTTTTCAGAACCTTTTACATACTTTACATCCCGCGACATATTTTTCCATTTGTACGAAAGTTTTAACTTTTTTAGAAGTCTCTTCTGCCCACAATGTCCTCCTGTTAATGGATCATCGTGAAATTTTCGAATAAGGGCTTGTTGTTTTTCTTTATTGTTGTCAATTATTGTTGGTTCTTTATATAGTAGAATATTTGTTGAGGTTAAAATGTTTTGTCCAGATTCTTTTAATTTTGTAGGGGTGCACCTTTTAAATATTTTACTGTCTAATCTTAATTTTAATTTTGTACATTTACAATCATCTGCTATTTTCTGAGTCAGAGACAATATGTCCTCTAGCGGAATATTATCATTTATGATTGAAATTGTATTTAGCGCTAGCGTTTTTGCTTTATAGTACAGTTTTATTTTAAAATAATTATTTTTTACCTCAAAGTTTAAGACTTGTAATTTTTAATAAATAATTTTGATTTTCCAAAGAATCGTACATTTTACGATCTGGTATTGGCATTTTGATTTTTATGGCATTATTTTGGTTTATTGCTATTTGTTTTTTATTTGACATTGAACGTGTAACAACTAAAATAGATAATACTTTGTTGTTTATTTCTTTAAGTTCCTCAATATTTATTCGAGACAATGCATCTGCACCCTCGTTATGCGTACCTTTGATGTATTCAACCTCAAAGTTATACTCTTCAAGATCTAGTCGCATTCCAGTAAGTTTTGAAGAAGGATTTTTCATAGAAAAAAGGTAGAGGTTTGTGGTCCTATTTTAAAAGAAATTTTGTACCGTATAGATAAGGTCTAAAGTAATTAATAGAACAATGGATGGCAGCCAATTCTTTCTCAATGGTTGACTTATGAGTTTCTCCTTTAGTAAAAGATCTTGAGGCGTACGCTATAGGCATGCCGTAACCATTGAAATTTTGAGATAGAATTGCACCGCAAGCTTCCATTGAAGCATCGGTTGTAACTGTAAATTATTTAGAATAGTCAGGGTACTGTAACATTTGAGGCGAATTTAAGGCAATTTTTAAGTTTTCAAAAGCTTTTTGACATTCTGAAGACCAAACAAAAATTTGAACTTTTTTTGTTAATTTATTTAATGGTCGGCAAATATGTGCAAAATTGTGTATAAATCTACGGTAGTAATTACAGAATGCAATAAATCGTTTGACTGCATCAGCATTGTCTGGAACTGGGTAATTTCTTATGGTGTCATATTTTGATTCGTCAGGTAAAATTCCTTTATCCGTTATTTTGTGACCTAAATATGTAACTTCCTTTCTGAAGAATCTACATTTCTTAGGATTTAATTTTAAGTTAAACTTTCGACAAGTTTCAAAAACTTTTCGGATGTTTTCTAAATGATGCTTTTGAGAGCATGATTATAAGGTAGTCCATATACAAGAAAGCTTTTTCTGGGGTAATCCCAGCAAATACCATAGACACCATTCTGGAAAAACTGTTAGGGCTAACAGCCAACCCAAAATGAAGTCTAGTAAAGCGGAACGAACCCTTTTCAACACTAAAAGATGTTAAATCACGAGATTCTTCTTCAAGTGGACCCTGAGATAAGATCGATCAATGAGAACCATTTAGCTCGACCTAGTTCATCTAAAAGGTCATCAATACGAGGCAAAGGATGTTTATCCGCTACTAGCTTTTTATTAAGTTGTATAAAGTCTATTACCATGCTCAGTCTGTAGATTTTTTAGGAACCAATAGAACTGGATTATTATATTCGGAACATGAAGGTTCAACAACCTCATTACGTAGCATTTCACTTAAATGGGGGTTTATTTCTCTTTGACTTTTTTGTGTTCGATAATTTTTAATAAAGACAGGTGTGTTGTCCTTTAACTTTAATTTTTGCGTATAAAAATTATTGTTTGTAATTTTATCTGTTTTAAGTGCAAAAATATCTGCAAACTCTACACATAATTTATTCATGCTATCTGTTACGTATTCCGGTATATTATCTTTAAGTATTTCTATTAACTTTTTTGTCTCTCCGCGTCTTTGTCGTCATATATATTGTATAGAAATTTGATAACTTTGTTGTTTTAATATTGGTTTTTCTGATCATCACACTTTCAAAGTTCGTATTAAGTATTTTTACATAGGGAGCTTTATTAGATGTTATTGTCCTTGCTATAAAAACGCCTTGTGCCACTTCTTCGTTTAATACTACAAAATCCCCCTTTAGTTTTTTTTTTTAGGTGGTCAATTTTCCTAATACATTAATATACATATTTCACATCTTGGAGGGATAAAGATCATGTTATCTTCTGGACTATCAAAGATTGGGATAGATATTTCTTTATTAAGTCTAACTGAAAAGGTCCAATTTAAATAGTCTAATTAACAATTGTAATTAATAATAAAATCTCTACCCAAAATTCCATCACCTGGGCTAGCTTACAATGTGAAAGGTATGTGGCACCTTTAAATTGTTAATGTATATATTTGTGTTTGTAGTCCCAAGTGATTTCATTGTTCCATTTGTTACACCCTTAATTGTACTGGGTGTATACTAGAGTCTGTGGATTTACTTTGCCTCTCTTAAATATGGATATATCTGTTCAAGTATCATCTAGTAGTGTAACTTTATCATCGCCTGTCATGACATGTCATCTCTACTTGGACATAGATATAGTTTGAAAGTGTGAGATCAAAATTAAATACATATTTTAAATTTCCCCCAGAACGTGGGGGTCCTGGGAGATTCCCTGGGCCTGTTCTGCTGACTCAAGCACTCTTATGTTGTGCGGTCTGTAGTTTGATGATTGCACCGGGTTTTGATAATTTCGTCCACGGTGGTTGCTATAATAGTTATTGTAGTTATTTCTAGAGTGTCCTCTAAAATTGCCCCTTTGAAATCTTGGATTTCCTCTTCCACGCCTATTAAAACTTTTGTTAAAGTATAAAACGTTTGTCGATGCATTTTCAGTACTAACATTGACAAACTTGGTTAAGGCTTCTTGGGCAGTACTAAATGTTCCAGCTTCCATAACTATCCTAACTCTTTCGGAATTAGCATTTTTGCTATTTGATTTAACGGTAGTTTTCGTTACATAATTTTGAGATACCTTAGCGGGTACACCCTCCGTAATAAAATCTCGCTTTAAGCTTGCCGACAAGTTTTCTATCTTATTGGCGAACCGGGATACCTCTTTTGGGCCTTGTTTCAGAGCAAGTAACTTGGCTGTGACTAGCTTAGAACTTTCACCTTTCATGCCCGACTTTAGTTTGGATATGATTGTGTACAAATTGTTTCCATCTTCAATCAAGTCTCTCGATCTTCCGGTCAATTTTTCAGTGATTGGTTGCATTAAGTTTAAGTAACTCTAACGCATCCGAGAAGGCTTGTAGTTTTCCCGGTGCCTCATCAAATTGTTCTGGGACAATTTTCGCGGCAAGATTGAAAAACTCGACGCCTGACGTCATTTCGTTATCTTCTATGTCGCTTTCGTCACTAATTATATTTTCCTCTAGGACGTTGGGGTTGATCACCTCTAAGCAGGATGTTGGAATTTTATAATTGACGCCAAGAACTTGAAAACACTTAATTACCTTATCTCTAAGACTTGAAAATAGTTTTTTAATAACAATTTGTTCATTTTCATCTAGAGATGCCCAATAGATGGCTAACGTTTTAACGAAAATTTTATATGACAAAACTAAATTATCCCTTATTTCCGCTCTTACGTTATCCTTTTTTGGTACCAAAGGTTTTAAAACTCGCTTAGCTTGTTTATCAATCTCATTTTTAAAATTTGTCAACTTTGCAAATATTTGTTCAGTTTTAGAACCCATTAAAAAATAAAAGTAATTATTAATTAATTTAACTAGCTAACTTAAACCTAAGCATTTTTATATTATTTATGAAATTTATATAAATATATGGCTACCTTAAGCCTACACATATTTATTTATTGATTTTTTATTTAAAACGAACTAGTTGCATCTCAATATTTAAACTCACGGGCACACTCAATGTTTTATAGAAGCATGGAATTGACTCACCGGTACGCTGGATATGGCTAGATCTCTAACGCCTGGGATCCGGCGCCTGGAAGCTGAAACCTTAATGCTATACTCTTCGACATCTGCTTCTTTAGGCCTCTTCTGTGATTTTTTCTAAACTTAAGAGCAATTAACACACACAGGGGCAACAGGATCATATACAGCACCACTTGTCGATCGGCAGCTTGATGGACTCCTCCTCTACTATAAAATTTGAATTGACTACCCCAGTGTCGCTGACCTCAGCGTGTTTTAAGCTTGATTTTTCCATAATTTTTTTTCTTTTATTTGAATAAACAATTAACATTGTCCAAATTACAACTTAATTCATAACTGTTTTAAATACGACTACACCTACTATGAGAATCCAACTTATTCTCGTTAATTTACCTTTTTTTTGGCAGGATTGACATTTGATGCACCTTTATTTTGGGGACTTATTAAGGGTAAAGACGTTCGGTGCTTTTTAACAATGTTACTTTATTCGGCTCTGTATTACAACTGTGCATTATATTTGATAATAGATATATTGCTACTTAGCAATATTGTAATAGTCATGAAACACGTAAGTAGTTACACAATTAAAAGGTTGATGTCTTAGCCACGTGTCGTCCTAATTTGAGCACAATACATAGGCGTACACGGGGCACATCATAAAGAGCATAATACAGATTTGACATTTTCGACTGTAGTGAGTTTGAGGCTAAATTTTAGATTATTTTTTAAGACATTAGAGTTATAAAAATGTATAGTTTCCGTGCAGTCATTTAATTTAGTAAATACAGAGGTAAAATAATCTTTAATTTTATTTGGGTCTTTTAATTGTGCAGGTATCTCTGTAGTTTTATTTTTTGACTTAATGTTTAATTTGGAAAGTCATTTCCACATTTCTCTAGGTGAATTTAAACTTAGTGAATTTAAATACGCAGTCTTATCATTGTTAAGAGAATTTTTTGCAAAGGTTCGCAGTGATTTATAGTTTTCCCAGTTTCCAGCAGATTTATTATTTTTATATTTTTTTAAAGCCTTATCCCGTTCTCTAAAAATTTCCTTAATATTTGACGTTTATCTGGGGCACAAGGCTTACTTATTCTTTTGGTTACTATTGGAGCATGAATATCAAGAAGTGTATTAATATAATGAGTTAATAAATGTACTTTTTCGTCCAAATTATTAATGTAATAAATGTTATCCCAGTTTATTTTATTTAGATCATCCTCCAAACGATTATGGTTGAAACTATTGAAATTGCGGAATGTAATAAACTTCTGTTTAAAAGTTTCTACCTCTACATTCAGATCGCTACTAACCAACTTATGATCAGATATTAAATCGGCATTTAAAATCTGACTGTTTAAAATTTTATCTGGGCAATTAACAAATATTGGATCAAGTAATTTAGATGTTGTTTGAGTTTCATGTGTTGAAGACTTAGTGTATGTGGAAAATGTGAACAAGCTAAACCGAAGAAAATTGGACGAGCTACGAATTGGACCATATAGGATTATCAAAAAGGTTTCAGACTTAATATATGTAGTTAATACAGGTCATAGAAAATTTGAATCCAATTTGTTTCATATCACAAAGCTGATACCAATTAACAAAGGAGAAGAAGATGTAGATGAAGAATTTGGATTGAATGAAAATTTATTGTAAAAATTTTCTCTCCCAAGGGGGAAGATGTAAAGAAAACAAGTTGTCTTTGGTTTCACTTTTATTGTTAAAGTTGACATTTTTTGTCGTATAAAGAAAAGTTAATGTTAATAAAAAAGATTGTAGAAAGGAATTGACAAGATAAAATATAACTTTTATTGTCGTTTTTTATATTTAGGTAATAAACTATTGTAAACACAAATTCTTAATTAATAAAACTTGTTTTTAGAGCAACGTCAGAGTTTATTTTATTTGTCAATTTATTTTCAAATATAATAAAATATATACCACTGACCTATCCTATATATCATCATTGTTTTTACCTCTAAAAACAATGATATATTCAATGCGATTTACCAACGCCGAGTATACCATATATACCGAGTATGGTCATATTTTAAGGCAAATGCCATGAAAACGCGAACCGTGCCGCTCAACTGTATGCGGAGACTTTTCCTCATAAGGATCATCATGATCGTTGCACAATCGTTCAGGCGCAAAGATGCGGGAGCGGGGCACTCTCAGGCATCACGTAGGTGATCGGGGACGTCTGCGAGGCGTTGTAGCCAACAATGCTGAACAGCAAGTTATTGACATGTTAGAGGACGATCCAACATTAAGTGTTCGAAGAATTGCTGCTCAAATTCCCGATATTTTACGCGCAGTGGTTTAGCGAATCATTTTATTACCTAAAAATAGCTGAGTATGCAAAACAAAAAACAATTATCAACGAGTAATAAATGATAACACAAATGTAAATTTTTAATAAATGTAGAGCCCACTGTGGGAGCATGTTTTAGTAATTTGTCGTAGTTCAGGAACAACCAGTGACGGCTCAAAATTTCTACTTTACTTATAAAAAATTTTATGATTTTTTTATTTAAAAAACATGGCACTAATGCAAAAATGATAGAGGAAAAATTTTCTTATTTTGGCGTATACTATCATCCCCTTATAGGTGACACCCTGTATATAGCCTTTTAATTTGGCAAATATATTTTGAACGTTGCATCGCGTGTCTGGACACTCCGCTCACCCCACCTCCCTGTATAAACAAATCTCAAAACAAAATTCGCAAGAGTTCACCAGTCGGCCGCATTTCACCACCTGCTTAATGCACCTCTCTTACCGCACTCCCGCCTCGTCTATAATATAATGCTTAGTTAGCCATGCTTCCTCTAGTTGTTTCTTTCTCTATGGTATTACTATAAAAACCACAGAACAATTTTAATTGTAAAATTATAAAATTTAATTTAATTTAAATACAATATTTTTATCATTTAATGATAAAATTATAAAATATTCAATAATTTCTGGGGGTGCGCCAAAAACGCAGAGAGACGAACACTTTTAACGCAGGAAGAAAGACGGGCCAGGGGCCTTTTCCAGAGGTCGTTCAGTCCTTCGTCCGACCTTGAAGATCTGCGAAGGTATAAAAGGAGGCGAAGGCATCGCCCACAATTAATTGATCTGATCATAGCTGCTTCCCTAGATATTTATTAACCTACCATAATACTGACTGGGCCAATTTGTTAGATGTGATAGGTTAAAAATAACTTTTTAAAAACAACATTTTCTTTATTTAACACTATTTTATAAAGTAAAGTCTAAGAAGTAAATGAATATAATTATTATAATTTGTTAGTAGCGAGTCATATTTATAGGTTTTAGAAACTATATTAAATTCAAGGATTATAATTAAGATTAAACTAATATGGAACTAAAATAAAGCTTCAATTCAAATATGTTGTTACAATAATAAGGAAACAATAGGTCTTTATAAAATATAAAATTCAGCAATGGAATATTTTCACTAAACTTGATATGTGCCGTTTAGTATATATAAATATATATATATATATATATATATATATATATATATATATATATATATATATATATATATTGTTAGCTTACTCAATAATTCATATTTTATATTAATATAACTTATTCTCAAGACGATATTTATTCTAACTACCGGTACATTTTTACAACTGCAAAACTTAAAGAAAATAGTCTACACTCCCAATTCGGTTCTCGTATCTGCTAGACATAACATCCGCAGGTGGTCCACTTGAAAACGTCGACTTTGCAGTCGCAGGGCCTTTTACATTCGGCTGTCCTGACTCCTAGATGTTCTCGTCGGCTGCCACGTGAGACAAATGGAAGGCTACCACTTGTCTAATACGCAACATACAGGGTTACAAGCCATTCATGTATACAGGACCACCAAACGTTGAATGTAACACACTAGATTACGACATTATTATAGTATAGTAAGATGTTCGGGTAACACACAGGGTTACCATTATTTTCAAGTATCACCCGGGGTTACAATTGTTCAAGTAACACACAAGGTTACAATTGTTCAAGTAACACACAGAGTTACAATTGTTTTCAAGTAACACACGGGGTTAAAATTGTTCAAGTAACACACAAGGTTACAATTGTTCAAGTAACACACAGGGTTACAATTGTTTTCAAGTAACACACAGGGTTACGAATGTTACTAACTGTAAATAACTAAATCTAAACAAAAATAACACAACTAATCTAATCTATTATTACTTGGGACCGAAATGGTCTTAAGCGTTCACTTGCTACGACTCCTTTAAACTTTCTTTTATCCTTTGAAAAAGATTCAACCTTATAGCGTTCATTACCTAGGATTCCTACTACCTTGACCGGACCAATAAACTTCCGCACCAGTTTCCCACTTATCAGACCTTTTACTAGAGTACGCTTAACTAGGACCTCAAGGGGCTAAAAGATTTGTTGTTGTGACGACAAAATTTGCCAATGTATATTGATTCTTCATTCCTGGAGTAGCAAAATACTGCTGGAATTAAAATCGTACCTGCTTAGTTTTTCGAGTTATTAAATAATTAAATAGGTAACTGTAAATCAAGACATAAATTGACTTGCCCCCTTTGGGTTGTTATATTATAAAAAAATATTTATATTAGTTATTATATTATAATAATTTTAATCTTATCATAATAATTATGCATCATAAGTTAAGGGCGTTAGAGCAATAAGAGTTTAATTGACATTTTTTTACCAGCTGAAAGCTTGTTTTGGATCATATGTTTATTCTTTAGCAAAAACCTGTTGACAAAAAATATGTATAAAATAATATTTAAAATAATATTTCCCAACAATTAACCAATTTATTTAACAAATTTTACATAAAAATTAAATATGTTGTGAAGAAAATTCAACAACAGCCAATTTTAATCTCGAGGAGTACAAAGGGTGGGATGGTGAATTGATTTTATATTTATTCCAAAATCTCAAAAATTCATAGTGAATGGATTCACCAGCTTGCTCCGACCAAATTCCTAGGCCATCCTGGCCTAAAAAGTACAAGCATTGCTCAATGTGCTCCATAATGACATGAACTTTTAATGTCTTGGATATTTCGGTAGCATCATATGCTTCTTTTAGCTCCTTAATTAATAAATTTTAATTTACATTACTTTTTCGAGAAGAAAAGCAACTATGAACAATTTTATCCATTGCCTTTAAAGCGCTAATAAATGGAATAAGTTTTAATGGTCCGTTATCTCCATATATATCTTTGTCTTGCAATTTTTCATGCTCCCTTAATAATTTTCGGCACGCGTTTCCTTCTAATACTTCTCCGTGGTAATTTTTGCTTACAAGACATAACTTTTGTGGCCACAATAAAGCTTTATCTCTGCCCACAACCTTCACAATACCGTTCCAGAAAATATGATTTACATATCCTTGTAGAATATGTAATTCAGGAACAATGCTCTTTTCAATTACATAAGTCTCGTTTAGTTCCTCAAAAAGAGGTGGATTTATTGTGCTATGATATAGTTTTGCTTGGTCCTTTGTCTTTCCACTTAAGCAAAATGATTCATAATCTTTTCTTATATTTCCAAAGGTTTGTAAATTTTTAAAATTTAATGGATTGTACTCTACTTGACAAGCTGGATCATTTTCTCTTGTATTTTGGTTGGTTGGGCATCTTAATTCACTTAAATTTATAAAACAAAATGGGCACGGAAAAGTAGCTGTTGCGGTCTGTTGTCCATTTATGGTTAATAATATTTTAAAATCTGATACAAATTTAAATGATATGTTATTAAGATTGATTAATTTAAAAAGTAAAGCAATATTAAAATATGATTCTTTTATATCAGGATAATAATCCTTTGAACACTGGTTAACTTGGCCATACTACCAACAGTGCCTCCATCGGAATATGTTTTTCTTTTTTTACTAGCAGTTTCAACAAAATTATTATCATATATTTCTTCTGTTTCAAAAGGTTCCAATTGGTTATTTTCTGGAACAATTGACATAGATATTTTAAATGATCCCTGCCCGCTGTCTGCCATAATTTTAACTGTATAATTTCCTATAAGTTTACGTTCATTCAAAACCATTTCAACTAATTCCTCTGCATCGGCCCATACTACAGTTCTTTTCTGTTTTAAACTGTTTATTTCACCAACTTCAAATTCCATTTCATTCATCTTATACAAATCCGCAAGGCGCTTTGAGTTTTTTGAAACATGTGAGCGGTAATATGGGGATATGGATTTCTTACTTAAAATTAGTTACTTTTTGCATAGTAGTATTGGAAAATCCACAATTATTCTGTAAATTGTCTAAACTAACATTTGAAAATTTTGCAGTGTCTAATAGGTATAGACACTTTCTATACCTTGTTTTTTTGCCCATATGTTATCATTCTTTTTCGACCTCCCGTATTTAAACTTACTGTAACATTTGTTTTGGTAATTAAATTTGTATTAGAAACTTTTTTTTTAACAATATTATTTACAATTCGAAGTTGTTGAGACTCAGGTAGTGTTTCTATGATATTTTCTGAATTTTTACGAAATTTATTATGGATATCACTAGAGCCATTACAAATATGCGGCTTACCTTTTCCCATTTCCGCGAAACAATTTTTACACCTTTTTTCTATCTTAAGCTTAAAATTGGGTGTGTGTATCTCTAAAGATTCTTCTTTTTTATTGACTTCGCCAAATAATTAGGCATATTTGGTAAAGTTCTTCTAAATTTACCCTTTTCCCGTTCTGACAATGCCAATCTGCAACTTACACATATACAAACAGGAAACATTGGATTCTTTAAACAGAAACTGGAATTTGAATATTTTCTTATTAGATCTGCTAATTCTTCGGTTATTCTAAAATTCTCTGCAAGTTTTTTTTTAAATACAATTTTTCCACCACAAGGTGCACAAACTTTTTCCTATTTTTGTTGTGACATATGTATTATGACATATTTGAAAGAAATCAACGAAAAATATCTTAAATGTTGTGAAAAACATTGACAAGTTAATAATGACAACTTATTTAAACAACAATAAAAGTAGCAGGCTTTTGCGCATGTGCAAAAAGCATAATATTATGCAATCTAGATCTTTATTTTTATATTTTTTAAAATTTTTTGCTATGTAAATATTTGGAACTAAATAATTGAATATATTTATAAAGTACAAAATAATAAAAATAATAAAAAATTAATTATTTTTGACATAACTCGAATAACTAAGCAGGTTCGATTTTAATTTTAATGGAGTTAACACAAAGGATAAAAATTATATACCAGGTAGCCGATTTTGTCGTCACAGCACTTTTAGCCATTTGAGGCGGGGTGTGGACAGTGTCTCCAACTTTGTATTGTTTGGCAATTAACTTATTTTTGACGAATCTTCTATTAATTTTTTCTCCTGCTTGATCACATTTATCTTTAGCCTTATTTCGTATTTCATTCAAATCTTCTTTTAGAGAAAACTCTGATTTCGTTATCTACTTTTGGACGAAACCCATAAAGTAAATCACTTGGCGCGAAACCTGTTATCGCATTTATTGTTCCATTGATGTCTATCTGTACTTTTACTAGGTACTTGTCCCAGCCATGATGATCTCCTTTTATGGTAGCCGTCAGAGACTCCAGTATGGTACGGTTAGACCTTTCAACCTGGCAATTACTCCTGGGTGATGCGTTTTTAACATGTTTAAAATGATATTTTTCACAAAATTCCCTAAACATTTTACAATCAAACGCCTTTCCTCGGTCCGTGATAACTCTTTGTGGAACATGAACCAGCTTTATTAGTCTCTCTAGTGTGTCGCATGCATGTTTACTACTTGTATCTGGTAGCGCCTCAATCCAAAGAAATTTCGTAAATGCATCAATAGTCACCAGTATCTGGGTGTTTCCACAATCAGTTTTGTAGAAAGGGCCCAGATGATCTAGGTGTAGGGTATGAAAGGGTTCAGCAATTTTATCAATTGGGTACAACTTTACACATCGTTTACCAGTTGGTCGTTTGGAGGTCATGTATTCTAGACAGTGACTCACATATGTTTTTACAAATGGTCTCATTTCATTAAACCAGTACGAGCATCTAAGGTCCTTTCTACGCCTGGGTGACCATTATTGTCGTGAAACATTTTGACCACTCTCCAACGCACATTTCGTGGTATAATTATTTTAGGTTCATTGCCAACTAAACGGCAAACTTTGTTGTCGTCGATTAAAAAGCAGTCTTCTGTCTCTCCATTTTCCATTTTATTCCTTAATAGTAGTAAATCTTCATCTTCTGCCTGAACCCTAAACACCCAATCATTGGTGTTTATTTTATTGACTTATTGATAGGATTACGACTTAGTGCGTCAACATGGGACATTTTGCCATCCACCATCTGCCAATGCGAGGAGTCAAGTCTCGTTTTGTCCACGTCAACCTCACTGCATTACAGTCTGAAATAATAACAAAGTGACGCCCATAAAGAAAGTTTTGGAACTTCTTAACTGCTTCTACCACGCCAATGGTTTCAAGTTCGTAACTATGATACTTGCTTTCACATTCGGTTGTTTATCGACTCATGTATGCAATGGGTTTCCAATTGCCATCAGGCTGTTTTTGCATCAGAGTCCCACCTAGACCCACTTTGCTTGCATCAGTTTGTAACTGCGTTTCGGAGGTAGAAACGTAAATTGACAGAGTTGGACCAGACGTCAGTTCTTTCTTTCGTTTTTAATGCAAAATCTTTAATATATTTTATAAAATATGATACTAATCCCACAGATTGTCACACTTCATGAACATCCTTTGGGACAGGAAAATGTCGTAGCTCGTAGCTTCAAGCTTTTTCGGTGACGGTTTTAATATGCCATCACATATGTCAGTGCCCAAATATTCAATAGAATCTTGAATAAATTCACACTTTTGTAAATTAAGAGTTAAACCAGCCCTATCAAACACTTTTAAAACTTTATCCAAACGTTCTATACCTTCTTTTACTGTCTTAGATATAATTAAAACATCGTCCAGATTCACCAAGGCAAAATCATACCGTAAAGGTCCCAAAACCTGATTAATTGCTCGTTGGAATTTAAAATTTTAATTAATATGTCAAATGTGACATTTCATTTCATAAATTGCTTTTCTACAAGCCTGTAAAACTATACAGGTGTTGTTTACTTGGATACAAAAACAACAAAATTAACCTATAAAATGTCATTTACTAAGAAGGTGGAAATAAAATAACTGGTGCTACCAAACCAACACATCAAACAAACTAATAAAACTATACGTTTAGTATAACCATTAATAGATTCTGACGTATTTGCAGTATAAGTAAATACGTCAGACACTGGCCTTTATAATCTGTGATACTGGCAACCATTTCAAACCCAATATTTTTAAACTATCACCATCAGAAAACTCTTTTGAAGCCCTATGAGATTCTGGAACCTTTTTTAATAATCTTTTTGAATTACTAGCCCATTTAAAAAGATGTAAACCTCCACATTTAAAAAGTGAAATTAATTATTTGGAAAGATTTAATCCCATGTCAACTGAAGATACCGAAGTTTTAAGATCATCCATATAAAATTCTGTTTTAGCTACTTCAGAAGCTAAAGGAAATATATCGTATTCATCTTCAGCTAATTTGTTGTATATCTGCTGTAATAGCAATACGAAAAAGTAAAAAATTCAAAAGAAGAATAAATTTGCTTGTAAATTAGGTCCTAAATGTAAAATATCATTTAAAGATACACCTGTATCAGTTTTAGCACTAGCATCTAAAACTACACATACTTTAGTTGTTGATTTATCAAGTCTAACAACTGGATGATGTGGTATAAAATAACCTTTATTAACATTTTCTTCTGAATAAGAAATTTTTGATAAATATTCCTTGTCTAAATAATCTTTAATAACTTCATTATAAGCATGGCGTAAATCTGGATTGTTTTTAAATTTACATTCTAAAAGTACCAATCTACGTTTTGCAATAACTTGAGAATTACCTAATAAAGAAGAATCTTGTTTAAATGGTAATTCTACAATACATCTTCCAGAAGAATCTTTGGAATAAGATGATTTATAAACATTTTCACAAAATATGTCATGTTAAATATAATCTGAAGGGATTTCTTTTAAATTCCAAAATTTGTATTTAAATTTTCATTTGTGATTGGCTTAAAAGTCCAACCTAAATTAAAATGTGAAAATGATATATGCTATATTAAAATATAGCCCAATGTAATTTCAAGTGCTTGAGGTGCAATCAAAAAATAACCCCAATTTCCCAGGAATATTCCAAGATTCATCTGCTAATGATATATTTTTTAAATAATTGAATGCATGTGTATTTTTATTAGTTTTAGGTAGTTTTTCAGTTATAATATCTACTACTATTAGAGTAATGTCATATTTATCAAATGATATTCGTGATTGAATTTAAAGTGACTAGGTGCACGTTAGAGTGCCCGCAATTTATTTTTTACGGGCACGCTAGTGACGTCATAATAATAATCCGGTTTTGTTACCCGAACATATAATATTTGTTGTCAAGCTAGATAGCTTAGATGGTAGGGCGTTTGCTCTGCATGCGAGAGGTCCCGGGTTCGATACTCAGAAGTTGTCGAAATTTTTTTACTTTTTTATTTCATAAATTTGTTGTTCCTTTGTTAAAAAGTGTTTTATTTTTATCGTAACATAAATTTGCCCATTTTAGTTGGGTTTTTTGCTCAATGGGGTGGGGGGGGGCCAATGGGGCGGGGTCGGTTGGGTTGTGTTGTTGAGTTTGGTTGGTTTGGTTTTATTACGTAACTAACGTGCCCTTAACATGTATACAGGTACAATTTTAAATTAAGCGGCACGGCAGTGATGACGTTTTTTATCTATTACGTCACTAGCGTGCCCGTAAAAAATAAATTGCGGGCACTCTAACGTGCACCTAGTCACGGCGGATTGAATTGTTAAAGTAACATAACCTTTCATTGATGTTTTAATTGAACCTACTGTATTTATGTATGAAGTATTTAAAGAAATAATATTTTAATTAAGTTTTTTGCAGCACGAAGTACTAATTAAATTATTTTGCGATGCATCATCAATAAGACATCGTATTATATTTTTATTTTCAATATTAGAAAATGCGTTTACCTGTGCTGTTGATAATAATACAGTAGTATTAAATTTTAAAGAAGATTGAGTATGCATAGTTATAGATTCAGTTAAAGCTTATTTGGTTCAAAATGCAATAGAGTATGATGACGTTTGTTGCATTTTTTACAACAATTACTTGATTTACATTTACTTGTGTGGTTTGGATAAAGACAATTAATACAATGTATTATTTCTTTAACTTTTTTAAATCTGTCTTTAGGTGTCATATTTTTAAATACCTGACATTCATATAGTTTTGAATGATGCAATTTATTACAAATTTTACAATTTAAAGATTTAACATCTGTTAAAGCAAATAAATGTTTGGTTGAATGTGGACGATGTTGTGTTAAAGTGTTATGTGTTTTTAAACCTAAATTTACGTTAGTGTGCCATATGAAGAAATATGAAATCCGAAAGGTCAGTTATATTTAATTGTTTAAAAGCGCTTTAAGAAGAAGAAACACGTTTTATAAAATTATTAAATTCATTGGAATTATTAGATGCAACTATAATTTTAAATATATTATTTAAATAAAATGTACCCATTAGGATGTTTCATTTAAAACGATTTTTTTTTCTTGCTGACACATGAAAATTTTGTTTTTTATGTTGAAAAAAAAAATCCCTGAAAATTTGAGCCCTTAACTTTTATTCCAAGTACTTCCTTTTTAATTTTGTAGTTTTTCCATATAAAAAGCATGTATTTTTAATCATTTTTACTTTAAATTTCTATATTTTGGCTGGGTTTTGAATTATAATTTTTTTCACCATAATTTCCTGCGTAGTATTCACGGTTTTTGAAAGGCCATGCATCAATTTTGTTTTTGATTTATTTACGTTGATTGTAGTAGCACCAAAAGTCGTTTTTTCACTTTTTCTCACATATTTTTGAGAAAATCGAGCGAATGACTGGTTTTACCGAAAATGTTCAAATAAAAAAGTTGTAGGAAATTTAATTTTTGACAAAAAAGGTTCCTACGTTCATATCAATAAAGTGCTTTGTTTAAGAGATATAAGCAATTCAATAACCAAAAACAATGAAAAAATAGGTTGTATTGAAATTTATGTAATTTGATTCAACAACTATATATTGCTTATATCTCTTAAACAAAGCACTTTAGTGATATGAACGTAAAAACCTTTTTTGTCAAAAATTAAATTTTCTACAACTTTTTTATTTGAACTTTTTCGGTAAAACCAGTCATTCGCTCGATTTTCTCAAAAATATGTGAAAAGAGTAAAAAAACGTAAATAAATCAAAAACAAAATTGATGCAGGGCCTTTCAAAAACCGTGAATACTATGCAGAAAATTATGGTGATAAAAATTATAATTCAAAACCCGGCCAAAATATAGAAATTTAAAGTAAAAATGATTAAAAATACATGCTTTTTATATGGAAAAACTACAAAATTAAAAAGGAAGTACTTAGAATCAAAATTAAGGGCTCAAATTTTCAGGGAATTTTTTTTTCAACCTAAAAAACAAAATTTTCATGTGTCAGCAAGAAAAAAAAATTCGTTTTAAATGAAACACCCTAGTACCCATGCACGTTAGGAAGAATTCCTGATAAAACAGTAAGTAACATGCCACTTAACTTTCTCACAAGATATTGAACTTTTTGCTAATCATTTAAATTTTAATTGCACCACAGGTTAATAAAATAAAAGAGTTTACTTACAGTTATACTCCTTTATTTATATTAAAATAAAATGGCTGTGGATCTTTGAAATCATTGTCTAGCACCCGATGGTCTCGCAGAGAAGAAATTGTTTCGGCAAAATGAAAAACTGCAATTCTATGTATCTTAAAGAAATAGCTTCTAACCCTGATGAGAAACCGAATACTAAAAGAGATGCTACCAGTTTACTAAATAAATTAATAAAGTTAGAAACGTTTGTATTGATTGTATTTTGGGAAATAGTTTTTTCACGTTTCGATAAAATTAGCAAACATGGTCTCGACACAATTAGCAACAGTAATGCATTAAAATCTTTAATAGCTTTTATGGATATTTAAAAAAAACTTGATAGCTATAAAAGTGAAGCCAAGAAATTAAAGAAGCATGTTGTACAGGAATATTATCAAAATATATGTAGAACAATAAATTAGAAATTTTAAGACGGAGAGACCAAACAACTGGAAGAAAGACAAAAATTTAGAGTCGAAACGTTCGTTGCTACTATTGAAAGAATAAAAACAGAACTACAGAAAAGAACGAAAAGCTATAATACCGTTGCTGATTTATTTGAATTTTTGGCTGGGAGTATCAATAACGTAGAAAACAAAACTTCAGCTACAAAACTTTGTAAAATGTACCCCAATGACTTGAATGCAGATAGTTTCGGTTACGAGGTTGTATATTTTAAAGCATTTATAAAATTACGAAGTACGTTTTAACAAAGTTTAGCTTTGTATATATAATCTATTACTAAAAATTGAATTGAACACGTGTTTCCGAATGTAGCCATCGCTTACCGGATGTTTCTTTCAATGCCACTTGCGAACTGTGAGGCAGAACGAAGTTTTAAAAAATCGCCTGCTTCAACAAAGGCACAAAAGCTTGTGTTATTATCCATTAAAACCGATTTGGTAAATAATATAGACTTTAAAGACATTATAGAAGATTTTGCGCAGCTCAAGGTGAGAAATATAAAATTGTAAAAAAGGTAAGTGATAAATTTTTGTCGACCATAAAAAAATTTTTACTTTCAAGAAAATAAGAGCCTCACAATATCAAATAGCCCCGGGCCTGTTATTTAGTTAAATATACGAGGGGTGCCAAAATGTTGGAAGTATAGGAGTAAAGTGTTAACAACGGATTTTGCGCTTTTGTCATTAATTGGATAAGCTTGGCTAAATTTTGTCAGTTCATCTCTGATGGTAAGAGCGTAATTTCTACTAGGGACTTCTAGGATGTCAATGTTAATGCGTTCAAAGACTTTAAATTTAATTTCTTTTTCTGCAAAAAGAAAGGATAGCATTTCTAATATTGGTAGGTCAATATTAGTTTCTACGCTATAGATTTTATTGGCTTCTAAATTATTTTGAGAGTTGTACAGGGATGCGAATAAAACTTCTGAAACTGAATTAGGGTCAGATGGAAGGGGTATAATTAAATATTTTCTGCTTTTTACTGTTTTACTACTAAAAATGTTAATTTTGAAAACTTCGAAATCTGCGTGTTCTTCGAAGATGTCTTCAGATACTTTTTCGTGGAGTTCTTGTAAATTATCTTTTTGGAAAAAGACTTAAATGTTTTTATTATTTTTGTTTAACAATTGTTCATTTGAATATTCGATTTTCGAATAGTCGATTAAAGATTGGGTTTTATATAAATTTATAAATGTATCAAATTCTTGGTACATTTTTTCAGTATTGGTAATGTTTTGATCGTCATTTTCGTCTTGTGTGTCAGGATCAGTGTCATCGTTATCGTCTGTATTAAGTGGTAAGGCTGAATATGGGGTAAGTTGGTGTTTAAATTGAAATTTTCAAATGTCTTGAATATGATTTATTCTTATACGCGAAAGAGCATCGGCGTTCTTATTGATTTTACCGGGTTTGTAATCATACTCTTCTAGTTTAAGTCGCCAACGTGCAAGACGACTTCCTGGGTCTTTTATAGAAAAGAGCCAAGTTAGAGGTTTGTGATCGGTTATTAACTTAAATTTTCGTCCAAATATTAATGGTCGAAAGTGTTTGACAGCCCAGACAATGTCGAGAAGTTCTCTCTCTATTGTGGAGTACTTAGTTTCGGCACTGCAAAGTGTTCTCGAGGCATAGGCAATGGGCAAGTCTTTACCTATGTGGGCCTTGCGAGAGTACTGCTCCGATAGCAAAGGCACTCGCATCAGTAGTAAGTAGAAATGGTTCGTCAAAGTTTGGGTAAATTAAAACTGATTTTTTGCATTCAGCGTCAAAATTAAATGTAATGTCTTTTTTCAGAAGGTTTGTCAGAGGTTTTGAAATTTTGGCGAAGTTAGAAATGAATCTTTGATAATATCCGGCTAGATCGAAAAAGGACTTAATTTATTTTTGATTAGAAGGTTCGGGAAAATTTACAATACAATCTACTTTGGATGGGTTGGTTTTACACCGTCTTTAGTGACTAAATGACCAAGATAAGCGACTTTTTGTAGTAGAAATTCGCATTTATCTGGTTGTATTTTCATATTAGCTTGCCTTAAGCGTTTAAAGACTTCTGTTATCCATCACTCTTTGGATCGTTGATGGAGCATTTTTCAATCCGAAGAGCATCCTTATGAATTAAAAATGGCCATTTTCTACTAAGAAAGCTGTCTTTTGAATATCTTTAGGGTCGATTTCAATCTGGTGAAAACCAGAGGCAAGGTCTAATGTTGAGAAATACTGGCATTTACCCAGTTGGTCAAGGAGGTCGGATATGTTCGGTAAAGGGTATTTGTCATCCACAGTTAACTCGTTGAGTTTTCTGTAGTCAACAACTACTCTCCATTTTTGTTTGCCAGAGGCGTCCATTTTTTTGGGAACGACCCAGACAGGGGATGAAAAGGGAGAATTTGAATGTCGAATGATTCCTTGGTCTAACATTTTTGATATTTGGGTTTTGACTTCGTCTTTGTGGATTTAAGGATAACGGATAAGACTTTACAAAGGTGGGTTTTTCTGATTTTGTGTCGATAGTGTGTTTGATTTCATTAGTAAAGGTCAATTTTTCGCCTTCTAGATAGAAAATATCTGAATAGTCTAAACAAAGTTCGGTAATAAGTTCCGATTCTTCTTCGTTTAAGTGTTCTAAACGAAGTTGGTTTTTAATTTCTGAAACTCTATCCCGTTGTAAGTTAAAATTACATTCGTTTAAATTATTGATTGAAAAATTTTGAATGGGTTCGAGTTTCAAGTCAGAAAAGTTTATAGTTTTTGGCATCGCGTTAGCGTTTAAAACTGATGTTAAAAATTCACCATTAGAGTTGATTTTGACTAAAGCATTAGGTAGACGTACTTTATCAATTTCCGTAGCTTCTAAAATAGCTTCGGTTTGCAAATTTGTTCCGTACGCGGTTCTAATGTGATTAAATTTGTAAAATTTGAATTTAAGGATACGTTTTCAACAGGTGAATCTTCCTCTACTTTAATCAAAGGTATAGTTTTAAAATTTGTTATTAATTGTCTGTCTTTTAGGTCCACTATGCATTGATAGTGTTCTAAAAAGTCGGATCCAAGTAAATCGTCAAAGTCAATGTCAATGTTGCAAATGTATACTTTATGAGGGTCTTTTACATTGAATGGAACCAGAGTGGATTCGTTAATGTGGATTTTTTGGTTAGTAATTCCTTGAATAAATACATTTTCTTGGGATCTATGGGGAAAGTTTTAACAAATGTTGGGTTTAAAGATTGATAAGCCTGCTCCGGTGTCAATTAAAAATTTAACTGTGTTTGAAGCGTCGTTTATGTAATAGAGATTTTTTGAATTTACTGAAAGTAAGGGACTTACAGGAAGTTTTGTTCCGGGAAGTTGAGGTTGGGATCGAAATTGTCCATGTTTAGTGTTTGAATTTGGGATGTTATTTCCAAAATATCTTGATTCGGGGGGTCTGTCTGGAAACTGGATTCCAAGGGAAAATCCTGGTTTTGTTCCATTTCTGTTGGGAAATCTAATTGAGGTTGGTCTTGGTAATATTGCTCATCATTGGGTAAGTAAAAGTAATTTTGTTCGTCAGCGTCGTAATACTGTTCGTAGGAGTCTGAATTGTTGTAATTCAGATGATGGGTTTTTGCAGGGTATTTATTAAAATTTGGATTGGGTTGAATGGCACTTGGCCTGGGAAATCCTATATTGGGATTTGGCCTAATGACAGGTGGGCGATTTTGAAAGTTCGGATTCTGTGAAGTATTTTGTTGTTGGTAAAATGGTCTTTGTTGAGGATTTTGAAATGGTTGTTGAGGGCAAAATTGGTTTTGATTGTTATGTTGGAAATTTGAAAAGGTTTGAGAAGTTGTCATTCTTTGTCTACATTCGTTATTCGAATGTCCGATTCTTTTACAAATTAAACAGTTTTTTATTGTCTGATTTGGATTTTGTTTACGAGGTGGTATATTTGTATTGCGGTTTAGGTTAAATTTTTGATTTTCAAAATAATTTAATTGGAGTTCGCGTCTAATTCTATTGGTAGCAGTTAAAATGTCTGGAGGGTTACTAGCTCTAACAATTTGACCAATTTTCGGATCAAGTCCGGCAAGTAAAGTATTCAAAGCCATTGATTCGACAAGTAGGGTCTGAGCGGCTTTTTCTTCCGCTGTAAGGGTTTGTTTGTTAATAGAAGAGTATAACTTTGCTTCGTGCGTTTGTAAACGAGCAACAAAGGTTAAAGGAGATTCGCTAGAAGATTGTTTTAATCTTTGCAGATCTTGAATTAAAGAAGTGAGATCGCGTGTGTCACCAAAATGATTTTCAAGCAAGGTTTTAATTTCAAGCCAAGTTTTAGGTTGGCGAGAATTTATAAGTTCAGCAGCACGGCCTTTTAACTTGTTTTTATTGTGTAAAGTAACTAAAACTTTTTGGTTACCTATAGCCATGTTAAAAGCAGTGCTACATGCTTGAATAAAAGTGTTAAGAAGTATTTGGTTACCATCGTAAACGGTACGACTGAAAATATTTCGCTTAATTTATAAGGTTCTACCGCGCCAGCGGCAGCAGCAGCATTGCCTGCGTTATTTGGGTTATTTTGAGGCATTCTGCTTGATCTTGTTCTTGGCATAAAATTAAAATAGGTTAAGGGAAATTGTTATTGGGAAAGATTTCTGATAAAAGAAATGTTCTTAAAATTACGATAAATCGAATGATTTGTTAAAATCGCGAAAAATAAAAATAATAACGTAATGATTCTTACAGTAGTTTGTCCATAGATGAAATCCTCCTTCGTGAGCCTTGCTACGCCAGGTAAGTGTATACGTGTTCCCAACGCCGAAGAGACCGTCTATTGGATTCTTGACTGTATTTTTCTTGTTTTCTTTAATTTTCTTGAATTCTTGTGGGTGCACGTAGTTCTTCCTTTTAAAGGTTTGGGAACCACCACGTCCAGTTAGTTTCCTTGTTCTAAACGTGTGAAAGGCATCCTACCGACTGCGCCAATTTTTATCTTCTTGTTATTAAAATTCACTTTTTAAAAAAAGCACAAAAATTACAATATAAAATTATTAAGTACTTAATGTTACAAGACTAAGTATAATACTAAACTAACAAAGCAAAGACATTCCTATTTATAAGTTTTTAAAATATGTTGTACGTGTGTCTCATAAATGAAGAGTTGCATTTCCCAGAGAATTTCATACCTTGTTATCTTCTCCGATTAGATAACGAAATATGACTCTCGTGAAGTATATGGTGTCATCATTTTATCACATATAACATATATATATATATATATATATTTTATTTCTTGTATGTAATTTTTATTTTGCGTTTAGGTATATATTTTTATTGCTTGTGTACTTTAAACTGTTTTAGATTTTAAATTTTAACTATTTTTATACCTTATCAACCTGACGTTTTCTATACATGTACCTATTGTCTACAGAAAATAAACATATTATTATTATTATTACTTTTTAAAGTTAAAAACAAAAAATATACATCTAAAAGAAATTAAATTTTTAATACTATTATAAAAGTTAATTTAAAATTTAGTAATAAGCTTTTTTATATACTTGCAGGGCAGTTGTGTATGGAATAGCTTACATGGACAGCAAGTAATCATGGAAGAGTCATTATTGGTAAACCTGACTTCCTTTGAAAGAAAAGTCTTAAAATCCGTAGCCTTAGCTAAACTACAAGCAATAAATTTGGGAATTAACCTAAAAATTCCAGGTAGGTTATAATATTAGCTGTAAATGATTTAAAACTTTTCCGGGCATGTTTTTTTCTACTACTATTATTACGAAATATGACCGTTCTAACATCACTTTTAATGAGGAATTAACTTTATTCTAAAGGTGCTGCAGAATATTTATTTTATCACAGGTTTCAGTGTAAGAATAATTTGTACCAATCGGGTTGGGTTAAAATCTAAATCATATGTCAAACGGGTTTAGCCTCACTTTCTCACTTCTTATTTATTTATTTGTTAATTATGCTTATAAGCGTATACAAAGTATAGTCTGTAACACGTTTAGAATTGCATATGATGAATCCCAAACTACAAACAACACTATTAATATTAATATTTAAAATAAAGTGTTTCCAAAATCATCTTATAAGTTAAATCTGATGATTTAATATTGCATACGACCATGATCATAACTATTTTTGTTTAATATTATTTTTAATTAAAGTAATTATAGGATTACATACCTTTTTGCATTTAGATGTGTGAGTGTTTTCTGATTTATTTTTTGTATTTAATAAGAAAAAGATTAAATAAATAAAGTATACATTACGTTTAAAAATACAAATAATCAATTTTGGCGAAATTATATCACATCAATTAGCAGTTCTATCTCATAGGTAACGATCTTCCAATCGCCTATGCCTTGCATTAAATCCTGTCAAGATTAAAAATACCACAATATAGAAAGAACTGTTAGCTTTTGTACAGTCAGTAAAATACATTCGCCCTTATTTGTATGGTTTTAAATTCAATGTAATTTACGATCTTCAATGGCTATACCCCCTAAAAAAGCCCAGTACTAAAATCGTTCGTTAGCGTCTAAAACTAATTAAGAAATCAGTTATAAAAAAGTCATTCAAAATTTAAAAGCAGACGCACTTTCTCGTATTAAAAACTAAAAAGATATTCCATTAGATTTGTATTTTAACCCTATCGAAGAAATTAATATCGATGAACAATAGTCGATGATTGTAATTGGGATGCTGATGAACAAGTTACACGATTTGGATAAAATAATAAATAACGACCCAAAATCCAAAATTAAAAAAATATTCTTTGAAGCAACTTAAACTTCTCAGCAAAAGATATTAGTATTAGACAAGAAACCATTTTCGAAAATAAACAGCTAATTTTAATATACCCGTCCGGATTTCCCCCGGATAATAATCATTTTATAAAATTTATCAATAAATATCTGCAGCCAAAGGCGAACAGTAGCGGCCCTTCAGGGGAGGCAGTTGAGGCAGTGCCTCATCATAGAGAATTAAAAAATTAAGTATAATTTAAATATTTTACTTTCTATAATATACTATTAATTTTTAATATTTGGATTAAATGAATTGTGAAATAGTCAATAAAATTGATTGATTTTATACGAGGAATACCCAGCAATATTTAAATTATTTGAATTTGAAACGACCCCAATTTAAACTAATATTTATAGCTAGATGATTGGCTCAGAAGCATGCCTGAACTAATTTAGACTCACGATTGGTGTTAGCCTTATTGTCTCGTTCTATTACAATGCGATATCATAGTTGTCTCCTTCCCTCGTATTAGCATACGCGAGGGAGGCACGCCTACATCCAAGGAAATAAGCAGGTGTTGTGGCAACACTGTTGCGGAATTTTAGATAAATTATACTTCACACGTTTTTCAAAATTCAATAATAAATGGTATTATTTTTCTTATAATAAATCGATTTAATCGAAATTATATTTTTATTCTAAAATAAACATATTTTAACACTATCGCCATCTTGTAGCCATCACAGTAACCAATAAAATAAATACAGATTCCTTCTTTAGGTTTGTTTTGGTTATAAAATTCTGAACTGTTTAAAAAACAAATCTGTGGTTATTTACGTAATATTTTGTTTATTCTTTTTCTATGAGTTTGTCTTTTTTATGATTTTTTTGTAAGTGGTTTATTCTGTGGGTTTAGTTAATCGAACTTGGTGATTTTTGTGAAATTAGTCATTATGGATATTACGGTGAGAAATTGTACCTATATTGTTGACCTTCACGTGGTTCTTGCTGAACAATGAAATAAACATAATTTTTACAATAAAATATATTTCATTGACAAAGTAGAGGATTCCTTCCCCACCACAGTCTAAGTTTTTTACTTAGTTTTAAGTATAGGTTGTGAACTGCGACGTCAGTTTTTTTAAGTTGGGTTTAAAAAAATTTCTTCGCCTTTAAATGAGGGCGAAACCCTGCCTCTGCCTCACTAAAATGAAATGTCACGGGCCGCCACTGAAGGCGACCCATTTTATTTATACAGGGTGTCACCTAATAAATTGTCATCCTTTGGGGGGAATGATAGGACACGCCAAAACAAGAAAGTTTTTCCTCTATCATTTTTGCATTAGAGCTTCTGTTTAATAAAAAAATTAAGAAATTTTTTTTTACAAAACCAGGGAGCCACTAGATGTCACTGACCTATCCTATATATCATCATTGTTTTTACCTCTAAAAAAAATGATATTATTCATCCCATCAAAAATGAACAGGTATGCGCACAGTGTATTATGTAATATCAAGCAAACTTTTAAACTTATTAAGTACTTTGTTATCATTGATTACTGATAGTTCGGTTGTTATTGTGATTTCCCTGGGGCTACATAAACAGTTTAGTGTACCAAAGCGAAGTTGACATATTAGAACAACTCCGCGAACTTATCACTGCAGCGGCAGATGAAATTTGAAATCATCCGGATAATAACGGCGGGATAGTTGTAAAAAAAATATATTCTTGCTGAAAAAAACTTGGCCACTGCTCTTAAAAGTAATTGTCGGTATCGCAGGTCATTAATATCATTGATTTTGTATTTCTTCCAAATTAACAAAAATTTTCGATGAACAGACTCACCAGATTGTTCCGACACACAGACCCAACCAAGTTTTCAAAAATTGAACCGTTTCTACAAGATGCTCTAAAATCACATGTATTTTGAGGGTCTGCGAGACTCCGGTGCCCTTTAAAACTGCTTTCAAAAGTGTAACGTCAGCCTTCAGTTCACTTAAGGTACAAAGCAGCTCTAAACCAAAACACTTTTTAACAATACGATTCATTGTGTTGAAAGCCACAACAAAGGTTATAACATAAACTTCTTCCAGGTTGACTAATATTTGTTTTGACTTTTTAGGCCATTTTAATGCGTTTTCTTTGCCTAGCAGTTCCAGAATAATATATTTATTGATGAGATTCATTTCCACGTTTTAAGTTTTATTCAAAAATTAAGTCAAATTTATTAAAATGTTGTGTATTATCGCACTCTTGGGCACTCTTTGTGATATTCAAAGTTCTTTTAACGAAATGTAGCAATAAGGACATGGGTAGGACGATGTTGCTGTCTGTAAGGCTAAACCATTAGAATTATTTTAAAGTCAGAAAGAAATACTAAGTCAAAAACTAAGTTAAGATTTTCGTATGTTTCTTTGATGTCAGGAACCATAAAGAGGATGATCAGTCTCTTAACACCTGTAAGTTTTTTTTTTGCAGCGTTAGCTCCATCTGAATACCTCGAACGCAATGAAATTTCATTCTCTTTATTTTCTGGACAGACATATTTTAAAAAAATGTTGGACTCCATCGCACAAAACCTTGACATTTGGTGTGCCAAACTCTTGTTTCCTTTCTAAAATTTCGTTTACAAGCTCACTTCCATCGGCATAAATAACTGTCCGTTTTCCCTCTGAGGTTTTCAAAATTAATGAACGTTCTTTATAGTATTTAAACAAAATACGAGATACGACTTCTTTGCAAGGTTCTATATTGACTAGGTATTGCATTTTTTCCTGCCGATGTTCTGATAAAATTTGTAATTTTATCCATCTGCCTGCCAGAAAAGCCAGCATTTGTTTGGAAATCGTTCAGTCGATCTGCAGAAAAATAAGAAGGCACCTTTTCTGTTTTTCGATTTAAAGTACCTAATAGTTGCTTTGGAACCACCCGTTGACAGTTCCACAGAAACATTTGTCGGAAAAAGTAGAAGCATTTCCATTGTCACACTCTACTTTTTTCTCTGAAATTTTCATCATTTTAACTTTTCTTTTAACAATTTCAATCGCTAACTGCTCTTGCAGTGTGTTAGGTGTTACTTCTAAGTTTCATTGCATTGTGGTTGCTCTTGTATGGTGTGCAAGGATGTTTAATACCTTTTCCTATAGCTTGTAGGCAAATCTGGCAGATTTTCTGCCCTGGTTAAAATACCCCATAGAGACCCTGTTCAAACCGATAGATTTTGTATGGTTTTTCTATAGGGTGTATCGGTATGTATATAATCCAACTTTGATTTATTTGCTATTGGTTTTAATGGGGAAAATACACAAAAAGTAAAAGTAGAAATTAGTTTTTCCCCCATAGGACCCCATAGGTTTTAATAAAATTTTATCAAATGTTTTATGGTTGTTCTATAGGGATATCCCTATATATCCTTCATTGAGTTATTTGCTATCGGTCTCAATAGGGAAAATGTAAAAGTTTATGATTTGTATAGATAGTTTCCTATAAATTTTCTATCGGGTCGTATCGGGAGAAAACTATGGACAAATGCACATATTGAATCCGGTAGCGACCGATAGAATAATTTATATACATAGGTCTCTATGGGGTATTTTAAGCAGGGTGGTGTTTGGCCAATTTTATTTCTTAATTTTGTAGTTGGACTGATTGGAATTTCTGGTACTTTTCAAAACCATACTTGTTTCAAAATTTGGCATTATCGGAAGTACTTTACACAAATTGAAACTGGATACTTATTATTTAGAATGTTATACTTTAGGTTTAAAAAATAACGAATATGTTTAGCTAACACGTCAGAAACTTTTTTGGGGCTGATTTTTTCATATTTAATTTTAGAACCACACGCTGCGTAAACTTTCTTCCGAATTTCTTTATGATCACAACGCGTTGTAGGATGAGCACTCATTCTAAAAATATTTAAAAAAAAAAAACCTTCGAAATTCTTGAAAGTTCAACGAAAAATAAATTACTATTATACTGCATAAACCAACAATAACTATAGTTTATAAACCCGTAATTAATTATCGTACAAAAATTAGGTAACAAAAATGACAAAATGATACAATGCATGTCAATTTAACGTTATTTAATTATTGGTGGTTGTGACATTTTTTTAATTAATGTAAATTCAAACCAGATTGGGCTTTTGACAGAACCTGGTAACGTTATAACTTATAACTTAATATTGAATAACGTTATGACTTAATAATAAATAAATAAAAAAACGAACAAGCTAAAAATATTCCAAAAAAGATCAGCTGCGATTTAGGTGACTAGTGGTATGAAATGAGGGGATAGTCTGATATCATCATTTACAGGCGCGCGCTATGCCTATAGCAAACTATTTTTAGAACACCCCTTAAAAAATTAGGATTGATTATAATTATAAATTAGAAGAAACATCATACATTGACATTGACATTAACGATACATAACAAGTGCTTACAATTACAATAACAATTATTAAAAGTAAAAGTAAATTTTTTACAGGCTAGGATGTAAAAAACTTCACCTGGTTTGTCTAAATTATTTTTACAACCTAGGAAATAATCGAATACTTTGAGTAAGCGTTGACAATAATAAAGCTTAAATTAGAGGACCACTTAAAGGTAAAAAATAAAAATAAAATTATTTTTTTAAATCTTAATAAAAAAATTAAAAATGTAAAAATCAATTAAGTTTTTAATCAATAATACATACATTATTTTAAAAACCTAGTTAGACAAAATATCAAGAATTGTAATGTAATAGGGAAAAAATGGAAAAGACGGTTGGAATAATTCGTAAAAAAGCCGTTTTATGTTGTTTAGAAAGGTTTTGAAAGCCTCAACATGTGCGAAATGAGTTAATTTTAAAAAGGGTACTTGAGATATAATGTCAAAACGGATTTATTGGGTAGTTATTAAGAAAATTTATATAAAAGTACTAAAAGTATTTTACAACAGCATGGCACCATATGTCAAACACACTTTTTTAGCAAACAAGTTTAAATTTAAATAAATTGCTTTAAAACGTAGAATATTATTAAAATAATTGCAAGAATAGGTAACGAATTGATTCAGTTTAAAACTAAATTTAAAAATAGATATTATAGGTTAGAAATAATATTGTGACTTGTTAAAAATAAGTCTTGATTCGCCATTGTAAAGTAAGTTTAGATTCCACTCATTACTTTAGGGACCAATCAGATTTCAGAAAACGAGTGGTTTTTTCAGTTTAAAACTACTATTTAGGTGACTATTTCCCTCGTCTTAATTTCCACCAATCGCAAACGCGCAATTTTGAATTACAAATGGTTTCTAGGTGGAAAAACTGTATGACAACACCATTCAGCAGTTTTTTTGATTTTACCCGCGGCAAAACTGACAGTTCTTGTCACCAATTGCAATGCAATTTATATTTTAATTGTACCATAAATAATTAAGTTTGTATTATTTTGTAATTAAAAAAATTCGTATAAAAATCAAAAATTTTATCGGTAAAATTTTACCACTTGTGGTATTATATACGATAAAACTCATAAGTTCAGCTTGAAGTAAAACGTTAATAAGGTTTAACAACCAGATAGGAAAATACTGGATTCCATCACTAGGCAACCGTTCTTCCTTCAAGGCAGGTTATTCGGAACCATCAATCAATTAGGGAATTTAGCAAATTATAATGTATATACGAAGTTGACAATACTGGCGGCAAACCCCGCCCAATGCCCAGTAAAATCCTCTCTTAGTTTTTTTCAGACCCTTCAAATAGTCAAATTCATGACTTAAGTCAAAATTTAGGCCTTCTTCCTAGAAACCATTTAACCGCGTATCTTGAAGCCAAAGCCCTTCGTCATTTTAGGTTGATACGAATTTTTATAACCTCTGAACCAGTCAATTTTCTACGACCTTTGCGGGGGGGAGTTACCATAATTTTAACCAAAGGTCTTTAAGAATTTATCCCTTCCGATTGTCTCTTAATACTTTCTATAAAAAAGCAACAAGGTTTTATCGAGCTTTTTAAATCGTTCGCAGATATCCGTTTCTAGTGCCAGTTTCAATTGATTCAGTGTAAGGAACCTATAGTAATTATTGTAAACCAATTTGTTTAGATTAGATTTACTACGATAGTTTTGTCAAACCCTTACTAAAATGCCTAAACGCTTGCCTAAAGTGCCTAAATGCATGCCTAAAATAGGAAACATGATGCCTTTTTAGTATTTTTATTTTTGTTATGATCTTTTTTTAAATAATTATATTAATGCACTTAACAAAACAGTGAAATAAATCGCAATTCACTCTAGTGTGCACATACCAAAGTGCTGACCATCGCATGGAACCAAAATACATTTGACTTTTAAAAAGATTTGCTTCGCCTAAATATATTATATTAGCGATGCTATATTATGTAATAGCCTAGAATCCGGTTAGAAGCCTACTTATCGGAATGAGGCGAAAAAAATCTCAGTTAAATTATTTACCTGTAAATTTAGCGGCATTATTAATACTGTTTAACAGGAAGAATAATTATAAATGATATTTAATTTTTGATTTCAGAAAATATAAGCACTCGACCAAAACGAAAAGAGTATTTAATAAGAAAAAAAGCTGTTACTACAGGAATTTTTGAAACAAACAAAAAAGAATCAAAAAGTGAGTATCAACTAAAATTTATTTTTGACAAAATAGACATTGTGGATATTTTTTCTTTATTTTGGTGCATGATAAATAGAAAAACTTGAACTAAACCCAAGGAAAAAAAAGATTATATTTTGCCAAGTTGTGTATTACACATCCATTACACATCTAACCCCAAAGGTTTAAAGTTTGATAAAGTTGTTAATTACCAGGGTAGTTAACAGTTACAGTGTCAACGTTGTCCCGTGTAGAACCAGGTCCACAATGGATACATCTCGCCTAGAGCCCTGCACGGGCCGAATTTTTCAGGCCCGGTCCGGCCCGGGCCCGAAAATCAGTCACTATAGCCCGGCCTGGCCCGGTCAGTAAATTATTAGGACCGGCCCGGCCCGGCCCGGATTGATTCTATTTAATATAGACCGGCCAATAAATAACAATTTTTAGCCGTAATAAAGCTAAAAACTCTTTGTGATTTTTAGGCTGTTTTATTTATGTAAATGTTAAGAGAAAATTTAAATGTAAATTACACTTTAGTTCATTAATAATTATTTATATATAATAAATAAACTTAATATTAAAAAAATAACAATTTTAATTTTTCGTTTAAAAAAACCTTTCAAACTTTACATACAATGTATGTTATAGATATAAAAGAAGAAAAACTTTACAAATTGCGATCTACCTTCTTTACTATTATAATAATATTATAGTGTATAGAATAATTATATATTATAATAATATAATATAAATCATATATAATTATTATATTTTATTAATAATAATAATAATATTCATATCCTTATTTAGAGAAAATTCCTAAATCGACAGACAAATACAGCGACCTTTGCGTAGAACAGATGGCCTAAAACTTAGGCCGGCCCGGCCAGGCCCGATTTTAAAAAATAGCTATTCGGCCCGGCCCGGCCCGACCATCGGGCCGTGCCGGGCCGAAGCCCGACCGGGCCGGACCGGCCCGTGCAGGGCTCTAATCTCGCCTATAAGATTAAGGGTCGAGATAAAAGTTGCGATGTCGACTAGAGAACCTAGGTGACCACGGTGTAGATCATTTTAAGATATGTTCAGAAATCATTTTTTTATGACTGATACAACGATTTTGGTCGGTTAGCGATTGATAGAAACGAACTAATTTCGGAATGCTGTCAAAAAGCGGTTATTTGTTGGTTATTCTAACCAAACTTTTTCTATTGTTTTGGTGTTTTTTATACACAATATTTTTAAAATCCAGGGACGATAAGGAGGTTCCTGATAGAAAGCGTTTAGGTAAAAGATACTAAACTATGTATAATAATTTTCATAATAATAACATAATAATAACGTTTATTGAGTGAAATAAATGTAAATTTACATAATAATATAATAAATGTTCAATAAACATAATAATAATCCACGAGATGCGCTAAAGGCGTCTGTGTGTGGACATATAGTACCTACTTTATGAAGTTCAATATGATAATAACAATAATCCATTTGTACATATAAATATATCCAAAATAAATAGATAAATAAACATAATACATAATCATAATACATAATACACCACAAGATATTGAAATAATATCTGTTTGTGGGATAACAATAATTTACATATAAGTATAATAAACGAAGTGGATTTATAAAAACACTTAGAATTAGAATTGGACGAAAACACGACTAAATAGTTTAAACAACATATATCTAGCAATACAAATTAATATTAAAAATTAAAAAAGAGACTGAATTTTTGCAGAATTAATAAAGCAAGTGTTAATAATTTGAAAGAACCAATATAGTATATAGTTCTATAAGTAACAACTTTAATCCAGCAAATCCATCTTAATTTGCCAAATAAAGGTTGTTCTTGCAAGAATAAGGTTACATGTAAGTAAAATAAGGTGAATTGTTAATTATTTCTTATATTGATTTTTTGATGGGCGTATAATCGGTCCTGTTCTTTAATAAATTTTTTACAATTATTTTTAAACATGTACATAGTTTTGCTTTCTCTTGCCTCTTCTGGCAGGAGGGAGAATATTATGGGGGAGAGATATTTAAAATTTCTTTGGCCTATGGTTTTTTTTGGCGTATATGTATGATATATATTTGTTTTTTTTCTGGTGTTAAAGTTGGGGTTGGTTAATTTAAGGTCTTTTTTGTTTTTATATTGATACATACAGATGGCGAAGAAGAATAATTGGCGCGCATTAAACATTCCAGTTTCTATAAACAGTTGTTCAGTTGGAATTAGAAAAGTTTTATTGTAGAGTATTTTTAGTAACCTTTTTTGGGTTGTCATAAGATAATTTAGGTAATTATTATTTACTCCTCCCCATCCTAATATTCCGTATTGTATATGCGATTGTGCTAATGCATAGTAAATGGTGTTCAGTGTTGAGATTGGCAACACATCTTTTAAGAATTTAAAGAGGGGGATTAGAGTTCTTAACTTTTTCACTAAATATTCAATTTGACCATCCCATTTCAGGTTGTGATCAATGTAGATCCCAAGGTATTTAACTTTATTAGTTTTGTCTATTCGAATGGTATTGTTGCTTGTAGTTATATCAATATAATTAAAGGCTGGTAGTGAAGATATGTAGGACAAAAAGGGTAAGAAAAATGTTTTAGAATAGTTAATGGTAAGCTTTTTATAGTTAAACCAAAGTATTAAATTTGAGAAGTCTAATGTAACCTTGTTTTTTAAGGTGTTCCAATTGTTATCTTCATAGTATATGACGGTATCGTCTGCGAAGGTAAGAATGTCACCACTGGACCTTTGCAAGAATAGATCGTTTATGTAAGCAATGAACAATAATGGGCCTAGTATGGTCCCTTGAGGAACTCCATATTCACAGTGCAAAAAGTGGCTTCTTACGTTGTTAACCTCTACACACTGTTTTCTGCCATTTAAATAGTTTTTGAACAATACTAGTACTTTTCCTCTTATACCTATTTGTTCTAAGGATTCGAGCATCAGAGCAAAATCAACTGTACATTTAGGTACAAAATACTAAACTATGAGTAATAATTTGAATTTCTATTTTTAGCAATTATTCCAAGGGTAAGGGATTATATTGAAAATTGTCAATAGTTCCAATCAGACTTTTACCGCAATGAAAACAACTTCCTACAAAACCAATTATTTAATGTTTAAAAAGAAATATGTTTTATTATAATACATATTAATAATTGTATGCTACTTAATATAAATGCATACATTTTAAGATATAATCTACAACCTTCCACATGTTTCTCCAATTACCTATTAAATATTAAATATAAATTGTTATAACAAACCTAATTTTAGTTAAAAAATTGACAGCAACCAAAATATTACCGCTAAAAATGTGCGGTCGCTTTTTCAGTAACCAAAGGACCAAGTTTCAGGAAAATGTTGACAATTGACAGACATTTCAGAGGAACCAAAATCTCGGTTCCTATCAAAAAATAGTTTTGGAATACAACTTTAATATCTACTGCAAGGCACGTGCACTAAAGAAAAAATAGGCATTCAAACTTTAAAATTAATTGGTAATTCTTCTTTTAAGCTGTAACCTCAACTCGAGGGCTATGGCGAACGGCAGCTTTTCAGCGGAGAGATAGGTCGATGGGCAAATGTTGTTTTTCGATACCTACGTGTATACAAAATATATTTACTAAAATTAAATAAACGCAAATTAAAATTGGGCGCCAGTGTCTTATTATGGCCAGTTGTTAAAGTCCCCATAAGCCAGACACAAACTTAAAGGGCATAAGGGCAATAAAAAAAATCAAGTTTAAAAATTATTAAGTATAATAAAATTTGGTTATCACCGTTGTTAAGGTGATTTCATTTGAAAATGATTATTATTATTAGGACATTTAATTATGTTATTGGTGCACCCTTATATGGCCATATATGGTTTACAAAGAACCAAATTCGATATGACTAAATTTAACATGAGCAAAACTGTACTGGTAATATAAATAAAATTTTAGTTACGATAAATAAAGGTTGAAGACCAAGTTAAAATTTCCTTCATTTAAAAATACACAAAAGTTAAACGGCGTGTAGTGAACATTGTGTTTCTTGAAACATTACTATAACTTAAAAGTGGTTACGACCTGATTAGCTTGAGCTCTGGTGGATCCTGGAGAATTAGGAATCCTACGTAGTGGTTCTCTTGTTGACTCAAAAATTGGTTTTGACGCCAAAACAGTCAATGAAAACTCCCATAAAAACTGGTTGAACTAATTTTCCCGATGTAAAATGGTACAGGAATTACTTTAACATCCTTACTTAAAATCTGTACTTAAAATCCGTACTTATAATCCGTACTTAAAAACCCTAAAATAACATAAAGATGCCTCAGCATTCAGCAACTACAGTCTTCCAGACTTACCCTTGTTCTAAGGAGTTTTTTTAAACTAATAACGTCACGACCGCATGGAGACTAGGTCAACAAAAAATATATGGGATTCAACAACGACCTAAAATGAAGAACCGCGTGGGTAAAAAAATTAGGTTCAGCAAGAAGTTAATAACTCACCCTGAGCTCATCGTACCACATGGAAATTTAGTCGGAAGTATTACTAACAATTAGATTGAGAGATTTACCACGTATTATTGGAACTTTTCCATAATTTAAGCACAGACTTAACTCTCATCTAATCGCTTCAACGACCAAATTGAAAAGGAAAACGTAAACCTTATTAAGTGCGTAGAAGATTATTTAAACAAAAAAAATACAATGTTGCCAAGATGTTGTGAATGTTGTCGAGAGAACTAAAAGCAAATTAGGAGTGTTCTGGGTTGCATACTATCAAAACCAGGTAATAAACAAAATAATAAAAATAATTAAATTTCTTTGGAAAGAGGCAATTAAACAAATATCCTTATTAAAAATATACTTAACAATTAGTCAAACTAAAAATAAACCACTTAACAGTTCACATCTATACCGTTATAGATGTACAAAAACTAATAAAATAAAATCAATGGGTAACTGTCAAAATGACGGTTACAAAGCAACAAACCGTCGCGTAATACACGAATATTTGTTTTAAAATGACCACAAAAAATTGCATAATCGTGGGAGCACTAAACATTTCAGTTAACAGTGAAACTAAACTATACAGTGTGAAACTAAACTATACGAAAAAATGTAATCGTAAAATTTAGTAATATGTAACGGTAAACTTGGTAAAAAAAAATGAAAAAAATAGCCCAACGTAGTAGTGCAAAATAAGTAATAATTAATTTACTTTGAGCTGACTCGTTCTACGTAGAGTAGACTTTACTACATATTTAGGGCCATTAAAATTAAGAACTAACCTTTAAAAATTCACCAATAACACTCGTAACAATTTTAACAGAACTCTACAAAACATTTAGTTTTAGCAAATTTAACAAGAAAGAATGTATCTGCTACCACTTTTAAAAACTATCTGCCGACCTTTTTGTTTTACTTCGTTTGGCTCGACCGTCGTTCCTCGCCTCATACCAGATTTTTAGGCAAGGTTCGAAAAACTTTTTAGCTAAAAGTGACTTTTTAGACCTTTTTACCTTGGCTTGCAAAGCCTGTAGCACAAATTTTACATATACAATGTTTTACTTTAAAATAAATTTGTAAAACGTATTAAAGTATTGAACCATTACAATATTAGGGGTGGTTTGAGTTTAGGGACGTGTTTAAAGATCTTATTCACAAAAACAAAGCATTACATACATAAACTTTACTATTTAAAATCGGCCGACCAGGGTGACGCAAAAAAATAATTCTGGAACATGAACGCTTGTTTCATTGTGGGCCGTAAATGCTCTTATGTTCGGTTTGAGAAAAAATTTGGCCAATTTTAAGCAGAAATACGGCTAAGCAAATATAACGTACCCGTGTGAAGTGCTTTAAAGCAGACCTACTTACACAAGTCAAATAATGGGTTACCTTCCGGCAAGGCGTGTAAATTAGAGATGTACCAAATATTCGGAAACTATTCGGGATTCGGCATATTCGGCCTTTTTTACTATTCGTCTGTCGCGACTATTCGGCCGAATACCGAATAATGATTTTTTTATTTTGTTTTTTTAATATTCCACTTTAAATTAAAAAAAAATACAAAAAGTTAAAGGGGATCTATGAAAATAAATTTGGTTAAATAAAACAAATTTGTGTATTATTAATATTAATATATTGAAAAAATACTTAATTATTTTTATTGATTTTAAATATCCTATTTAAAATAATTTTATTATAATAATAATTATTAATAGATTGGGGTAAGTAGATTATTGCCATTTAAGAAAAAATCCATGATTGTGAACTAAGGTATCGAATTTCAGAGGTCAGTAGAGGCGGCAAAAGTTGAATAGCCTACAGGCGTCAAATCTGTAAATCCGCCACTGATGCGCGGTAATATATTACCGACGCATTCCTATAGTAATGCGCAAGACCCCCACTCCACTAACGCTCTGCTGAATAGTTGCCGAATATTCGGTATTCGGTCATCTATTGTGCCGAATATTCGGTATTCGGCTATTCGTCAAATCGGTATTCGGCGCATCACTAGTGTAAATTACGCAGTTCTATTTTATAATACAGGAATTTATTACGCACGTCCTTTTATGCTAAAGGATCGACCAAATCGTGGGTTACAATTTGATTAAGTCATTTGTTTGTTTATTTATTTGTTTTGATACTAACTCTGAATTTAAAAACGCATACACCTTATTGGGTTAAGATCATTGCACTAATAAAATCACAACGAAACCAAATTTCGTGAAAATGAATTCCTCCAAATTTTCATGGTTTGTGGGAGGCTTAAAAATCCTTAAGAAAAATTTAAAAAGGGTTATTGCATATTTAATGTACGAGGATTTTTCAACTGCATTAATCCAAATTAAAACAATCCTTAACTCTCGTCCTTTAACTCCTTTGACCGAATACCCAAACAAACTCAACGAACTTCACGATATCAGCAGCAGCAGCATTTTTAGTCCAGGTGGTCTAAAGAATACCTTTGTGAGTTACAAAGAAAGAAAAAATGGACAATATGCAACGAACAGTTAAAGTTAGCCCCTGCCTGCTGCGGTGGTCCCTAGGAAGAGTGATTAGTATGCATCATGGTCCGGACGGTAATTTGCGGGTGGCTACGCTTAAAACAAAGCACGGTGACTTAAAACGGGCAATATTAAAATTGTAATCTTTACCCATCGAAAAATATACACATAGTGCAAAACATTTATAGACTTTTAGGTTGAAATCCCTGATTTCAAGGGGGCTGCATATTACGAATAAATGATTGCTTATAAGTGCGCTATAAAGACGGCAATCTTATTGGTAGTACCCCCACCGCAAAGGGGGGACTCCAATGGCAAAAAAAAGGGGGGTGCAATTCGTAATGTCGAAGAGGCTTCCAGCGAGTGTAAGAGGGGAAACAAATATCCTTAGCAAATAACATTAGTAAATTAGCATTAATAATAATCTAATTTAAGTACTTAGGTGTTTTTCAAAGTTATTGTGACAGGAAGAACAATAAAAGTTATACAATAAAAGTTAAACAGTCCACTCTATTTTTAACCCAGCGACCAAGGTATATCTTCCAGTTTGATTACCATTGGTTATAAAATAATTTAGATAATGTAAATATTTCAGGCAAAACCCTCAAAATAACAAATAATTAAGGCTTATAGCATAGATAAGTAGATGGGGGAAACTTAATCTTGTAAAACAAGACGGTACTACAAGACGGTACGACAAATCCTTTGTTATATAGTGGAGTATTCATGACCGAAACCTAAAGGAAGTCAAATATTTAAGCTCGTAAACTGGGTATATAAAAATTCGAAATTTATTTTTCGTTACTAAAATAAACCATCTCGCTTTATTTATGACCAACCTGAATCAAATATTTACTGAATGCTCGCAACCTGCAAACTGAGCCACACTTATTGAACCGAACCCGGTGTTTTCACGTTTTAAGTTTTAACTTAACAACAATTACAATTCTACACTATGACAACGTAAATAGATAAGTAAATAGTTAATTGTAATAGAGAAATCACAAAGTGCTAAGATTTGAATTAGTCACTTAACAATTATTGAGGATAATATCAGATTTTTTTATTATTTTTTTTAAATGATTCTAGTAAATTTAACTTCGTTTACAACATGTACAATTTTGAAGTTATTGATAAATAAGTGTTTTTTTTATTTAATGGTTGGCATGTTTTTTGATTGATAACAGATTTTCTATGTTGTTTAAATAAAATATATTGATGATTTTTTCTATATATAAACTCTCTATCATGTTTTAACCCCAACTGAAATACCAAAACAATTCAACAATACTTAAATAAAAATATTCCTACATTTATGTGTCCTTTAACAAGGACAGTGGGCATATTTGGGTTAATAAAAATACACAGTTTTATATAAAAATTAATGGATTAAGTCAGGGTTAACAATCCTAGAGCGGAATTGACAGAGACGCTGACGTTGCCAATCGGATGTTGGTGAATGACTGTGCGTAACACCTCCACCCATAGGCTGAAAATCAGGGCTGCTTCAGAGATGATTTCCAGGTTTAATTTTCAATTCTTCAATGATAATACTCGTCATAATCTTCTTAGTTTGTTCTTTTTTTATTTTTGAACGTACTGTAAATTATTTGGTCTAAATTCTTTCATTGTAATAATTCCGAATACATAGTTGTAAAGGTACAACAAAGTCCCTAAGTTTTCTTATATATCATTTGGTTATGGGCTTCTTTTAGAATGTCAAGGCCAATGTGTTGTATTTTAAGGGATGGTAGTTAGTCAAAATGTTCATATAATGTATACTTCTATGATATATGCATAGTGATTTTTAATTTTGATGTTTTCTATTTGGGCTTGACATATGGTTTCCAATGAAAGTCCATGCATAATTTCTTTTGTTTCTTTACTAAGAAGTTTAAAAAGGGTTGGTCTCGAGGTAATTATCAGTCAGGTGTTTTATGTTTTAAGTTGTTGATATTTTGTTTCTTGCAATTTGGTGTGGATAATTTGACAATTTTTATATTTTTCGTCATGTTTCACAGGAAATTTCTTTATTTATTATATAGATGATCGCATACTAAATTGCTCTTGCCTAATATGATTAAATATATTGGTATTTGTTTATATGAAAAAATTTAGTTTAGTAGATAATTAGTTTGTATTGTACAAATTGTACAGTTTAAAATTATAGAAAAAATTGATAATATTGGTAGGAAAATATTTCGACAATTGAAACGTTTAGTTTTGTTGATTTATGATGGATGGGTGAAAAGTTTCAATTTTTTCGAAAGTAATTGCAGTTTTTAGATTAGATAGAATTGATAAAATAAGGTTTGTTGTTTTAAAAAGTTGGCTAGAGAGCGCTTCCATCGCGCAGAAATCCAAACTAAGTAAGTGTTTTATTACGACAAAATTTAGGGAATTTTGAATTCTTTAATATCTGTATCTACGTAGATAATGAAACAACTTTAAATCACCTATAAATCTATTGAATTTTTTTTAGGTAACCAGTCAAAGTTTAGAAATTATAATTACTTGCTTCATGTTGGTAAATTGCGCGTTAAGGTATTGCTTCTCTTACAATGTTATTAATTTATTCTTACTTTTAGACCAAAATTGTAACTGTCATACGTTATGGCTGGAACGAATAATGGTAAGTTTTTATTGTTATTGTACTGTCACTACTTCAATAAAGTAACTGCTGCATACTTTTAATGTATGTATGGACATTACTAAGGTTTTAAAAATGTCACGCACTGTCACACTCTGTGTTTAGGTGTTTTTAATAGTTTAACGTTCTGTCTTTCTAAATCTAAAATCAAGTGCTAGTAGGCTCAACAAATATGTTTTTTTATTTTTTTTTAGTTAATACATTATGCCTAACCCATACGGAGCTATGTGAAAAGTGTTTTAGTTTGAAGCATTTCAATATAAAGTTAGTTTTAAATTACTTAGTAGACTATGCATTTACAAAAATAGATATATCTCTGAAAAAACTTAATTCAAAAATATTTTTTTTTAAATATAGAAAAACGCTGGAAGCCCAGAAATACTGTCATACGTTGGTGATGGAAACATCTACTATTAACAAATTAATAATTTTTCCCACCACCGCGGTAGGCTAGAGAGCGCTTCCAGCGCGCGAAAATTCAAATCAAGTGTTTTATTTTGACAAAATTTAGTGAATTTTGAATTATTTAATATCTGTATCAAATGAAATAACGTTGTATAACCTTCAAATCTGTTGAAACTAGTCAAAGTTTAATAATTATAATTATTACAAGTAGCATGTTTATTCCTAATTTATTCCTAATTTTTGACCATCATTGTATTCAATACTGTCATACGTTATGGCTGGAACAAGTAATGGTAAGTTTTTATAATTATTGTACTGTCCCTAACGTCCATTACATCTGTCCATTATAAATTGTCCTCGTGCGACAAAATGACGTCTTATGATATTAGTTCTTTAATATACTATAATTTAAAAATTAAAAGTTGGCTTCTTAAAATTATATTTTTTCTAATTAAGCCTATAGCGATTATATGTGGCTTTTTCGTTATAGAAATACCGTACCAAAATATGCTTTCTCCACTGAAAATCCTCGATAGTTTCCTGTATGTCGTTTTGTTGGCTTCTCAGATCATTTATATCCTCTTCACTTGGCTTCATTATTTTGTCATCTATTTCGATTGTTTTCATATTTGACCTGGAAATGGTCAAATTGACATCCACGGTCCGGAATATCCTGCTTTGTTGGTAGCTGGGTGCCTGTAGCTTTCCACGTGGCTTGTTTGGGCGTAGGTCACTTGTTTGGGGTCGTAAATCCCTGTTGTTTTGGTGTCTGGCTGTGTGCCTTTAGTTTCCTACGACGCGTCGCGACGTAGGAAACGCCCAAACAAGCGACGCGTCCCTTGTTTGGGCGTAGGTTACTTTTTGATAATTCCTGGACTGGAGCTATCAAGGGCTGGTTGTTCGAAGTACCATGTTTGTTCACCAATCACTGGGCGAGTACAAGGATGATCCTTGATCTTGCTTACTTCCCAGTTCTTAATGAACAATGTTGAGATACCAAAATAAAACCAAATTGGAATTCGTTTTGGAACTGATTTTTAATAAAAACTTATTAAGTTATATACAAATTTACAATACAAACAAAACAGTAGTTCTAAACATTAAAACAATATATACAATTAAACAACAATAACAAAAAACATATGCATCTTTGTTGTGGAACTGCTGGTTGCCGAAATTGGTGCAATGCTGCGTAAGGTGATCTCATTTAATCACCTGCTGCTATACGCAACTTTGCACATTTCTGCATTTTTGATAGTAACCTTTTCTAAACTCAAATTCTATTAATAATTTTTTTAGGTATCTCTAAAACGTAATTTTTTTTTATTAATTAAACAAGTTCAATTTATTATTTCAATTGTCATTGAAAATATATTTTCATATTTATATATATATATATGTAGCATCGGAATTCTCCCAGGCTCTGTGAGAATGTTTAGATTTAAAGACTTTTATTTATGTAGGTTAAAATTAGGCGTCAAGTGTTTAAGTTCAATACGTTGTTTTCGAACGACCGCAAGGGTCTAAGACTGATAATATGTGTGTGAAAGTGTAGATAACGTAAAATACTAAAATAGATGCGTGGGAATGTGAAGTAACCCAAAGATTTGTAATAGTACTTAAGTCAGATTTAACGCGACCGTCGTTGTATTAAGACGTATTATATTTACTTTTAGTTTCATTTGTTGTTTAACTTTATATTTTTAATAAACAACTATTTTTAATTTAAAGTTTACGGACTTCTTATTCTTAAAATAATCTAGCAACTAAATCCCTACAAATTTTGGGGGCTCAACCGGGATTGATTTAGCCAATCTACACTTAAGTGGATTTAGCAACGGTTATTCGCGAGTGAGAAGTTGAAAAGTGTAATAAACAAAAGTGAAACATGGAATACGACAAAAATGGAGGGTTAGTAGACATCGAAGACGAACAAGTGCTTCGCATGACAGTTCCTGAGCTCAAAGAAGAGCTAAGACGACGTCAACTACGAGTGTCGGGAAGAAAGCGAGAGCTGGTGGATCGCCTTATGGATGCGCTAACACTATTAAGAAATCACGGGGTTCGAGAAAACGAACCAGAAGATGACGGTCACAACGACGACGAAGACGACGAAGAAGAAGACGACGCCGAAGACGACGGGCAACACGACGGGCAACACGACGACGAATTGGCGGAGCGGGCTGAGAGCAGTCAGCGCAACGCCCATTACGACGAAGAAGATGAAGAAAGGTTAACGCCGAATGTCCGCAACAGGTCACGCGCAAGGCAGTGCGTGCAATTAACCTTTAGGGACGTTGAAGAATCCCTCGAGAAATTCAGTGGAGACGACCAGGCTGATGTGCGACGGTGGATCGAAGATTTCGAGGATATGGCCGAAATGTGCATATGGACCGAAGTACAAAAGGTGGCATACGCAAAAAGATTATTAACAGGATCAGCCAGACTATTCGTTATTTACGAAAGGTGTGCGAAGTCGTGGAATCGGCTGAAAAGAGCGCTAAGAGATGAATTTGACGACCGAGTAGATAGTCATCGAATTCACGCAAAGTTGCAACAAAGAAAAAAAAAGACGACCGAAACATACCAGGAGTACGTCTACAAAATGCTGGAAATTGCGGCACCGGCAAAGGTCGAAAAGTCGTCCGTAATTCAGTACATAATAGAAGGAATCGCAGACGATGCGGTTAACAAGTCTATTTTATACGGAGCTAAGACGATAAAGCAACTGAAAGAGAGATTTTTGCAATATGAAGGTATGAAAAGAGAAATGAAAAACAAAGCGAAAGTTGCAGAACGGAGAGACGACAGCAAAGGAACCCAAAAAAAGGCGGCAATGTCAATGACAGCTGCGGCAGCGACAAAAACGAGGCGGTGCTTTAATTGTGGTGATAAAAATCACGTAAGTGCAGACTGTCCAGTGAAGGACAAGAGTGTCAAGTGTTTTAAATGCAACGAACATGGACACAAAGCAACATTTTGTTCCACAAAAGCAAAAGAAGCAAATCTTGTGTCGCGACCAGGAGATAAAAAATACATGAAAGACGTAGTGATAGGGGGTCAAAAGTTTACGGCGCTTGTAGATACAGGCAGCGATCTAACTTTTATGAGGACAGACGAATATGTCAAAATTGGATCACCTGAGCTGCTAAACCGCAAGATTAAATTCGAGGGACTTGGCTCTATCGGTAATGAAACGATAGGTGAATTTTCCGCAAGAGTTATGGTCGATGGGGAAGAATACCCTATTACGTTTCATGTAGTTAGTAGTACAATTTTAAAACGAGGCCTATTGTTAGGAACAGACTTTTTAAACAAGGTGGAATTAAGAGTAAAAGGAGGAAACGTTACTTTCGCGAAGTTAGAAGTTAATAATAATCCAGATGTGCCGGAAATATATAATATTAACATAGTAGACGTAACAAATGTGGATATGTCACAGATTAAAGAACCAAGTGATCGCGAAAGACTAAAACAATTAATTAATACTTATAAGCCCGAGAAAACGTGTAGCGTCGGGATTCAAACGAAAATTATTGTGAAAGACGATATTCCAGTGGCTGCCAGACCGAGAAGACTGTCACCAGCAGAAAGAGACGAAGTTGAAAGTGTTATTCAGGATTGGCTGGACAATGGTATAATTCGACCTTCAACCTCGGAATATGCGAGTCCTATAGTCCTTGTTAAAAAGAAAAATGGTACGACAAGAGTATGTGTGGACTACAGGGCACTTAATAAGAAAATTGAACGATTGCAGTTCCCGCTGCCACTGATAGAGGATCAAATAGATTCATTACAAGGTGCAATAATATTTACGACGATCGACCTGGAAAATGGTTTTTTCCATGTGCCAGTCGAAGAACGGAGTCAAAAATACACGGCTTTTGTAACGCCGACCGGTCAGTACGAATTTTTAAAGACACCGTTTGGACTAAGTGTTTCGCCGGCATATTTTCAAAAGTTTATAAATGCGGTGTTTAAGGATCTAATACAACGTAAGATTGTAGTGACTTATATCGACGATGTGATAATACCCGCAAATAATAACAAAGAAGCAATCGAAAGACTTAAAGTAGTGTTAGAAGTCGCGGCAAAACACGGGTTAAAAATTAATTGGAGTAAGTGTCAATTTTTACGAAAGGAAATTGAATATCTAGGTCATATTGTGAGTAACAATACAGTGCGGCCGTCAGAAATCAAGACAAAAGCGGTGATGAACTTTCCGAAACCGACAAATGTTAAGACAGTACAAAGTTTCCTGGGGTTGACAGGATATTTTCGTAAATTTATACCACGGTATTCTTTAATAGCACGACCTCTCACAGATTTATTAAAGGACACTAAATTTAATTTTGAAGTGCGTGAAGTGGAAGCCTTTGAAACTTTAAAGACAGCGCTAACTAACGGGTCAGTTTTACGGTTATATCGTGTGGATGCCGATACGGAGCTTCATGCGGATGCGTCGCGACGCGGTTACGGAGTGATATTAATGCAACGCGACAGTGTCGACAGACAATTTCACCCGATTTATTATGCAAGTGGTAAAACGACTAGCGCTGAAGAAAAATACTCTAGTTACGAATTAGAAGTGTTGGCTATTGTGAAGGCGTTAAAAAAGTTTAGGGTTTACCTGCTAGGAATTCCCTTTAAGATATATACGGATTGTCAAGCGTTTGCAATGACTATGAAAAAGAAAGACTTGTGTGTGCGTGTAGCGCGATGGGCGTTATTGTTAGAAGAGTTTAACTATGAAGTAATTCATAGACCGGGCAACAACATGAAGCATGTGGATGCACTAAGTCGTAATCCGTTACCAAGTGTTTTACTAATAAGTGATAATGACAATGGACTAATTGTAAACCTCAAAAAAGCGCAAAGTGAAGACGAAGAAATTCGCACGTTGGTAGAAGATAATGAGCGTTGTAAACAACGCGGTTATGTTGTGCAACATGGACTTTTATATAAAGTGGTAAAGGATGATTTGTTGTTAGTGGTACCCAAGACAATGCAAATACAAGTTGTGCGCCAAGCTCATGAACGCGGACATTTTGGTGTAAATAAGACGGAAGCTATAGTTCGCAGAGACTTTTGGTTTACGGGATTACGCGAAAAAGTAGAAAAAGTGGTGGTATCAAATTGTATTAACTGTATACTGGCTGAGCGAAAACACGGAAAACCAGACGGGCTGTTAAACCCTATTAATAAAGGTGATGCACCCTTAAACACATACCATGTGGATCATCTGGGGCCTATGACGGCAACAAAAAAGAAATATCAGCATCTGTTTGTAGTGGTTGATTCATTCACAAAATTTGTGTGGCTGTATCCAACAAAGTCAACAGATAGCGCAGAGGTCATTGACCGACTTAAGAAACAGTCATCTGTATTTGGTAACCCAAAGAGGATTATATCTGACAGAGGGACAGCATTTACGGCACGTGCCGTTAAAGATTATTGCCTCGAAGAAAACATTGACCACGTGTTAATAGTGACAGGCGTACCCAGGGGCAATGGTCAGGTAGAAAGGGTGAACCGTACCATAATCCCTCTTCTTACAAAACTAGCCGCCCCCCACCCTGAAAAGTGGTTCAAATACGTTGAAGATGTGCAACGATATTTAAATTACATTCCAAGTAGCAGTACGGGGAAAGCTCCATTTCAACTATTATTTGGAGTAAATATGCGTATTAAAGACGACCCGCGAATCCGCGAGTTAGTGGAAGAAGAATGGGTAACCAGATTTGAGGAACATCGTGACGAACTAAGAGAGGCAGCGAAGCAGAAAATAGCCAAAACGCAGGAGGAAAATCAAAGGGGTTACAACCGGAGGCGTAAGGCAGCTACTAAATACAAGGAGGGCGATATGGTGGCAATCAAACGAACGCAGTTCATGCCTAGGTCAAACCTGCGTAGCAAATTCCTAGGACCGTACAAGATTAATGGCGTTATGCGACATGATCGCTATACGGTCATAAAAGTTGGAGAACACGAAGGACCCAGGGAAACATCTTGTTCGGCGGATAATATGAAGCCATGGGCCAGCTATGATGAGGGTGTCCTAACCAGCGACGAAGAAGCCGAGGATATCCTCTGAGGACAGAGGTCATTGCAGGATGGCCGAATGTAGCATCGGAATTTTCCCAGGCTCTGTGAGAATGTTTAGATTTAAAGACTTTTATTTATGTAGGTTAAAATTAGGCGTCAAGTGTTTAAGTTCAATACGTTGTTTTCGAACGACCGCAAGGGTCTAGGACTGATAATATGTGTGTGAAAGTGTAGATAACGTAAAAGACTAAAATAGATGCGTGGGAATGTGAAGTAACCCAAAGATTTGTAATAGTACTTAAGTCAGATTTAACGCGACCGTCGTTGTATTAAGACGTATTATATTTACTTTTAGTTTCATTTGTTGTTTAACTTTATATTTTTAATAAACAACTATTTTTAATTTAAAGTTTACGGACTTCTTATTCTTAAAATAATCTAGCAACTAAATCCCTACACATATATATATATATATATATATATATATATATATATATGTTCGAATTTTTCTTCACGATAGTCCTAAATAGGTTCCAAATATATAAAAAAATAATGTGCCAAATTGCAGCTCTTAATTTTAAAATTAAGCCGGCCCCCCCGACAGCCAAAGTTTTAAATGGAAATAACATGGGAAAAGTTCTGTTATTACTTTGGATTTTTTTAAGTCGTGAACTAATAAACAGATTATATAGAAGGATAAATATTCTTGTAACAAATTTAACGCTCTACAAAAAAGGTTTCTTGTGATTTTTTGCTAACTTAACTGGTTCAAAAGTTATTCAAGGTCAAAATGGAAGTTCTAGTCAATTCTATGTTTTTTTCCATTTTCAACGTAGTTTAATGATTCAAAAATGTAAAATGGTCTCTTATGATTAGTCGATTAAATCAAGCGTTTAAAAGATATTCATCTTCAAACATCAATGTACACTAATTTTAACAGTTTTTGATTAATAATTCGAAAATTTTTAATTTAATGTATGAGTTTCACGAAAATTTATACAAATTTGAGTTTCTATGAAAAGATAAATGTTTTAAACTATTTTTCTAGTTTTTTTTAGTCCTAAGTATGTTTGGTCACATTGAAAAAAATTACGGTTTTGTTATAAATTTAATATGAAAAGTATTGATCTTGGAGAAAAAAAAATGTTTAATTTATTAGAAAGTTTTTTAATTTAATTATAAAATGAGATAAAAATTTTAACATTTATAATATAATCGTACACTTTCACTCTAAAAAAATTTCTTTATTACAGTTTGGGTATTTTTTGCGATGTTCTTTTATAACTTGCAATAAATATTGAAATTGCTCTTCATTTTTTGTCAAGCATTGGTTATATTCATTGACTAACGCAACAGCTCGCTCTGCCGAATCATTAACAACTTTAAATTGCTTAAAGTATTCTTTAATGTCATTAGTAGGTCACAATTCAATGTCTATATCAAAAAAATCATACGGTAGATCAAAAATTTTAAAAAGAATCAAGGACTTTTTAGATATGTTTCCATTAATGAATTCTTTTGTATCAAATAAAAATCTTCTAGCTTTAGAATCTGAACCTTCACAAGTCTTCGAAGCTTTAACAATATTTTTATCTCCAATGGAACGGTATCGTCAAACAATAATAAAATGGCAAGTTCATCACTAAAGTACCATAAATGCAAAATCATTTTTCCACAAGTAGCTGAAGAAATCGAAGGTGATGATTGGCAGCAGTAGTCGCAGAAGTTGATGAAAACCAAGCTTTTAAATACAGTATAACTATAAAAATACAAAATTGCCGAAGATCATGCAATTCTTTATTGAGAAGTCTAAATTCATGTCTGAATATAAACATTTTTAAACTGTAAATTGCCTTTGCCATCCACCTAGCAAGATGAATTGCACCAGGATGTTTGAAAGAAACTTCGTATCGAGGCATTTCTCCAAGGAAAATCAACGACAGTTCCAATAGTTCTTTATAGTCATCTCGGGGTTGCAGTAACTATTAATAACAATTATGTCAGAACAAGAAAATTTTTATTCTCAAAATCGCAGTTAAATCATACCTGTAATCTCAGCAACAACAGTATCTCTAACACCAGATTTATAATTAGTTTTATCTATTTGTTCCCTTTATTTTTTAAATCTTCCGAACATTAGTGCGTTTGGTTCGGATGACACTGGCCAATATACTAACATGTGCCGTTGTAAATCCATGTATAGTAAAAATAGATAATTATTGATAAATTTCACATTTCAGAAAAATTGTAGTAGATTATATAAGATCTAAACGGATAGAGAATTGTAAACAATGAATTTGAAAATTAAACTAGAACGTTAGCAATTCAATATTTTTTAAATTAAATCATCATTGTCTAGTTACCCGTATTAACAGCTGTCATAACATCATCGCCTTAACATAATAAATAATACCCCATTCATTTAATGTCGATAAGATGGATGATGTTTGATTGTCTGCCGTCCCAGAATTCATTTTTGAAACCCCAAGTAACTGTTCGGTACCATATCCAGTTAAAAGAACTGGTAGCCGTTCCACAGATTTTGATCCAACAATGTCATTTAGCATTTTTCCGTCCCAATCCACAACGTATTTATCGGGTGTTTTAAAGTTCATTCATTTAGCCCTTTAGCAATATCTTCTCTTAAAAGCATACGATTTCGAAGAATTGTTCTACATATAACTGAGCGTCGTATCTTCAATATTAATACCAACAGCTAATAAACAGGAGCAATAATGAACATCGCATTTCTTACTGATGACATTAGCTGTATCGAGTGTAGAAATGACTTCGTCGGTATTTGAGGTTCATTCTCTAAATCAGTTCTAAAATTTGTAACAATTGCATGAGTGGTGGACGGTTGATCTAAATTTGAAATAATAGTTTTTTGTAAACTAAAGAAAAAAGATTTATGGAACGTATTTATTTTGATGAGAAATAATTAAAAATTAACACCAAGAATTGTCCACTTAAATACTATCTATGAATATACTGGTATTCACAATGTGAGTAAATTAGAAAAATAATATACTTAATTATTTATAATCAATTAGAAAGGTTTTACACTACAACCTGAATTTATAATAATTGAATGTCGTAGATACTTACTGCTTTCATCTATTTCTATCATATTAAGTTTGACGCAGGTTCTTTTCTGGTACCTAATTTTTGATTCAAATACAACTTTTTAACATTATCATCAAGCACTTTTAAAGATTTTTCATTTACAATGTCAAATAATTTTTCTAGTTCAGTCTGAAATTTCTTTTCACTTTGGTTTTGTGCAGATTTCTTTTTTTTTGAACTTTTTTGTAATTTTAACCATTGATTATGATAGCGAAGAATTTTTTTGACTGCATTAGGAGCTGCACTAGTTGGAATCTGATTTTTTTAACAGTTCAATAACTTGGTCAACTGAATGTTAAGCACTTTGTTTGATTGAACATTTTAAAACTTTCAGTTGATAGAAAAACACATTCATAACCTCTTTTACTGTTGATAATAAATTTGTTTGCATAGTTATACCGATCAAACGAATTTCTTTATTCATTATATGTAAATGAATAATAAATAAATGTATGTGGTGCTTAAAAGACTTATTTGTTATAAATTATTTTATAACCTATACGAGATGATGAGTTTTAGAAACAATGAAAACGCGGTACAAAACGGATAGATAAGTACTAAAGATAAGTTGAGAATAAGAAAAATAGGCGGCGTTAGTTTCACAAGAGTATTGGGATTCTAAACAAAAATTCTCCCGTATATAAAATTTTTAGTATATTTTGTGAAATAAACTTTTAAAATATGCTCTGAACAAATGCCGTAAAAAAATAACAACACGATCGGGATTTTAAGTTATTAAAGATAAAGTGTATATAAATAAATTTTACTTTTACGATAGAAACTCAAATTTGTATAAATTTTTGTGAAAGACTTTCAATATTTGCGCTTGTGTCGTATTCCATTATTAGGGGTAGATTTCTTTTAATCTAACTTACGTCATTGGTTTCGGTTATCTGTATCTCGCAAATATTCTGTAGAGGGGTTTGATCTTCCCTTGTATATTGGCATAAAAAGTTTTCTCTAACCATTTTACAGTAAAGATAAAGGAATTTCTTGATTTTAACAAAAAAATATCCCGTGGGATTATTGCTATATAAGCCTTATTATTTAAAATAGGAATTGAGAATAAATGAAATATTTTAAATTGTTTTTCTTCGACTATTGGTATTTCAAGAATAAAGGTCAATTTTAAATAACAAAAATATGCTTTAGTTATAATAATTTGTTCAAAGTCAAAAATGTTGTTTATATCTGGATTTATAAATCTTATGTTGGTGATTGTAAGAAGGTAATCAAAAATAAACTTAACGTGATTGAAATTTTGTTCAGAGTAACCAAAATATTCTAATTCTTGGATTTTATCCAGAAATAGGTTTTCGTTTTGTTTTACAAGGGACAGAGAAGTATTAAATTTATTTATAAGTTTATGTGAAACAGTAATTGTTCGTTAAAATTTTTTTAAATTGTTTTTTAAATGTTTTGTAAAGAATTTATTATATGGTCATAAGTTAACGTTAACGTTGACCATCTTCGAAATCTTAATTGGCGGTGATTGATTCGCAAAATATTAGCAAGACCACGTTTAACTCTGTATCGGGAAAAAATTGAATTTATATGATTATTGAACTAAATAAGGAACAATTTAATAACTTATGAAATGTAGCTAGTTCCTGATTTTCTAATTTCATAGAACTTTGGTTAAGTTTAGAAATAAAGGTTTTAGACTGTTTGTTAATTAGAGTGACTTCCTTAAGAAGCGGTGAAAGATCTTTATAAAAAATTAATATTTTATTGTAAATCCTTCTCCCAGATAAAAAGGAAGAATACCAGGGTTATTTTGTAATAGCTTAATGATTGATTGGTTTGATGGGGGCTGACTAATGAAATAACCACTAACACTTGGAGAATCACTAGGCATCTGCAACAATTGTTCTAAATTAGTATGAATTATTTTAGGGTTGTTTAATATAGGGGGACGTCGTAAAGCACTTTTGTTTTTCTTTTCAGCTTTATTAGTTTTTATAATTTTATGATTACTATTTATTTCAGTAACAATTTGTGGTGCGTATTTGTTCTTAATTTTTCCCATTTTTTGTTTTGACTTTATTAATATTTCTTCGTTTAATTGTAGCTCGTAAATTTCTCTATTTGAGTTTAACTTACTTATAACTTTTAATTTTTTGATAAATTAATTTTAGCTTATCTTTATAATTTTGTGTATAGCCGTTTATAAGTTTTGCTTCTATATTTAAATCGAGTAAGGTTTCGTTTTTTTAGATGGCCTAAAACTACTTCGATTGGTTTTAATTTTGTACTTAAATGAATACTATTGTTGTATGCTAGAACTGCGTAAAGCATTTGTGTTTTAATATCGCAATTTTTATATGGTTCGTTTACAAGTTTTAAATGTTCTATTAAGGTGGAATGAAGTCTTTCTACGGGACTGTTGGATTAGGAATGTTCGGCAGACCCAAAATGAATTTGAATTTTATGTAGATCAAGAAGTTCTTTTAGTAATGTGTTGTTAAATTCGCGACCGCGATGGGAAACTATTAATTTAAGAAGACCATAATGATTAAAATCTTGAAGTAATGATTCTACTATTTCTGCTGAATTTGATGATTTTATTGGGTATGCTTGGGATAATTTAGAAAATGAATCAATTATTGTTAAAACCTTTTTTTTGGCTATTGTGAAAACATCTATGTGTGTAATTTCAAAGGGTTTAACCGGAGTTGAAGTATATTCGAGTCTTAAAGGTTTACGTTCATATTTTGTCAGTTTACAGGTTTCACTCATTTAGTCGTAAGAAGGATGAACAAAAGTCTTTCTAATAATTTTGCAGAACGTTTCAAAATAAGGAGCATGTTGAAAGTATAGTGAGTATTTTATGTTAGGAATGACGTAAGTTTTCATGAAATTTATTACTTCTTTTTCGAAATTGCTTTCAGTAAAACTAACTATAATTCTTTGCCTATTCTCAAATAGCTTAACTATTTTGGGAGTTTGTGTAGGAAAAGACGTTTTGGAGATTACAATTTGGTTGTTACTAAAATTTAGGGGTTCTTCTGGAATTGGAATGCCAACAATGGGATCTTCGCTACGATTAGAGTGAACTGTTTCATTAGAAAAATCTGGTCGTTGTGGGTTAATACTAAAGTTATCTAAATATTCTAATGCTCTATCAGCTAATTCGCTAACATCATAATTCACGTCAAGTGACTGTTTATCTTCGGAAAACCTTTTTTTTTTACGTGAACTTCGACTCTATACAAACAATCAGCATTTAAGTTTAAACTACCTTTCTTATATAAAATATCATAATCAAACTCCTTAAGCTTGAGGCGCCATCTGACCAATTTCGAATTGGGTTCTTTTAAAGAGAAAATCCATTGTAAGGGACGGTAATAAGTTAAAAATTATAAATTTGATAAATTTTAAACTTCCTGCCATATAGGTAGGCACGAAAGTACTTAGTTGCCCATACGATGGCAAGTACTTCTTTTTCTATGGTGCTATATTTTCTTTCACCATAGTTTAGACGCATAAGCGACACGTCGGTCATTTGGAACATTTCTTTGTGACAATACCGCTCCAATAGAAACCTTACTTGCATTCGTAGTGAGAATAAGTTGTTTATCAAAATCAGGATACTGCAAAAATGGATAATTACATAAAATTGTTTTGCAAGTTTTTATGTACGAAAGGGTAGCGGTAAGTTTTATTTGATTTGTAAAGCTTAAACTGTGTCCGTCTACATAAAATTTGTCTAAATATTGTTTTATTAATTTTCCTAATTGAAATGGTTCTTCTAAATTGAAATGAGCGGTACGCAAACGTGAGATATCAAGTTTTGGAAAATTTTTCTTATTTCTACAAATATAACCGGCCTCGGTGGTGTAGTGGTCAGAGCTCCTGGGTACGAGCCGAGAGGTCGTGGGTTCGAATCCCACTTGGGTATGGTTGTTTATTTGTGTTTGTCCATTGTGTATAGTCCTTCGGAGGGGACTTTAAGCCGTCGGTCCGTTCCTACCCCTAACCCGCACAAGCCATTCAGTTGGCTTATGGGACATCTTAGTTTGGATGTAAGGGTGGAACTAAAAGAGCACTTTATAACTTTATAATTGTATTCAATATTAAAAAGTTTTAAAGTTTCTGCTTCATTAAATTTTGTAACACGAATTGGGGTTAAAAAAGTTATTTTTACCATAAGTTTAGAAGGATTTAAAATAGAAGTGAGTGCGTAATTATTTTGTGCAATATCAACCCTTTTAGGAATTTCACATCCATTTATTTTTTGATATGGAATAATAAATTGTGCATTTTCAATGTTTACGGGGATTTTACATATTATTTTTGTACGACACGGTATATTAATTGTGCAAATAGGTGGTTTTTGAGATCTTAAATATTGTAAAGCTATTGAACAAAATCGGGTTTCTAATAGAGATGTAACTGTTTTGCTTTTAATTTTATTAAAATATCTAAGCCAATTATTCCATCAAAATAGTGAAATTTTAAATCCAATGGGTACGGAACATCGAAAAATAAAAAAGCAGGTATTTCTACACGAAAATAAATGTTATGATAAAATAAATCAAATCCATTTATTAATTTAAGAAAAGTCAAAAATTATCCTAAATAAATTAGTTTAATCTAAAATAGAATAAATCAAGAAAAAAACGGACAAATCTTAGTGTTTTATGATAAATCTGTACATTTCGCAAATGATTAATATCATCATATTAAAATTAACATCATCAGATAGACATAATCGTTTAAGTGCTACATTTAATAAATTTTTTTCTAGGAACAGTAAAATTTTAGATTGGTCACAGAAAAAGTTTTTCTTATACCAATCAAACATTAAGATTGGCTTTATGTAACCAAGCTTAATTTTCGTAGGAAAGATACTCAGATCAACTCTTGGATTTTATTATTATATTCCAATTTGGATTAATTTTATCAAATAATATATAAATAAAACTAAATGGATTTAACTTTATTTTTACTAGTATAAGTAAGTACAGGGTGTTTTCTTATAAATGGGACACCCCTATAAAATCTTTATTTAAAGAAAAATAAAAAAAATTTAAAATCCAGCTCGCATGGTTTAAAAGGGTAATTTTTTTAAAAAAATTTAAAAACAAAAAAGCATCGGTAAATTTAATAAAATAGCATTGACATTGTTTTTTTCTTCAATGAAACACCATGTATATTTTTAAATAGTTTTTTCTTCCGATGCTCTAAAATTCAAAATAAATATTCTAAAATATACAGGGTGTTCCGTTCAGAAAAACAATGTTATAGGTATCTTTTTTACCGATGCTTTTTTGTTTTGTAATTTTTGTCAAAAAAATTACTTTTGTAGCCCTTGAAGCTGGATTTTTTAATATAATATAATATAATATATATATAATATATTATATTATCTTCAAATAAAGATTTTAGAGGGGTGTCCCATTTATATATACGTATACGAAAACACCCTCTACATTTGGAATAAAATCAATAAAATATTTGCTTAATATCTCTACATGCCAAATTAAAATAATCCTGACTGGATTAAATTATTAAAAAAATTTACTGAATATTAGAAAAAGACCTATAAATTATGTACTAACATTAATCAAATATATAATATATTTGATTGAATTAATAAAAGTCCGCTAAAATCAAGCTATTATTTTGATACGATTATCCAATATTTTACTGAATTAATAAAAGTCCGCTAAAATCAAGCTATTATCTTGACCAAATCTGTAATATAAGGAGCAAATTTAGCAAACATGCCAATTTTTAGTTTTTAACGCGTCTTAGTTTGCAGTTGCTCTTCGCGTGTAGTGAGTTGTAAACGATCGTGTGAGTACGTGTCCGGTTTTAGTTTGTTTAAACCATCGTTATTATTGAGAATATTAAAGGTAAGTAACAAATAAACCATTTTTTATAGGTATGTTTCTACCCTCATTTTTACCGAGCATTTTGACTGTCAAGTGGACGTCGATTTCTTTGGAATGCGAACGAAATCGGGACTGTTCTGCGCACCATATATTTGCCGCCGTTAAATTAAATTTTAAATGTTGTTTTTTAAGTTTTAAATTAAACGCAAATATTTTAAAACTTATACATTATATTAGTCAATTAAACATAAAAAGCAATTATTAAATTTGTTGTATTTTGTACCTACTTATAAATTATTATTATATTAAGTTCTTTTTTTTATGAAAGTTTGTAAACTGAAATAAATAAGTATTTATAGACACAAAATTTAGTATACTTTACCTACCCCACTATCACAGATTATTACGAAAATAAATATTCCAGTCAATAATCAAATATTGAATAAAAATAATTACCACATCAAACAAGTTTTATTTAATTATTAGATTAAAATATTAAAAAATTTGATAAATTTAATATATTTTTTACTAACTATTTTGAACATATCAATCAAATGATCTGATAAACTTTATCCTAATTATTCTTAATTTTGCCAAATATTTGATAACTACTACTTAAAAAATAGATTAAACTGACCTAAAAAGAGCTTAATTGAATCCAAAAATTGGTAAATTAAAGAAAATATTATTTAAATTTTATAATATCGTAGACCAATTTAATTTAATTTTTACTATTATTATTCCAAATTTTGTTGTGATTTATAAAACTAATTTGCTGCTATTTATCACGGTTTGATACATTCAAGCATAGCAAGTAATTTAATCGAATGAATTATTGATATTAGTCTAATTTTGGATTGGCGCTATATTGATCAAAAATTTGATTGTAATACTACCTTAGCGGATTAATCGTATTCAAAATTTCTTTCCGTGGATTATGGATTTGTTAATAATATTATTTTGGTGTAAGACATGTTACGACTATAGGATCATTAATTATATTTTTTGAAAGATGTTTAGATGAAAAAGAGGGTTTAAGAAAAGAATACCTATATCTCTAAGAAATTTTAAATTATATTCGGAAATAACAATAAAAGGAAGTTTGCTATGATTTACATTATGAAATTCGATTACCCGTAATTGTTGATTCCTTTGGTTTCGCAAAAATTTTCATTATCTGTAGTTCATTACCGTTTTCTAGAAAAGTATCAGAAAGGTTATTGTCTTTAGCGGAAGTGTGAGAATATTCAAGGTTTTCGTTATCAAACACCTTTACATGTTATTGGGTATCATCGACAGTTATTTCTACACATGAATTATCTACAAAAAAGCTTTCCTCGTTTATTGGCGGAAAATTGTTAAAATTACTATTGGTATTTTTGGTAATATTACTAAATCTTCTGGGTTGAATCATATTAGTGAATATACCACTCATATGGGTCGGGGTATTTAAATTTTGATTAAGCCTTGGAACAAAATCGTTATTTCTAAACTGTAGGGACATTGGTTTATTAAAATTTTGCTGACGGAAATTTTGATTGAAAACGTGGGAGTGTTGTGGAATATTTTGCGATACAAAACGGGGTTGATAAACTGAAATTTGTTGATTTGGACGAATTATTTTTGGTTTTAAATTATAAATATGATTTTGAGGTGAACGGTTGCGATTAAATATTGAGTTGTTATTTTCCCTTTCTTTAATATAATTAATTGCTTCAGCAAGGGTTGCTGAACGCATATTAAGAATGTTTCTTCTTAAGTATTCAAAAAGTCCATTTAAAAATATACTTAGTGTTAATTTTGTTTGTCTGTTGGCAACAGGTTCATGTAAGTTACACCTCGTATTTAATGCAGCTAATTTGCCGATTAAACAGTGTATAATTAATTTAGAATTAATTTTCATGTCCCAAGACAAGGTACCCGTTCCTGTCCAACTTTTTATTGCTGTAGATGTCGTACTAATAGTCTTAAAAAATCTCCTATTTATATTATGTGTAGAAATTTTAACATTTTAAATGGTTCTCCTGATATTAATTATTCCCCAATAAATAATATTGTGAATATAATCAATCTTTAATGTTGTCAAATAGGTTATATTTATTATATTTACTATATTTTATTTTATATGTGTTGCACTTTGTTAATATGTAATATTACTGTATGTATTATAAATTGTCCTGTAAATGGTTATTTGTACTGTTGGACAATAAATTATTATTATTATTGTTATTATTATTATTATTATTATTATTATTATTATTATTATTATTATTTTGGTAGAAATTTAAATCTTGCAGATTACAAAAATGATTAAGTAATAATTCACATGAACTTATAAATCTTGAAAGTGTATTTGTTTCACCTTCGAATATTGGGACAGCTTTTAAATGATTTGTTTCAAAATTTGGAACCCGAGCCATTTCTTGGTTCGGTTTAATATTAAGATTTTAAATTAAATTTACTAGGCCTTCAATTTTGGCTAAAATGTAATAAATGTATTATACAAAAAATTAGGTTTATTTAATAAATTTAAAACTAATTAAATTACCTATTTTTGTAATTTTTGTATTTTTTAATAATAAATCAAATGCAGCAAAACATAACCACAGGGTAAATTATAAAAAATCGTAAAAATTATTATCTTTGACTTACAATGTTGCATGTTACATCGTTGGCAATGCTGGTCCTCAAATTTTCCTAGAGTGCCGTGGCTTCTGGTTTATTGAAACAAGTGCCCGGGAATCTTCCTTTTCTTTTACATTTTCTTTTACAGGGCCCGTTGGTTTATGTAAACCAGGTGAATTTTTCACAAGACGAATGGTCTCCGGGTTACACTGCAGTAAAGTCTATTTTTGTCAATTTTTGGGTTCAGTTGACAAAGTGTTGAAACCGTTGACAATGGTTGAAACACCAGTAAAACTTCAACTATCCTTTATGACTGCGCCAGTTATTTTTTGGACCAAATGGACTGGTTTTTATACAAACACAATAATTTATTTTATTGACAAAGCGAACTTTACTGTGTAACGATACACATTACGACATCTATGAGATGATTTTCCTAACTACCCGACGTCAAGGAAAGAGTTGGATTACCAGAAACCTGCAGTTAGACGGAACTCTAACAGATGACGCTTGGACAGTTGTCAAACGCATATTTGTTGTGACGGATTTATTTCACTCGGCCCCAATTGTTTTTCATCAAGCCTGTCATCAGAATTTCGTCTATAAAACCGCTGCATTTTTCAATGGACAATCAGTCGTCTGGTGGCTCAACTCGAAATGGTGTTACCAATTGTGAGCCCGAAAACCAACACTAAATCACAAAGAACTCTCAGTGGAATATTAACAAGTCCAATTGCAAATCTGCCCTGTCTCTCTGTAGGACTGAAAACCACGCCCGTGCCTGCCAGTTGCCTGTGAAAAGCCCTGGAACATTTGCCTGTCCTGATTGAAGGCTATCATAGTTTACGATACTTTTGTAAATACTGTATATATAATTGTAATATAATTTTGTACATACTTTTACCTTGGTTAATAAACCAGTTTAAGTTACTTTTGCATTTTAAATTAAACCACCAACCCTAACTGATTCTTATAAACCCTACTTTCTCCACTGAATAAAAGCAACACGAGGTAGGTATTCCTCTATATCTGGAGAGTCAACCGGAGAGGAACCTTGGTGGAGTACTTAAGGCCATAACCAGCCTAGGTACGACACAACTGAACAAAAGTTAAGGCAAGGTTAGATTTAAATTACATATGTTACAGCGATGTTATAAAAATGCTGACTAGGAATAAAGTATAATAAGTAGATATAAGTATGCATTAATCATCGCTACGCTAAATTGCTGAACAGGAATACCCAAAAAAGCGAAATTCCAGTCATAAGTCGTCCATCTAAAATTTTGTCACAACACAAGTTATTGGTGGGTTTTAACACCTAACGCTTTGTGTGTTAAAGCCCACGAAGCGTTAGGTTAGGACTTAACCAATGCAATATGTATATATATATATATATATATATATATATACACATATAAACGGTCATTTTGCAGCCCATTCTATATACAAGCTATACTCTGTGTAGCCCGAAATGACTTTGTGTGGCCCACTCCCGGGCTGAACAACGTTTGACGTTATTTCAACGCCAATCGATTAATCACGGTGTTGGGAACCCCAGGTTAAATTTTTGGCAGGGCTTAACAACGACCGGTTTAGCCATAGTTATATACAAAATAGTTAATTGAATTTAACTGTAGGTGGCGCGCTGTAGTAAGTGTATCTAGAATAGAAATCCTAGATATATTACGGTTCCTGTGTAGCCCTAAATCTGGCAACACTGCAAACACAAATTTTTCGTAGGAAGATATTATTTAATGTTAAGCAATGAGCAGAGTTTTAACGCTGCCGCGCGCTGTAAGTTCGATACCGCGACTTAGTCAGAGATTTATTCGAATACTTTTAATTGTTTTTATTACTTAATGTATTATAGAATGTGCACAATGAGTTTTATTTTTTATTAAAAATGCTTTTTAAAAATTTAAAAGGCAAAAAACATTAATTGTAAAAATTATACAAAAGCTTTTACAGACCTGTAAAAGCTGTAGAACATACATGAGGCAAAATTTGTGTACCAGGTGAAAAAAAATTTTGTCAACGATTTTGTTTAAACTTTATTTATTTGTTGTTCTTATAACAAAGAATCATAGCATAAAATTTTCATTCAAGAGTTATGGATTATTGAAATTTATCGATTTTTTACTTTTTGGTGAAATCGCTTTTTATTTAAAAATTCATAACTTCTGTTCATCTCTTTATTAAATATTTCAATTTAACCACCTTAAATGATTTTTTCCGTACTTTTCAATGGGCTATACCGTTTTTGCAAAAAAAATGCAATTTTTTTTTGAAATTTTGCATTTTTTGAAACAATGTGTATTTTTTAATTTTTTTAAAAATAGCATGAAATTGAAGTTTATTATGTTACCTTTGAATAAAAAAAAATGTAGAGTGGGCCCGACATGTAGAAGGGAAGTTTTTCATATTTGAATGCGTGCGGGTCTAGCCATCGAATAGCTACTACACTGTCGTATGCGTTTATACCTAGTAGATGCGAGTAAACGAATACAAAATGATAATTTAAAATGTAAAATTATGTTTGAGTAGTCAATGATGTATTTTAAATATCTACACTGCATCACGATATAGTTTTTTAACTGTATTTTTTGCACAAATCGTTTAAGCATGGGTCTACATAGATTTCGCAAGGAGGATCGATGATATTAAATAAAAAATTTATTGTTATAACCATAACGGCTTGCCTATAAGCTTAATGGCGCCTATTTGTATTCGTTTACTCGCATCTACTAGGTATAAACGCATACGGCAGTGTAGTAGCTATTCGATGGCTAGACCCGCAAGCATTCAAATATAAAAAACTTCCCTTCTACATGTCGGGCCCACTCTAAATTTTTTTTTTATTCAAAGGTAACATAATAAACTTCGATTTTATGCTATTTAAAAAAAGATAAAAAATACACATTGTTTCAAAAAATGCAAATTTTTGCAAAATTTCAAAAAAAATTGCAAATTTTTTTTGTTTGCAAAAACGGTATAGCCCATTGAAAATTACGGAAAAAATCATTTAAGGTGGTTAAATTGAAATATTTAATAAAGAGATGAACAGAAGTTATGTATTTTTAAATAAAAAGCGATTTCACCAAAAAGTAAAAAATCGATAAATTTCAATAATCCATAACTCTTGAATCAACAATCCTAGAGCAAAAAAATTGTATGCTATGATTCTTCGTTATAAGAACAACAAATAAGTAAAGTTTAAACAAAATCGGTGAGAAAATTTTTTTCACCTGGTACACTTGGCAAATTTTGCCCCACATACTTTAAAAATTTTTAGATAACACAATTAAATTAAGTTGTAATAAGCGGTTTAAATTTAATCACTCAATCAGACTTTATAACTTTTTTTAGTTGAATGTTTTAAAAATAGAAATATTAAAATATTTGACTAAAATTGGGCATATTTTTAATTAGAAATAATCCAGAAGGTACACACTCTAATAATCCAAAATTTTAAGATACATTTTTTTTATTATGTTGTAATAAGGGGATCGAATTTTAACACAAATACTTTATAGGAATTTAAAAAATTAGCTAAACATGTCTAATTTGAAATATTTTTCGGGAAACATTATTTTATTGTGTTTTATTTAATATATTAGGCCTGTTGGAAGCACATTAATTTATAAAATAAAAATTAATAAAATCAATAAAATAAAATAAAATTTCATCATATTTTATTATTTTAATGTGCTTTTTTTAAAAATACACAAAATATTGCGATTCGTCCTCAATCGGGTAAATTTTTAATCAAAAACATCTCAGAAGGGATATACTAAAAATTCCAAATTTTCAGAAAACATTTTATTTTGTTGTAATAAGTACTTAAAACACCTCATACGTTTTTTAAAATTTCTTAAAATAGTAAAAATATTGCGATTTGTCTAAAATCGGGCTTTTTTAATCTGAAATATCTCAAAAGATACTAACTTAAAATCTAACATTTTCAGAAAAAATTTTTTTCATTTTGTTGTAATAAGTAATTTAAATTTCATCAATAGCACTTCATTAGTTTTTTCTATTTTCGTATATACAAAATATTAATAAAAAATAATAATTACATAATAATAATAACTATTATAATAAAAGCTTTTTGTTTAAAGCCAGTATTATTATTTTTTGAAAAACGCAGATTTTTGACAAATTTAATTAAAATTAATACAAATTATTCCAACCTAACTTTTAAGTTTAAAACCAATTTTTTTTATTTAAAGTTTTTAATATTTTTAAAGTAAATATTTTAATACGGACTTTGCGGGGCGATATATTAGCCCCCTACAATATTTATGTTTTTAAATATTAAAAAAAAATTAATAAATGTTTTATATTTACTTTATCTTTAATGTTCACAAAAAGAATTTTGCTACATCACAAAATATTAAAAATGATAAATTAACACTGGTCGACAAATTAAAACTTTTTCTTTGCCTTTTGACCATAATTTTATATAATCAGATTTTGTTTATTGCAATATTGTAAAAAGATATTTTTTTCGGAATTTTAAAAGAAACCTTTAATAATTTAAGAATTAATAAAATAATATTAATTTTTTTAATAAACTTAGTAAAAGTCTTTATAAAGTTTTTTTTGTATTTTTTGTAAAATGTATCGTTTGACAGTAAAATTACAATTCCATGTTATTTAACCCGTAACCGGTACGGTACAATTTTCAGGACATAAACGGTACTAAGGGGTCTGAGAGACACCTACCTTTTAAATTTGTTATTTATATTATTTTTTTTATCTGAGGTTTTGGGGATACTAGGGACTATATATAAAATTAGAATATCACCAAAAATAATACCTAAATAAAAGAAAAATTTAAACAAATAGGTTTTAATCAAAACATGTACAAAAAGTGCAGTAGTGCAAACTTTGTGATTAAACTATAAAAAATATTAAACCAAACAAAATAAAACGATCTTTATTTCGAAGAATATACCTTAAAAAATAACATAAACAAAAAAAATTCTAATATATCTTTTTTTAACAGCAAAAATAACTGCTTCAAACTATAGCTAATTTTTACAAATATTTTTTCCATAGTAACTTTTTTCTTTTTTTTCCAAATTCTTAAAAAATTTCAAATTCTTTACTATATGACCCTATAAAATTATTTTCTATAGAATCTTCACAGACAAGTCCTGAATCGCTGCTGTGATTATTTTCAACGACATAATCACTATAATGGTTATGTAGTATACTACAGTCATCTATAGATGCTTATGCACTTATATCGCTGTCGATTTCATAAAACCACTATAGTACAGTTTCCTTGAAGCCCTTCTTATCACTTTGGACACGTTTAGAAGGCCCTTGTTGCGAATCCATAACGAATTAATTGTTTTATAAAAATAACGTAAACGGTACGCAGTGGTCTAATAGACACCTCAACACTTTGACTCCTAATAATTTGTCCGTTTGACAATCCAATCTGTTCAAAGTCTAAGAGCATATTGATAACTGCCTAACTTAAAAGTATTGGAAGCGACAGATTTTTAAAACAAAAGGTGAGGGTGTGACAGCGCTTTGTTCGTTGATGAGTGTCTCCCAGACACCACAGTACCGGTTACGGGTTAATTCCGTGGCATTCTGTCCTGCTATAAATTACTAAGAATTAATTAATTAATCAAAGTTTTCCTTTTTTTAAATCCATTGTTAATTTTTAAAATGTAAATGTTAAATTTAAAGTGATGTTATACGATCCAATTTTTTCAGATTTTAATACAGTTTACAAAATTTATAGCTTCATCTATATACTTTATTTTGTTAAAATTTCAACGCAATAAAATAAAAATTGGCATAATGGCACTTATAGCGTTTTAAAATTTATATTTATGTCAATTTTGATCCTGACGCTTGTACGATTTCTTAAAATAAAATATGTAGACAACAGTAATTAATAAATGTTTGTTTATGCAATATTTCTTAAAATAACGTAAACTGATAAAAATAATGGTAAATTTAATAATTATTTACTATTAAAAAGTACAGTAAAATTACCAATCTTAGTTTAGAGATTGACAATTATTATACTTAATCAGGATATTTACATAACTCTAAGTATTTTTGTTAAAAATTTAATTTCAAGATCAGCTTGTAAAAAGTTTAGGAAAAATCTAATACTACTACAGTAATATTACTTATACAATTAGGCATAAAACCAGTTTATAGTTACCACCCATACCAATGATCATGAGTTAAATTAAATTACAATTAAATTTACAATTTAGGTTTGCATTTCGAAAAAAAAATAAGGTTTATTAAGTTAAATTATAGTCTTTTTGGAATCAGCGCACCAAAATCACCTAAAAAAAAGTTGTAAGCCACCCTATACTAAGGCAAAATGGTTGTTGACCAGTGTAATTAATATTTCTTACTCACCTTTTTATCGAGCTCATGAATATTTTGAAAATTATCCCGAGTCGAAGACGAGGGATAATTTTCTAAAAATATTCATGAGCGAGAATAATTTTTTTTATTTAATTTGACCTCGTGTGGTATTCGGTAAGAAAATTCCACACCAAATTTTTTATTTACTTTGGGCTACTATAAGCGGTAGAAAATAAAAATTGTATTAGTTCTATATATATGTTTCTATAGAAACATACATGAACAAATTTAGTTTGTCTATAAACTGTTGATTTCTACTGATTAGAAGTGCCATTTAAGGACCTAAAATATTATATTCTTTCATTTTATAGTTACTTGGGCTTACTACAATTGGTAGAAAATAATAATTTAAAAGGTTTTTCAGAACGCATGCATGAACAGATTTACAGCGCGTCACAGTTTTGGCAGCAATTTAGACCTTTAAATTGTTGATTTCTACTTGTTGTAGTTGCACGAAAATACCATCTCAAGACACAGCACGGTATATTCTTTAATTTTACATAAGTTTTGAGTAACTGCAAGTGGTAAAAAATTGCTTTTTTGCGTTTTTATTAACTTTTCATATGCGCTTTATTGGTATGAAATTCATAACCACTGTGCAGCGTCAGCAAGCGTTCAAATATCAGAAAAACTCCCGTTTTGTTGTAATAAAGAATATTGTGCACAATGTGCAGCCAGTAAAACCAACAAAATTTTTTGTTTTAAAAATAAATCTGTTTGAAAATCATATTATATGCAAAATATGCGTGAAATTGTCTGATGTAATGATCAATCGTCATCGAGCAATTACTTTATTATTACTATTATTTACTCGCATTAATAGAGGATTGAATAAAGAAAATTTGTTTCGAATTGTTCACGAATATTTGCATCTTAACTATTCAAAATTCAAAGTGCTAAATGAAAAAAAGGTGAATAGAATAGTGTATAAATATTATATATATAGACATTTAATTCATTCCATTCCAAGTCCTGCATTTTCGCCATTAAGAAGAAAGGAGGTGTCCAAAGAATATAGAAAACATCTTGGCTTTGTAATTGAAATGTATCAAAATTATCATGTAAAGAAATAAAAACCAGATTGTCAAAAAAATATTCTGTTATAAACGTCAAAAAATTTCCAGTATAATTCGCTGTTAGGTACCCACGAGGAAAAAAATTCCACTAAAATTCATCCGTTGCCTTGGTGATCTGTTAAAAATACAAGTTTTGATTGGTTAAAAATTACAGGTGTGGAATTTTCAGTATAATTTATCACTTACCACAAACGGGATGCACAACGTTGAACGTACGAAGAATAATACGAAAATAGGCATTAAATGCAAATTTATGTCGCCGCGTGGCAACAAAACAGGTGGATAGCGCTGTTCTTATTGGACAATTCGTACGCGTTGGCTTGGTGAAAACCGGCAACGTTGCGGGCTAAACAAGAACCGTATGCTTGGTTTTTATATACACGAGGGATGAATAACGTACTAAATATATCTTATGGGCTTTACAACGTACCATAAATAAAAAGATCATTAAATTAACTTATATATTTACCCCTCTTGGTATTTCCTGAATTAAATTATGTTAACAAACACTTATACTCGTCTAACCACGTTAGAAATGGTGAGTGGTAGAGCGCCCCAATAGTATCTCGGGCTAAACAACATACCAATTATACGTATATATATATATAAGTTAAGTTTATTACTTAATAAAAACACTTTTTATTATAAAAGACAAAATTTTATTTTACAACTAAATGGCAGAGTAACGTACAATATGAAATGCAAACAGAGAATGATTTTTACAGAATTACAATTTTTATAAGGAATTAAAAATGCTAACTAAACATATTAAACTTCCAGTGGTGGCGCACATAACTCCTTCTTTATCAGAAAGTTATTTGGGGTCGACAGACTTCAAATTGGTTGGTATTGGTTGAGGCGTTGGTTTTTTCAGTAGACAAGTTTTTTCCAGATGGACCAGGACAAACATAACATTCCAAAACCATAAAGCAAAAATATCCAGATTGGGCGAATTTCCAATTTAGGTTCCTTCAAAGGGATTTCTTGTAGAGATGCCTTGAGGTCCATTAGATCATCGAGGTTTATATTTTGAATCTTCTTTGATTGATAGTATGTTTGTATCGAATTTGACTTTGTAGGTTGTCATCTCAATGTCTGTGCTTCGGATGATTTTATCGTCAACTATTATATGACAGTTGATCGACTTGAGCAGACAAGGTTGTTTTATAATGAGGTTCGTTACTTAGCCGTTACAATCTTCGGTGATGGTTGCTTTTGATTTCGGTAATATTATCCAGTAATTTTGTTTCACAGATGTTGGGGTCGTTTAATTTATCTTCATCGGAGTAGTCGCATAAGTAAGTTTTTCTTAATTGCTTACAGTTTAACTGGTTATCGAATATATAAGTTTTATCAGATTTTAATAGAAATATTGTTTTTTCTATAACTGCCATGAATGTATTATTATTTTTTTTTGGGTATGGAAAACAAATGCTCAAATTTGCATTGTTTATTATTGGTGTATTCAAAACAAAAATTAATTTAAAATTAAGTGCTTACTTTAATAATTTTTTTTTGTAATCGAATATATTATCATAATCAGGCTTTATTGGTAAGTTTAGTTTTGTATTTAATAATGTGAGTTCGTAAAGTAAGTCATAGTTACTCAGTATTGAAGAATGTAGTTTGCTTAATTTTGAAAAGTTTATTGCTGTATCTAATTCCAAAAGAGTTAATCCAAGGTTCGTTATCATTCCTAGAATATAATTAAATATAAATTTAATGTGATTATTTGATTGAACATTTCTACTCAAATATGCTATTTTATTGATTTTGTCTTGAAGTATATGCTCATGATGTTGTATGGTTGACATAGTTGCATTAAACTTATTTATTAATTTTCGCGATATTGTAATTTGTTTGTTTAAGTGAATCTGGAGATCTTGTTGATTATGTTGTAATTTATTCAACAGCTGATCGTAGCGTTGGCCGTCGTTATCATCGAGGTTTCTGGTTACTGTTTTAATTAGACTATAGTCTAATATACCTAAACCGCGTTTAGAGAGATAATGTTTAACAAGTTTTTCAATGTCTACTATTTCTACATTTAATAAAATTTGTGTGTAATATTGTCCCAAAGTAGTAATCAATTTGTCGTATTGGATATTAATTAAATTTGCCTCGTTAACAAGGAGATTTAGGTCTTTATAAAATAGTAGTTTTTGATAAAAGGCAGTTAGAAATGAAAGTAGTCCTGGGTTATCTTCTAAAGTTTCAAAGTCTTCTGAATATTTTAGGATTGGGTAATACAAGGTAGATTCACTATTGTTAGAAGGCCCGGGAATCGGGTGCAAGAATAAATTTTCGTTACTTTCTATTGACGTTTAGTACTACTTGTTGTTGATATTTATTTTTTAGTTTATCGGTACGTTGTTTTGATTTAACAAAAACTTTTTTATTGACTTATGGTTCAAAATTTTGTATACTCGTCGTTATGATACGTGACTTGTTCGCTTTCTTCTGGCATGATTCCTGAAATAACATAAGTATCTTGTTCACTTTATTTGAGATCATATGACATGACATCATCTGACTGATTTTCCGCATTATAAAGTTCTTCTGCCACAAAATTTGATTTTTGTCTATTTGGTTTGAAAAAATTCCTATTTTTATTGATTGCTTGGATTTTGTAAAATTCCACATATAGGCGTAGGTTTATATGTGGGTCGATAATTTGGATTTGGGTAAAAACATTTTTTGTTGGGTAAATTATTAAAATTTGAAAAGTTTGGAAAATTTTTTAAAGTTTAGATATGAATTTTGTTGTAAAGGTTTTTGAACTATTTTTATGTTTATTTATTTTATGTTTTTGAACTGGATTTTGGTTAACTGATTTTCGATTTATTTTATGTTTTTGAACTGAATTTTGGTTAACTGATTTTCGATTTATTTTAAATATTGCATATTGCATATTTAAAATATTTGTACAAAAAGGTTCCAACAGTCCGTTTAGAAAAAATGCTGAATGTTAATTTTTGATATTGTTTAATTTTGATAGGTCTGTTTCTGTCTGGCTCGTGTAAGGTACATCGAGCATTCAACTTGAGTTCAAGTTGAGATAAGCACTGTTCATAGAAACATTGTGCGGTTTCGTTTTGTTTCGTATTTGTTAAATAAATTATGACGTTTTCCTCATTTCTTGAATCAAAGAAATTTCGAGTTAAGACGTCTTTTAGCTTTAACCAGCTGTTGATAGGTTTCGAATCAACTACTAATTTCGCTTGTCCTTTTAATTTACCAATTAGGCAATGCAATATTAAACTATTTTGGTAACAATTTACTTGATCTGCAGCTGGGTTATAAAAATGTTTAATCAAAAGTTCACACGAACTAATAACTTTTAAATGGTTAATTTCTAAAGATGGAATGTTTGTCATTGTGCTAGATTTAGAATCTGTATTGATTCCTAAATTGGTTAATAACTTGGTTAACTTGTCAATTTTGGGATAAAGATTTTAAATTTAAGATTTAAAGGTAAGGTACCTACTTATAAAATTTAAATAAGAATTTAAATTTTGTATTTAAATAATAGTAATTCAAGGCAGTTAAAAAATAAGATCTCTTGAAAAAATAAAAAAAAACAAATAAATACGACTTACAGTATAAGATCCTGTAGCATTCTGAAGGCGATTTTTGTCCTTGACTACTGCAGGTCTTGCGGCTCCTTGTTGATGTGAAACGAGTGCCCTTTGATCCTCTGTAGATTTCACAGCTCCCACTGGTTCTCGATGAATCAGGCGAATCACGCAAGATTTTATCCAGGATCGGTAAAATCCTTGGGTTTACTGTTGACCGTACTCGTCACAAGTTGCGAAAAATGTCTTAGATGTTCAATAAGTGTTTATTAGTCGATAGAGTGTTGAAACACAAGTAAAACACGATGTTGTACTTCGACTAATTCTACCAAGACTGCGCCAGTTAAGTTTATTACTTAATAAAAACACTTTTTATTATAAAAGACAAAATTTTATTTTACAACTAAATGGCAGAGTAACGTACAATATGAAATGCAAACAGAGAATGATTTTTACAGAATTACAATTTTTATAAGGAATTAAAAATGCTAACTAAACATATTAAACTTCCAGTGGTGGCGCACATAACTTATATATATATATATATATATATATATATATATATATATACATACATATATACATATACAGAAATATGCAACAATTTTGATGATGTGTGATATATAAAGATGGGATATTTAGGTACTAAAACTGAAAAATAGGTAACTAAAAAGGTACTAAAAAAGCATTTTAGGTTAAAAAAACAGCATTTTAGGTAATAAAAAAAACATTAAAAGTTCACGTTTCGTTTATACTTTTGTTTAGCCGCATACCCAAACACAGAACATACCCACAATAAACCATATCAAAAATTTGCAATAAACTATTTCTATGCAATAAACTGTGTTTCACTGAGTGACACTCACTACACAGAAGTTCTATGACAGAACATAAGCTCACTACAAAGAAGGTAACTGTAAAGAAAGTTACTGTTACAGTCTGTGACCATAAGAAAAAATTTTATACCGTTGAGTTGCACGCCCTGAATAAAATATTGGTGCAAAATTTAAAAAGAACACAAAAAAATAAAATAAGTGAAAATACGTAATAATAGGTAACAAATAGGTGAAAATAAACTGACAAATTAAAAAATATGTAACAAAAGTATAAAAAGGTAGTTTAAAGCAAAAACCTCAAAAAAAGGTAAAAAAAAGGTGAAAACAAGTTAAAAAAATAGGTAACAAAAGTATAAAAAAGGTAGTTTAAAGCAAAAACCTCCAAAAAAGGTAAAAAAGGTGAAAACAAGTTAGGTTCATATAAAAGAAAATCTTTTAAAACACAATTTGGCATTATTGGTTTTCAAATAGTTAGATCGGTTGAAAAAAGGTAAAATAACTAAAATTCCATCCCTAGTGATATAAATAGATAAATTTCATGAAAATATTATTAAAATAAAAAAAGTCTCAAATAAATTTTCGAAAGGGAAACTTCTATAAGAGTTACTTTTATGATAGAAACTCAAATTTGTATAAATTTTCTTAAAACTCAAAAATTAAATTGAAATTTTTTGAATTATTTATCAAAAACTGTTAAAATTAGTATGCATTTAAGTTTGACGATGAATATCTTTTAAACGCTTAATTTAATCGACAAATCATAAGAGACCATTTTTGTAGAGCAGTTCATTTCCTACAAAACTATGAGTTGCGCGATTCATAAAAAAATTTTGTAAGCGAGTTATAAAATTCATAAGCAAAACAGAAATTTCTCTTAAAATAATTAAACTTGAACCTTCGATATCTTTTAAACGGTGAGGTTTACGAAAAAATTGTAAGAGACCTTTTTTGTAGAGCGTTTGATTTCCTACATGAACATGAGGAGAGTTATTTTTTAACGAACAGTTGTCGAAGATATATGAAATTTTCTTTCCTATACTGAGGAAAAAATGGAAAATTGTAAAGCGGAGGACCTTGTTATCAAAATTAAGAGCTCATGTTTGGTGAGAATTCTCTAGAGGTGTCTAGTAACCGATTTTTCAGAGAACAAAGTAAAAAAAAATAGTCGGTTTTTTTGACCCACCCTAATATATACTAATATATATATATATATATATATATATATATATATATATATACATGCACAGCTATCAATACGAAGCCCGGTGCATTACACTGGCTAGTCGAAGCCCGGTAATGCGGGACGGGGCGGTTAACTGTTCGTTGGTGCATAAACAACAAGAGACACACTCCGCGGCAGAAGCCCTGCGGTGTTGCCTCTGTCAAGAAGTGTTTTTTTTAATTAAATTGTTTGTGTGTGAGATCTATTTTATAAGTTAGGTAAGTCTTCTTTTTATTTCAATGTCTAAATTTATAATTATAGGCAAATTTGATTTAAAATACCTAGACTATACCTAAACTTAACCTATATTTTTAAATAATGACGTAGGTATACTTAAATATTTAATAATATTGTTGAATAATAATTATTATTATTAAATTAATTATTTAAAAATATTGTCTAAATTTATAATTATAGGCAAATTTGATTTAAAATACCTAAACTTAACAATATTCTTAAATAATGACGTAGGTATACTTAAATATTTAATAATATTGTTGAATTATAATTATTATAATAATAATTATCGTTAAATTATAATTATTTATATTATAATAATTTAAAAGTATTGTTGAATTTAGGTACCTATATAAACATTTCATTTATTTTGTTTATACATCATAATTTTGAAAAGGTTTAAATATCTTATACAGGGTGCTCTACAAGCTCTATGGTAAACTTTGTCAGATCTTAAATAACATGGATGCGATTCGTTTTTGTTTAAAAGTTAGGCATTTAAAAAATATATTTCCATATGTTAATAAAAAATATGGCCCCTATGCCCTTTTGTCAAAATAATCCCCTTAAAGACTCTATTACTATTCCTTGATGAGGATGGCTTAATTAGAGGGGAAAGCTAGAAAACTCCTAGTTAATATATAACGAGAAACATCCAATAATTATTATAATCATTCCACATGGAGACATCATAGCCACTCTTATTGTTCAAGATGCCCACCACAAAATGATACATGAAGGAAACATGGTCACTTTATTACTTTTAGTGACAGAAATATTGAATCATAATGGCTAAAACAGTTTCAAAACAGTTTTCGAGCAAAAGCCAAAACCTTACAACAACTGATGGACAATCTACCACACCAAATGTCAATATTTCCCCTTCTTTTGCTCACAAGGGTATTAACTATAGTATTAAGTATAGTATACGTATACGCCGGGCCTATTCAAATTAGAATGTCCAAAGGGCAAGGCAACCTAGAAGCAGTAAGCGACATGAAAACCAAGCTAGACGAGGTCACTGTGCACCAGTGGCGGCTCGTGCATGTATAGAATAAATTTCCACGTTACCCGGGAGGTATTATTCTGCGACGCGATGACCTTTTTTAAAATGGCCGATAGCCCTACTAAATAAAAAAATAGACTAAAAACAAAATAACAAAACAAAGAAAATATCAAAACAATCTTAACCCAAATTGCGAAACATAAACTCGTTTTTTAAAGTAGTTCATTCCTATATTTTAAGGGTAAGGCGCAGCCTCAGAGGCCTACCCTGACGAGCCGCCACTGCTGTGCACACGTATACACTTGTTGGTGCAAAGGGCGTCCTAGACAAAGAACTTTGGCTATAGCAATGTTGCTGTTTTCATTTCACCAAGCGCTTTCAGTAGATGGTACCACCTGGCATTTCTTGCTGGCCTACCGCCTAACAATACTCAATAAAGCCACCCATATTGGGGTTTTTGGCCAGTTTGGTATAGGTGCCACAATATCACTCCGTTTGGCATCTTGATTAAGAAGGCTTTGCCCCGACTCTGTTAGGAAGGTGTTAAATCATCACCATCACCTCCAATACAAGATACATATTACACAATAACTTGGCGATGACAAGTGTTTACAATTTTATAAAATGACCAATAAGATAACAACTGAGATCCAAGGAGTAAACCACTTTAAAATCAGCTAGACCCACGTTCAACGTTATGTGGACGTTGTGTTCTGGGTTTTTTCCTTGTCAGTCGTTATCAATATTAAATTTCTCTTAGCGACGCGTTGCGCATGACTACCTTTGTAATTGTTATCGTTGGGCGTTCATTCGTATGCGATTTTTAATTTTAAAAAATCAGTGGTTTACCCCTCGCTGAGATCCACATACTAAAAAACATAGGCATTTTCTGCCATGAGTGTACTTTTTATCTACATGGAAATGTTAACAAACAAAATTGTCGTCATTGGAGCAATGAAAATCCTTATCTGATCAGAGAAAAAAGAATTATGCAGATCAGTGGTTCGGTGAAAGATGACCAATATAATCGCCTTCCAGAACTCAAGACCTGATACCAGTAGACTTTTTTATGGGGTTAATTAATTTCTGTGGTCTTCAAAACTCAGCATCGTTCTATCTGCGACAAGGAATACTTCAAGAATGCTGAGCTATTTCATGACAAAATGTTCGAAAGGGAATTTTAGAATAGAATTTACTATTGCTTACAAAATGATGGAAAGCATTTAATTTAAATAGCTAAAAATAAAAGTGTTTTGATTATTGTCAAACAATTTGTTTATTTATGCTTTTTTGTATTTTTAACTTTTATTATTTTGTGTTTTCCGGGTTTTTATTATTGCTTTTTTTATATTTGTAACTAGAAATTAGAATAAATAATTATAAACATTATCTCGCATATTTCTCAAAAAATTAAGATTAAAAGGTTTTTTCTTTAGTACTGTTAAATAGCAAGTTTTAAAAGCTTTCCAATAAGGTATCAAAAAAGAAATGTTTAAATTAAAAAAAAATGAGATGAGGTGGCTCCAGGGATTGCTTACTAAAGTGGATTTTGTGGTCATAATGATTCCCCCCACATATCACAGAAATTATTTTAAGCAATTTTAGGTGCAGACGTATTGCTTGTTTTTAAATAGACACCCAGTAAAAACTAAGGCAAAAAGCCTGCGAAGTTGTATGATAATCAAAAATCATATGATGAGACATATTACAACACCGCCGGTTAACGTATCCACTGTAGTACGTAGCATATTGGGTATTGCTGGAAGACCGATATCGGACATACGTCCAAGACGTATATGCTAGGAAGACCAACTGACTGTAATGTATAAGGAAGACTTAACCATTGCAAAGTAAGTAGATATACTAAGCCGATACGGGACCGGAAGTGAGCCAGACAGTTGGATGGGCGTTCCTAAAGGGGGCGTTCCTAAAGGGGGGGCGTTCCTAAAGGTGATTGGCCCAAAAAAAAGGGGGCTAATCGATGTTTGTGGTTGCAAAACCCCGCCCAGTAGAGTGTGATTGGCTGTAGATAGGCCGGTGGTTGGCTGATAGGTCCCCTAATGGGCGGCCGTCGGATGTCGGCCATTTGCAAACTAGAGATAGAAATGTAATTTCCGTTTTTGTGACGTAATTAGCTTGATAAAATATTTCCGTTTTTGTGGTAATGTGTTTATTATTGAATTTAATATAATTTTCATTTTTAACGCCATTTTGAATTGCTGACGTCATCCGACTTGTCCTAACAAGTCTATTTTTAATCCCTCCAGAGGCCTTTTTCTCACAATTAGGCGTTCAGTCTCCCGTCCGACCTTATAATAACAACATTTTAAACAGGAGAACATATAATATGGTGGGTAAAATGATTAGTGTAAAGGAAATTGAAAAGGCAATCCAAAATATTGATAAATTTTTGGAAGAATGTAGTAAAAAAAAGAATAAAGAAAAATTTGAAAATAAATATCCTACTCGACAGGAAATATATCGAGAATTTTTGGAAAAGGAAAAAATTAAAAAATGGATCAGTCAAAAAGAATTTTTGGAGCAACATCTTAATGCTAATGTTGTAAAAACCCAATATGGTAAACATTTTGAGTCGTGCCCCTGGTCAAATTCAGATGAAGGTCCTGATACATGCCCATGCTGTATGGTTTCAATTTATACGAAAGAAGCTAACGAGGTGTTAAATAAGTTGCCAAAAATAACATGCTGTTGTAAAATTAATTGAATAAACTTTAATATATATTCCTTAACAAAACTATTTGAGTTCAGTAGTACCTAAAATGCGTTGCGTTCAACAACCCGAAAAACTACCTATAAATAATTTAGATTTATTTGAAACCAGTTCTGATGCTAGTAAACATGGTAATTTACTACCAAATTCCTTTAGAGCAATTTTTTGTGGTCCTAGTGGGTGTGGTAAAACAAATGCTTTATTAAGTTTAATATTTAATCCTAATGGAGCTAAATTTGAAAATATTTACGTTTATTCAAAATCTCTTTTCCAACCAAAATATCAATTATTACAAAATGTTTTAAGCAAAGTAAAAGGTGTGGGGTATTTTTCATATAAAGATAATGATGAAATAATTGAACCTATGGAAGCTCGAAACAATTCAATTTTCATATTTGATGATGTAGCTTGTGATAAACAAAATAAAATACGCGAATACTATTCAATGGGTAGACATAAAAACATAGACGCTGCATACTTATGTCAAACATATTCAAAAATACCAAAACAATTAATACGTGATAATTGTAATATTATTGTGCTATTTAGACAGGATGATATGAATTTAAAACATGTATTTGATGAACATGTCTCACCTGATATGCCTTATAATCAGTTTAAGAAAATATGCTCAGAATGTTGGAATGAAAATTATGGTTGTTTAGCTATTATAAAAGATTTTCGTTTAAACAATGGACGTTATCGAAAGGGATTTGATAAATATATAAATATGTAGCTAATATTTTTTTTGAGTTGAGTAACAGTAATAGACTTTAAGCTGTTATTAATATTTTTTGCTAAGTAACCTTATAATCTTGGTAGAAACTGCTATAAATACTGCAAAACTGTCGCAAGAACTGATAAAAAACTGCAAAACTATTACAAAAACCGATAGAAAAACTACAAAAACCGATAGAAAAACTGCAAAAACTGCTAGAAAAACTGCAAAACTGTCACAAAAACCGATAGAAAAACTGCAAAAACTGCAAAACTGTAACAAAAACCGATAGAAAAACTGCAAAAACTGCTAGAAAAACTGCAAAACTGTCACAAAAACCGATAGAAAAACTGCAAAAACTGCTATAAAAACTGCAAAACTGTCACAAAAACTACAGGCTGTTATAAAAGACTCCCGTTTAAACAATGGGTGTTATCGTTTGATAAAAATATAAATATGTAAAACAACTATATTTAGTATCATTAGTAATCATGGCACCAACCACTGTCAATGTAACTGAAAAAATTAATGAACTCTCGCGAAATATTAGAAAAAAATATTTAGCTCTTAAATTGGGAAAAGCTGAAAATGATGCTACATTAGATAAAATTTTTAGACCAATCATAAAGCCTCTTGAAAAAATGGCATATGATACGGATTTTGTGAAAAAAGAAGCTGAAGAAGAAGATTTATTACAGCCAGCAAAAAAAATTAAAAAACAATCTCCTATAAAATATAAAGCTATTGATAAAATACTTGAAGCATCCCCCAGAAAAGGTATTCAAGATAAATCATTAAATATCTCAAGCATACGTTTTCCTGAAAATGACACCACTAATGAAAATAATCCAAATGATTTTTATAAAAGCGAATATAATCCCAATAAAACATACCACCCCACATTTTCTGGAAATGAAACTATTTATGAAGATGATACAAATGATTTTTATGATAATGACTTAAGCTTAAGTAGAACACTCGACAACGAATCAATCATGGAATCAATTCCAGAAAATTCTATAGCAGAATATTTGGATTTTTTCAATGAATTACCTAGAAATTTTGTTGAAGGACATATGAGAGATACTAGCAATGAATATGATCATACTTATATTCACCACGATTTGGATACAGGCAAGATCAAATTTGGGGATTCAATTGTGGAGTTTAAAGGTCCTGATTTTATTGTAAATAATATTTTTTTCAAGGGGTCCCCAGGACTGTACGAATTAATGTTTAAACAAAATCCTAAGAATTACATGACTTCAGATTTTAAAACATTTGGTGAACTTGTTGTGCTTACAAACGCGCATAAAAGAAATTTTGATCCCAACGAACAAACCATGGGGCATAGAGGGCTCAAATATAAAAACATTATTAAGCCTGTTTTAGAGCAAATAAAACAGCAAGATATAGATAAACAAAAAGAACATAGTCGTAAACTTAGAGTTGGTAAAGAACATACTGAAAAAATTGGGTTTGGCAGAGCATCGCCCACCTTGGTAACATACAATGAAAAACCAATGGAGTACATTTATTGGGATGACGTAAATGAATTGGTTGAAAGATTAAAGTTATTAGTAGCCTCCAAGCATGCTGGCAACACATCAAATGATAATGAAATTACAGCAATTATTAATGAACTAAAAGAAGCAGGTGTTATATATTAAAACAAATAAAGTTTTACCAGCAGTTTAACAATGCCTCTTAACAAGTTTGGTCAATCTCTCGGTCAATCTAATCAAAATTCGTTATTATCAAAATTACAGTATGGTAACAATGTACTAAAATATACTCCCGATGGTAATATTGACGCAGAAAACCTAAAAATATGTAATGTGAAATCACCAACTTTAAATGCAGATGCTACTAATATGGGTTATGTTGATCAAATATATGCAAATTTTTATGATGATACAATAAAATCACTTAGTAAATTTGAACAAGAGACATTAAAAGCACTCAAGCAATCGGATGCAAAAATAAAAAAGGAAATTGAAAACCTCGATAGTAAAAAACAAGATAAATTAAAAATTAATTTAAATAAAGAACTAGCTATTTTAACGCAAAATACCGATGAGTTAAAAGAGCAAATTAAAGAACTTAATAAACAAAAAACAATAATTTTCAATGATTTGAATTCTTTAAAGAATATTTCAAGATCGCATGTAAATGCACGTAATGACTTGGATAGGCAAATTAAATTCCTTCAACAGACTCAAGATGTGAACTTAAAGGATATAAAACAGCAAAATGAACAAAACATTATAGATTTTAACAAGCAAATCAAAGATCTTAATACAGCTTTAAAGTCTCTGGATACAAACGTGGATAAATTATTTGAGGACGTCAAAAAAAACAAATCCGCAATCAATGATGTGGAGAAAAATATAATAAAAGTGATTACAGGGGCTGCTGGTGCTAGTACTCACTCTTCCACCACACCATAATCATGAAACACACCAAGGAAAAAATTAAACTTGTTAATGAGCTTCATAGACCTATAAGAAAAAATTTTAAACGTCGAAAAACAATTATTAAGGGTATTGATGACCTTTGGCAATCAGACTTAGGGCAGATGGACATGTATGCATCAAATAATAAAAATTTTAAGTACATATTGATTGTTATTGACTGTTTTTCAAAATATTTATGGGCTAAACCATTAAAAAATAAATCTGGGGAAGAAGTTACAAAAGCTTTTAATTTAATATTGAAAGAAAGATGTCCACAAAACTTACAGACTGATCAGGGCAAGGAATTTTTTAATAGTAAGTTTAATGAACTTATGCAAAAATATTCAATAAATCACTATAATACATTTAGTTGTAAAAAAGCTGCAATCGCCGAGCGTGTTATAAGGACTGTAAAAGAACGCCTATTTAAATACTTTAGTTTAAATGGATCATATAATTGGGTTGATATATTGCCACAAATTGTTTCAAATTATAATAATACAAAACATAGAACAATTAATATGAAACCAATTGATGTTTGTAAAGAAAATGAAAAAAAAGTTTTAAAGTTTGCATTTACACATTTAAAATTAGCAACCAAACCTAAAAAGTTTTCCATCGGCGATATAGTAAGAATAAGTAAAGCAAAACATGTTTTTGATAAAGGATACACCCCCAATTGGACTACAGAATTGTTTAAAATTGTGAAAGTAAAAATTACAAACCCAGCCACATACATTTTGGAGGATTTAAATGGTAGACCCATTAGTGGAGCATTTTATGAGGATGAGTTGCAAAAAACAATGCAGCCTGATATTTACCTGGTGGAAAAAGTTTTACATAAACGTGGCAACAAAGTCTTCGTGAAATGGTTGGGCTTCGATGATTCACATAATAGTTATATTAATAAAACAGACTCTTTTTGATTACCCCACTCTTTTCCAGTTTCTCACCACAAAATCAAAATTTAATTTAGTTTAAAAAGTAAAGTAAAGCAGTGCACACATAAAATGGGTAGTAGTGATTTTGAAGGTTATGATGCCCCACTGAATGCAGTGTTTAATAGATATGAAGAAGCTATTAAAGCTGAAAAAAGATTAATTTACACAACGACTTATGATTTCCAATTATTCTCGCTGGAATGTGGGCTTAGTGGTGCAAGGGATTTTTTACCAACAGTAAGAATGGTTAACAAAGTCAGTCATGGACATCTCTCTTTTACATGGGGTGAATGGCTTAGCGTAATTAACGCTTTACAACAACGTTTGGAGACCAATCACACCGATGAAATTCAACTTTGGAGAAAAATAAAAATTGGATTTACTATTGACGGTCAAAATAAAATTTTTAAAATATCAGATGATTGTACTATATTTGATTTGAAGTTAAACGATGTATTTGAAATTATTGGATTAGATAAGTTAATTTTAAAAAAACTTGAAATGTTAAATAATTTAAATTTTAGTCGTTATTATCATAATCTATTAGAAAGCACATGTGAAGTGTTAAAAAATGAACTTAATTTTTATCCTACTTATTATCATGTGCAGGAAATCATATCATCCCTATGTTCTTGTAGTTCTAGTGTAGAAAGTTATTGTCTTTTAGAATGCTTGTATTATTTAGAGGAAAAAATGTTAGATGATTTAGAAAAATATATTTAATAACTTACCTTTGAGTTTTATTTAATAGTAGTGACCTATGGTGATAAGTAAAAATTAATAAAACAAATTACTTTAGAGAATTAATTTATTTGAATAAAAATGTATATAGGTATGTATAAAACTAACTTATAATTATAATTTTTTAATTCTATAGTGGCCATGTGGTAGAGTATCATTTAAATTTAATATTAAATGTCTTTTATCGTCGTGTGGACTTAGACCAATTTTTTTCTGCTCAATACTATATACGTTGTGCGCGCTCGATTTAATTATTCTTTGACTTATTATTTTATCAACATTTTCTTGTAAACATTTAACATAATCTTCAAATGTGAGAGATTTAACTACACTGTATTTAATCCCCTTAGATTTTTTAGCACATTCTTCCTCAGCAAATTTGTAAGAATACATTTTAGAGCGTAGCCCTACAAAATGCGTCATTATTTTCCCGTTAAGTTCATCTTTCATTAGGCCGGGAACCTTTTTATTGACTAAAGGAATGTTCCACTGATTATTGTTTGGGTAGTCGCTAGTATCAAACATATGGATATTATTAAAAATAACTTCCTTATATACATCATTACAACCAAACTCGTAAATTAAACTGTCTGTGTCGGTGTAGAGCAATTTTACATTATTGAATTTCGATAGCGCAAAATTATAGTGAAAATCGTAAACACAAACCTTGGATATATCTAGGATAGCCATTCCAATGTAAAGAGGTTTATTAAAACATAAATCGTTTTTACTAAGTTCTATAGCTATAAGATTTTCATGGAAAATGGTACGATTTTTAAAATTTGGGGAGGCAATTAAATTTTTCGCTCCATAACGCCCCTCCCATTTATTAACTAATTTTACTACTCTATGTTTACGAATATTTTCCATGGTCTTGCCAAAGATAGCGTTTATCATTAGCTTAAAAAGATTTTTTTCGAACTCATTTTTAGAATTTTGCCTTAAATTTGTATTTAGCTCTATATAAGATTTTAGCCAAGGAGATTGTTTGAATTTTAATATACTATGGATTTTAGTTAAAACAAGACCGCTTTTAAGAGCTTGTTTTAAATTTCTGTAATGTATTATGTACTCTGATTTATCATCTAAGGTAGTCATTAACTTAGGTAATTTTGAATTTGGAGGTTTTTTATGTTCTGGACAAAAAGGTAAATCTTTGTGTAAATCATGCAATTCATCTGGGTATGATAGGTCAACCTTTAAAATGTAGCCGACTGGTGACTCATCCGAAACATTCATAACATTAAAATTTTCAAAGTTTTCAACCCATTGAAAACCATCATACGGTAAATATTGGGACATGGCCCACCCGTATAAATTGTTGACATCTAAATAGAGTAAATAATTTGATGATTTTGATGGATCGTATGACTTGCCCATATACCTATTGTTAGCCTCAGCGTATCGATTACAACATTGGCTCACCCCACCGCGAATACCTTGTTCAATAAATAATAGCATATCTACATCCTTTAGTATTTGTAAGCTACAGCGGGTATACTTTAGCATGCAATCCCACGTATATCCAGGTAAAGTATAATAATGCGCTGGATCGAGTTCATACGTGTTAAAGCAGCTGGTGCGAAACTGCTCAAACACATCAGCTAGCAATAATATATCAGTTTTTAAGTAGAGGTCAGAGTATTCACCTAAATTTTGACAATCAAATTCTTGCCACACCTTAAGAGCATGTGCATAATCTTCATTCGAAATATTGCAATCATTAAGTTTATTGTAAAAAGCTGATTTTTCAGGTAGACACAGAAAATTTAATTTTTCTTCAGAATCTACAAAATCATATGGGAAAACGCCCTTACGTTCTAATAGTTTAATTTTTTCATTAGGCAAATTTTTGAATTCCCTTCTTAAAATTGGATAATTAGGTAAATATAAAGATAATTTATCTAGACTTGAAGCCATGAAGCGAAAAGAGTCGATAAACCTTAATTTTATGTTTGTTTCATTATCGTAAACTGTAAAGGAAATGTATTTCTCTTTGTTTATCGGTAGCAAAGAGATTCTTGTAAAATTTGATAAATCTTTAATCAAAAAATGTGAATCATATCCGGATAAGTTATGAAAAACAACTGGGACTGTAAAGGTATTTTTGTAATTTAGGTTACAAACCTGATGGGCATAACCTCTGAACTGTCCATTGAAGTGATTATGATCTCTGACTATAATGTCATCCTGCCTAAAGATTTTTTTGCAGATATGACATGATGGAGTGGCATCCTTCAAGTCAATGTCATTTTGCATGGGTATGTTAGTTTTTAATTTTAATTGTACCAGTTTCGATACTTCTGCAAGCTCATTTGCGAACCACTGTATACAATCGAGACCGCGATAGCTTTTGTAGTACGATAAATTATCATCATAATCACATTTAAAATAATATGCGGCGCTAAATGCTTTATGTTCCTGATATTTTAAAGACTTTATAGAAATATTTTCATTTATGGGTAAAAGAATGGATTCTATATCAGCATATATAATGAATGGTGCTTTTTCTTGAAATTTTTCATTATGAAATTCAACAAAGTCATACTCAGGAAAAGAAATTTTGCTTTTGTTAATTTTTATACAATATTTTTCATGCTCAGTCAACTTTGCTTGATTAGAAAAATAATTTAGGCAACAATCGCAAATAAACATTTCATGACCATGTTTACTTGCTTGCTTGGATATTAGTCTAGATAAATTTTTAATCCAGCAGTAGTGATATTTTATTTCGCTATCATCAGATACATCTATAAGTGGTTCGCAATCAGATTGCTTGGGAAAATACATATTTTGAATTAAAAGCAAATTGATGTGCTGATCTAATTTATTTTTTGTAAGTCTGACTGGAACAGTATTGTAATGAGTACCTTTTTTCGTTTCAATTAGCTCCAGCCCGTAAACATTAATAGATAGGGAATTTAATTTTTCAAATTTATTAATATCAGGTAGTTTCATAGGCAAGCTAATATTATCAAAATTTAAAACATTATTATAGCTAGGATATGAGGAAGTTCTATCAACATGAGTTTTTGCTTGATGTAAAGCTGATACTATAGCCCACCCAAAGCAAGCATCATCATCATAATTTTTTATATTTACACAGGCTTGTTTTCTAGCAATTTCCTCAGGTAGCCTAATAAAGGATGAACCGTTACCAACCTCATATTTATTTATATTGATTTCTAAACTTAATACTTTTTTTAATGCCCACCCTGAGTCTTTCTCTGCAAATTCACTTAATTTATTCAAAATTTTATCTATTACATTTTCTTGAAACCAGTTCTTTAAATTTGTACTTCTATCTATGACATCGTTTTTGGTATTAAAATATTTAATTTCAGTAATATCTTCTGACTTAATATTTTGCTTTAGAAAATCACTTCCAAAACAAGTGTTAACTTTAAGTAGTGGCATGGATTTTAAGATATTTTTTATTCTAGATTGAAACAAAAAAAATGCGTCGTTTAAAAACCCTAGGGGATCTAGATGTAAAATATTTATTATAATGCCTGTTCGAACTCTTGACTTAAACATTGTAGTTACATCCTCCCATTTAATCCGCGCACTACGGTTAGTTTTCACCCCCGCCCCTACATGCTTTAAATTATTTAACTGTACTTGGCATCGTTTTAATTGTCCAATGGTTGTTATAATTTTTTTTTGGCATCCTATCGATAATGTATTGTTTTTGTTTAATTGTGAGCAAAGTCTAATATTTTTTTTAATTAAATTAAGCCAAACTTTAATATCGTTTTGAGCAGAATTATTTGTTAACAACTTTAGAGCATTTAATATTAAATTTAATGAGTCTGTACTCACCGTGGCCACTTCAGATTCTGACATTTTTTTAAATTTCGCGGATCTCGATTTGGGGTGTTGGCTTGCTGTAGTTGTTTGCGAACTTCTTTTGACCCAGGTAGACTAAACCAAATTTTCCACCATTAAGGTTCTCCAAATTTTTTTCCACCACTTCAGTTAGACGTTTGGGCAGGAACACCTTATACTCCTCGAATTCAGCCAAAGGTATTTCACCAAATTTGCTTTTTACGATTTTGATTGATTTTATGGGGTATAGCTCCCCCTCAACCAATTCTTGAATCCTACGAACTTCTTTTTCAGTCACGACTGCCACAGCATTACCTTTACTTAAAAATGATATACTATAAGTAAAAAGGTATAAATAATTAAGATAAATAATATTAAATAACTTACTTTGTATGGTTATATGAAGTATCACACCCAAAAATAGTTTTAGTTGATAAACTTGTTAAACTTGTACTGATGTTATTTACGATTTTGCACACCTTTTATATCAATAAAGTACGTCATAGGATATTGATATGAAGTAAAGCAGTAACCGCAAACAGGATCTGAAATATTTAAGTACGTCACATCGAATGTTCTAGAACTTTGGTGGTTAAGAATACCAGGATGTTGCTAAAGATAGAATCTGAGGTTTCCGTTAATTAAAATATTTGTTTCTAGAACTTTGGTGGTTAAAAACAGCAGGATGTTGATAAGAAGTATAGCAGTAACCGGATCTGAGGTTTTCTGTTAATTAAAATATTTGTTTGTTTGTGGTTTTGCATGCGCGTTTACGTAGTTTGATAGATAAAAATTTATTATATAAAGAAAATAATAATATAAGGCGACTATTATTCAAAAGTGTGAAAAATAATTAGTTGTTAAGTTACCATCATTGAGTAAACATGTTTTCAGTAGCTAATTTCTTATTACTATCTACATTTATAAATAATACTTTATATGTAAATTTTCCCAAAAACACTCAGGATTGTTATGTGGCATTTAATGTTGATAATCCAATGGTGAAGACTCAATGGCCAAATGATTGGAATCCAATGGATGCAGCTCCTGGTACATTCAAGATTCAAGTTAATGCCTCAGCAAATAGCTCTATATTACATTATAAATTAAAATATATTTTATCAGCAGATGGTGGAAAGACTAGAACCCTTTTTGAAATAAATAGTTTAAATAGTGTAATAACTAATTTAACCAATTTATCGACCACTACAGGATCGGGGGTGACCTCTTCAACAACATTTTCCACAAAAATATTTATAGAATTTATATCTCTGTTAATAGTAGGAATTCTTTTACTAACTATTTATGGATTTTTATACTTTTTAGGTTATGTATTTAATAAATGTAAAAATATGTAATAAATATATTATTTAACTTACCTTTGAGTTTTATTCTAATTTTAGGATATACATAAAAACAATATAATTTTTTTATTTATTTATTATAATATTATTTTATTTAAAGCACATAATTTTTTTTTTAAATTAGTAATGTCAAGCGAATCCTTCCTCAGATCCTTAGAAATGCTCATAGCAGCAAAAGCCTTACACAGTTCATAGATTTCAATGTCTTCTTTTAATGCCTGCAATTCTTTCTTTAATTTTATTTTTCTTTGAGCAAATTCTTTACAATCCATGATTATGGGGTAGATAACTTTGAAGCCAATTATGTAATACTAAGGCATGTGTCGTACTACACCTACCGCTTCTAAAATGATCCAAACACATGAGGGGTTTGTTTTTAAACAATGGCTGCTCCCAAACGTTCAGCGTTTCAACGTTTATAATTTTTATATTTGGTAATAACTGCTCACAGACTGTTTTTAAATATTCATAATTTTGATTTCCTTTTGTGTAAACAGTGTCGTATTCAGGCAATAATTCCATCAAAATATTGTTAATCTCATTGAAATTTATGTATCCACCTGAATATCGTAGGCCATGAATTTTTTCTTCAAAGCAAACTTGTTTTTTATTTTTTCGTGATAACAGCTTAAATTCTACCATTGGTTTTAAGAGATAATGATTTGTTTGCAATCCATTGGTAACAGTAACTTCTTTTGGATGAAAAAACCATTTTTCGTTAGAGAATAAATTAAATCCCTGAATATTTATAGACACAACCTTCATCTTAAGCAGAATAATTTAAACTAAACAGCATTATGATAAACTACGAACTATTTCACTGAGTGGAAGATGCTCCATAATGACGTCATGTATAATAACACAATATGCTTTTGTGTTATCGGGAAAGCCTTTTTTCGCCTCAATATCAACTTTGATGTCAACTGTACTCGATTTTAAGGATTCATTTCTTCTGGAACAATCAATTACAAAAAGGGCGTGGTTCTTAAATTGTTTATAATCAAGTAGAGAGTGTTTTGATATTGTTAAATCATTTTTAAAACTTGAATAAAATTGTGTATAATTGTGATGAGCCTCGATAAAATTATTTTTTTCAAAATTAAGGTCCATGCGTTCTATAGGAAAATATTCGCCATTGAGGATAACACGTATATCAGATATATCAATGTTGTCAAAATATGAGGGATCTTTTGTATCATTACCTCTTCTATTGGTATGAAAAGCTAAAATTATATAGCGTGGACTTTCCAATGCAGTGCACGTTTTAACTGACCATATTTCCTTAGTGGCATCTTTAGTTAATTGGGGTAGCTCATGGGATTCCCACTTTCTAAATGGAATTACTATAGGTCTGTCTGATTTTATTGATTCCAACAACTGAAGCTTTAATAAATCATTGGGTGTAATAACTTGTACTTTTAACGAGATATTTTCAACGGTTAATTTAGCCTTTGTTGTGCCAGCAGCCGCAGTTTTTTCTGTTATAATTTGACAATCAGAGTCATTTCGAGCTCTTACAAGACGTATAGTTTGTTTACCAAATTGAGCCAGCTGATAATCATTAAATATACCAAATAAATGATGTAATGGTATACGTATATTAAAAGTTGAAATTTTGGCTATTGTTGAGACTATTGGTTGAGCTGGGTAATTCCATCCTGCAATGCCTAAATGGTTTGAATCATCGCTACTGTAATTAAGATAGCCCTTAATTGTGCTCACAATACCTGGGTCGCGAATACCATCAATTTCTTTTCCATTTATTTCATAAGAAATTCGGTCAAACAAAAAAGCTCCAAAATTATTTATTAAGGCTGCCTCGCCATCCCCTTTAGTTATTTCCAATTTACCATCTATTAATAGAGCTGCATCGTGCATAAGCAGCCAGGAATCTCTTTGATTTATTGAAATTTCTATAACATCACTATTATTAAAAGATTTAACATAGGGGTAATAAGTTCTGTAGTCAACCTTTTGAATTGTTTCACTAAACTGTGGTTTTCGATAGATGTCGAAGATTTGGTCTAATGATGACATTATATCCTAATGATTGTAGAAAAAGTCTATTTGAATTAGTTAAGCTGTTTGAACTAGGCAAGCGTTTGCTGTCAACTGATTTCAAATTGTTTGTGCTAGGATTTTTATAATAATTATTGAATGTTAGTCCCATTATGATAATTTTTTTAATTCCAATCGAACTATAACTTCCTCTCCACGAAAATTAACTGGTTTAAAATCTTGGTTTAAAATTACCAAAGTAATATTAGATATTTCCTGTTTATTTATTATTGGTAAATATATAAGGTTTCGGGGAATTTCGTTGATTGTATAGCCTGGATCAACGTCTACTGAAAATTCGTAAATTGTATGTGTTGGTAGATAATTATAATAAGCACCTGTAGATATATTACAATCGATGTGAATGGTTCGAACTTTTATTATATTAACTGGGAGATCTGATTCGTGTTTTTTACCCGGCGTTAAAGTACGCTTAGAAAATCCTAATATTTTTCCTATACCATCTGCTTGTGTAAAATCTATTTCCAACGTATTGCTTTGAATTTCACACTTTAAAGTATTATTATTTGGTTTAAGTGAAAAATATTTATCATAATCTTCCTTTTTAACGTTGCCAGGAATAATTTGTTGTCTTAGGTACGTTTCTATATCTAATATTTCATAAGTACCAGTTGGTATTATTATTTTTTTTACCACACTCGCTTCTTTATAATAAAATGTATTTTCACCTTCTTCAATATTAGGGATACTGTTATAGGAATAAAACCCTATTAATGCTATACCGTAGTCAAAATCTGGATTAAGTTGTATTTGATTTGTAAAATCTATACTTAAAACATAATTATTACTTTTTAATGTAAATAGCTGGGACATTATCTTTAAACAACGGTTAATAATAGACTAATCATATTTTCTTATCTCATTTATTTTTATAAAGAAACCACAAACATAAATGGCCACAATTAATTTGTTTAAAGTTTTGAAAACAATCATTATTATAATTAATTTTAACATTTTTTCCTAAATAATTTACTAATTCTTTTGGCGGTTTAAGACCACCAAAACTATCAAAATAAATAACAGAATTGTTTCTTTTAGTATAAGCTACCCAATGTGTACCCAAATTTTTCGAAATGTCTAAATTTAGGATTGCAGATTCATTTTTATTTTTTATTTTTGGTAAAGCGTCTCGCATAAAAACCCCTCTAAAATAGGGTATTTTAAGCTTTTGTGCATATTTTACCAATTCAGAATCATATAGGGCTCTATTGGGTAGCTTTATTGGTAGTTTTTTTGTTTTAAAAAAAGACCATATCCTCCCTTGACATTCCTTTTTAAATATAATCCCGAGCCTTTTTTCCCAATTTCCTCCATAGCCCTATTATGTCGACCTAATTCTTCAAGTTTCTTTTTAGCATTTTTTGTGTCTATCACCGTTTTGGCTACAGCGCTTGCGCCTCCAGCCAATGATCCTATGGCCCCTAAGGCTGCGAATAGTGGTAAAAGAGGTAAAAATCCTCCTTGTTTGTTCGATTCAAATGGAATTATTCTAGGCACCTTAATATTTTTACGACCCCCGGCTTTCTTTATAATCACCCGAGCTGCTTTAAGTGCCGTTGCAGTAGATTTTTTAAGTGAATTTTGATTGGATATATCTAAATCTTGAACATGTTTTTTAATTTTATCAACCACCCCACGTTTAAATGAGATTGGTTTTCGAGTTTTTCGAACGCCCATTCCAAGTTTTCTTTTAACCTTCATTCCCGTTGTTACTAACCAAGCAGCTGCTTTCTCACCTATTTTAGAGTTTTTAGATTTCACCCTTTCCCAAGCTTTATTTTCCAAAATCCAATCCGCTTTATGTCTATCCTCCAAATTTTTATTTTTTGAATAAGCAATATCGTGATCTTTACATGCAGCGTCTAAGGGGTTTATACCAGTATCGCCCCTTTGAATTCTCTTATCTAATTTAGTACCTGGTCCACAAAATTGGTAAGAGGGCACGTGAAGCTCAAAGGGTAGGTTGTTAATTACCGAATTTAATAAACCACTACCTTTATGCTTAAAAGTCAACATTGAAATGATTTTTTTTTATTAAAGTTAAGCTTTTATAATTATCGATTAAAATATGTTGAAACGGTTGTTAATATGTTTTTTAATTGATTTAAAATTGTACCGATCGGTCCCAAAATATTAAAAAAATTTAATTTTAATAAAAAAGGTCGGACGGAAGACTGAACGCCTAATTGTGAGAAAAAGGCCTCTGGAGGGATTAAAAATAGACTTGTTAGGACAAGTCGGATGACGTCAGCAATTCAAAATGGCGTTAAAAATGAAAATTATATTAAATTCAATAATAAACACATTACCACAAAAACGGAAATATTTTATCAAGCTAATTACGTCACAAAAACGGAAATAACATTTCTATCTCTAGTTCGCTGCTTTCACTACCGCTTATCAGTAGAGGGCGCTTATTATCTCTAGTTCGTTGCTTTTACTACCGCTTATCAGTAGAGGGCGCTATTTGCAAATGGCCGACATCCGACGGCCGCCCATTAGGGGGCCTATCAGCCAACCACCGGCCTATCTACAGCCAATCACACTCTACTGGGCGGGGTTTTGCAACCACAAACATCGATTAGCCCCCTTTTTTTTGGGCCAATCACCTTTAGGAACGCCCCCCCTTTAGGAACGCCCCCTTTAGGAACGCCCATCCAACTGTCTGGCTCACTTCCGGTCCCGTATCGGCTTAGTATATCTACTAAAGTACGAGCAGTTTAAACAAAAATAAAAATTATAATTTTGCTTCACGTAATATTGTAACTGTCTAACAGTAAACATACGTTATCAAAATAAATATATTCGCTATGCTTCTGGCAGAAGACATATTGCTGGATCTCGTATGGACGACCTAAGCACTTTAATATGTATATATATATATAGTATATACTATATATATTATATACTTATATAATTTTGCTCCTATTGTTCAGTCCTAGATGTAATGTGTGTCAAACTAAAATTTTGGGGTCACACAAACGTCAAATGAAATAACACGTTGCAAGTAAGAAACATAAAAGCAACAATCTTTTGCATCAGAAAGTTCGAGTTCATCTTAACAAGAAAAACTTTATAGCAGACCTTGTTAAAGATTTAGTATCTGCTAATATTTCATTTTGCAAATACAAGAACCGGGGCCGGTCGACTTTAACTTACTCCGAATTTCCAATTTGACGTTTTGACATTAAAAAAGGGTGTTTGAAATAGTCAATATTAAAAATAAAAAATGCGGGTTTTTAATTTAATTTTGGGGTCACACAAACGGCAAATGAAATAACACGTTGCAAGTAAGAAACATAAAAGCAACAATCTTTTGCATCAGAAAGTTCGAGTTCATCTTAACAAGAAAACCTTTATAGCAGACCTTGTTAAAGATTTAGTATCTGCTAATATTTCATTTTGCAAATACAAGAACCGGGGCCGGTCGACTTTAACTTACTCCGAATTTCCAATTTGACGTTTTGACATTAAAAAAGGGTGTTTGAAATAGTCAATATTAAAAATAAAAAATGCGGGTTTTTAAGAATTTTTTGAGAAAATTAAGTTTGAAAATGTAATTTTTACTAAATTTTTTGACATCAAATGTCAGATTCAAAGCATTGTTACCAGATGTAATATGTTTAGGTAAATTTGGTATGCAACCCAGATTGCATTCTAAAATATGGGTAATATAATTTATAAATATGATCTTTACCATGAATTAAAAAACTTTCTATACGTGTTGTGTTGAATGAAAATCTTCATATTATAAAACAGATTTTTTAAAGGTATTTATTAAGATAACAATATTATGTTAAAGTAGGTACATACTTTTTAAATTAATAATTGAAACAACAAAATAAACTTTTAATTACTTATACAACTGTAACAATTACATATAACATACATAGGGTCTAATAAAGGGGCGTAATATTATTAACTTATTTTATCTTAAGAATTGTCTAATTTGATGGAAACTAGTTTCCAAGCTTATTTTACTTTGTGGTATATTAATAAATATTATTTATAAATACTATGTATTAGTAGGTATGTTATACGAGAGATAATGTGCATTATCTCGAGTTTAATACTAGTTATGCTTTTTTTTACTCCAATTAATAAATTTTTATTATTAACAAAATATATTTTAACCTTACTTTTTCTCGATTTTAATGATAATTATGGTTACCCCTCACTTTAAAACCTGGTTTAAATCACAGTGAATATTGAAATTGGCCAATCACATATGCCTAACAACGTGAATAATAAGTTTATTACTTAAAAAATATATTCATAAATTCAAATTTTAAAATGAATTCATGTCAATTCAAAATAGTACAAACAGTTGTACAAGTTGTACAGTACAGGGCTAGTGTGACGATCGACGTGGACGTCGACCGCCACTAAAGTCACATTGTTTTGGGCCTAGACTAAACCAAGCTACAAAAAACAAGTTATATGACAATCGACGCGCATGTCGACCGCCACTAAAGTCACATTGTTTTGAGCCACAGTTCCCTCGTTATTAACGCGATTATGTTTATAAAATCAGTTTAAAGTTCAAAATTAAATTTTCAGAGAAGATCCCTTTCATACTGGACAGGATTACTATCGCAACGACGAGTCTAATGATCAGTAGTGTGAAACTCTGGTTGCAGCGCTCTGCTTCCCGTTGCTGCCAGATGTACGGGCTGAAAAATTGGAACTAAAGGTGTATATTTTGATATTTTTGAAGGCATCTAAAACAAATTAAATAAAAACCGAGTGAGCTTTGGTTATACTGTATAATGTTTCGGGCTTAAAAATGTCGGATTGCATATATTGTATTGTATATACCGTACCTTCATTTGCAAGCTATACATAGGGAAAATACATTGTAGGTGGACCAGACAAGTTGAAGTCAGCGCAAAGCGAAAAAGTTCTTAGAAATTATATGGACGTAATAAAATTATTATTTTACTCGGTTATTAAAGATACACCACGTTCTACTGTATCATTTATTACTCGGACTTGACTCAAACACAAGGTAGCTTTCTGGTAACTTTCATTAACTGGCCATTATTAAACGTAATTTTCGAGAAAATCATACGATAAATTGAATTTTTTAACAAAAACAAAGATTGTTCTGAGTCACTCAAATCACTTGTTTATAGTGACTTCACATTTTCTTTAATCACAAGTCGCTTAAAATTTTTTGGATTACCTTTCGAAGTTTTAATATTGATAACCATCTTTTAATATTTACTGAAACATTAAAATCGAATGATGCCAACACAACTCATTCTTCAGACAGATACCATATGTGATTGGACATTTTGTCAACAGCAATTTTAGCGAAAGAAGGATTGTTTTGGCTGTGTAGCAATAAATTTTTCATTAAAGTTAAATCTGCATTCGGTGCTAATATTCCAGATGAAGCTTTAAACCACGCTGGTTTATAAAATCTTAAAACAAATATGCAAATTTGTCGTATTCCTGGTATTTCTCTAGTATTAAGGTTAAATTGCGGAACATGAATATTTTTAATGAGTAGAATGAAAGTTTTAATTTTTGTTAGTAATAGTTATCAAAAGTTGTCATTGATATTCAGTTGTTGTTACCTAAAATTTGAACCATTTTAATTAACGGCTTCAGGGCTCTACCAAAGGTAATAATATTATCTTTACAATGTAGGTTAAATATTTATGTGAATAAAATATTTCACATAGACAAACAATTATAACTGTTATTTCTGTAAATTCCAAAGCATCTGGCATTTGGAACATCTCAAAACTTGTCAATACTGGTACATTGCCATAACGTTACAATACAACAACCTTAATTTTCGCAACGATTTTTTATTGACAAAAAACAGCCCAAACTCAATTAAATCGTTTAAAAAACAAAAAATAACATATTTTTATTACTAAAAACTTAAAAACAAAAATAAAAAAAGTTTAGAAAAAGTGGGATGGAACCCACGCCGAGCAGGTTGCAAAGCAAGGGACCTATCGCTCTTATCTACGGCCCTTACATTAAACGTTGTGTACGAAAAATAATACTACCAAGTTGGTAGTACCAACATAAAAATATGACAGTGTTTTGATGGATCATTTTTAAAGAGTCACTGGGACGGTTTTGCGCAACAATTGGTTTTTTAAGTGATTGTGTTGTTTTTTAAAATGAGTGGTAATAACAATAAAACAAACACCAGAAGTTTAAGTAATTGTCCGATTGTTGGTGCACCCTCTGAACTGCCAACTACTATTTTGCCGACTTTGCAAGACATATTGAAGTGTTATTTGCTTATTAGAGATAAACTAAAGTTTGAGAGATCAGGAAAAGATCCTAGTATTTTTGAAATCGCTCAAAAACTAGCTGAGAGAGTCGAAATCATTTGGAGAAAGTCATTTATACCAACAGTTTCAAGAAATCGTATAGTAAAACTTATTCAAGATATTCATGTGAAATATTTACATCTTATTAGATATTCCCAACAAAAAAGGAATAAAAAATACGAACTTAAAGTACAGTCCTTTCGAGAGGATACCAAAAAGCTCTTTGATATTGCTGCATGTAAATGTATGTCACATGCTTTGTGCAAATGCGAGAAACAACGAAAAGTACCAATTCTAGAGCATAAATTCATTCAAGACCAAAGAGCAACAAGAAAAATCCGAATCGGACCAGTAGACCTTACAGAAACAAAAAAATACAACAACGGGAAAAAAGGAAGAGCAAAGAATTATCGAGACTTATGATTTCAGATAGTATTAGTCCATGTGATAGTGTCGCCAGAAATAGTTCAAAAATTAGAAGAAGAAATACACTGACCCCTATATTTAAAACACAACAGTCCTTCACACTAGACCCTTTGTTAGAACCTGTACCATCAACTTCAAATTGCCAAATGAGGGTACCCCTTCCTACTGTGGCAAGAATTTGCGATCAGTTTGGGGTTTCTGATAGGTCAGCAGCAGCGATTGCATCGGCTGTGTTGCAAGATGTAGGATTTATTACCAAAGAAGACCAGACATTTGTTATCGATAAAAGTAAAATACGAAGGGCCCGTCAAAAATACCGTTTAAATTTAAAAGAACAATTTGTATTTCATTTATTAGATTTGAAATATTTATTCTTTGATGGCAGAAAGGATAAAACTTTGTTTAACGAAAAAATAGGGAATACATTTCGTCGAAGAGTAGTGATTGAGGAGCACGTATCACTTCTAAGCGAACCAGGATATGAATATTTGGGACATATTACACCAATATCGGGTTCTGGAAAAAGTATTTCAAAATCAATAGTTACTTTTCTACATGAAGTAGGTATAAACTTATCAAATCTTCTGGCAGTTGGTTGTGATGGCACGGCAGTTAACACCGAAAAAAAAAATGGTGTTCTGCGATTTTTGGAATTGGAATTAAATCGACCTTTCCAATTGTTGATATGCCAGTTACATATGAATGAGCTTCCACTTCGCCATTTATTTCAGTCTCTTGATGGGCGAACAACAGGTCCTAAGGACTACTCTGGAGTTATCGGAAAGGCACTAGAATGCTGTGAGAATTTACCCATTGTAGATTATGACGCGATTAATGGCGATTTACCAGAAATGGAGGCAGATGAAATCAACCATCTTAGTACCGATCAAAAGTATACGTACGAAATTTGCAAAACTGTTATTTCTGGAAGCTGCTCTTCACAGCTGGCCTTACGTAACCCAGGTAAAATGTCACATGCTCGCTGGCTTACAACTGCAAATCGGATCTTACGTCTCTATATTGGTACTGAAAACCCGTCTAATAATTTGAAAGTTCTTTCAACCTACATCGTAAAAGTTTATGTACCTGTTTGGTTTATTATTAAAAAAAATCTTCTTGTACTTATGGAGCAAGACATTTATTTAAACTAATACAGTTCTCTCGATATCTAAGTGATGAACTTAAAGAAATCGTTGATCCTGTTATTAAAAAAAACGCTTTCTTTTGTCATCCTGAAAATATGTTACTAGCTATGATTACTGACAGTCGTCGACACGTAAGGGAAGTTGGTTTAAAAAACACTATATTAATCGGCTTTATAAAAGGCAACTTTATTCCGCTATTACATATTTTAAATAAAAAAATGTAAAAATCACTACGCGTTTCGCTCCACCCTAACATGCATGGTACATAGCACCAGATTGTTTAAAAGAAATTTCTGTAGTTGAAGTAATATTTAAGAAAAGTAACGATAGCTCCAGGAGTTCAAAGTAATCATCTCTTGGTTGCGATACCTAGAAAATTAGTTAATAAAATGATCAATGAATATGATAAGTGATCCGTATGTTTTATTTTATATATTACTTGAAATTATTTAAAATGTACTAAAAAAGTATAATTTCAAATAAACACTTACGACTTGAACACGATTTCTAAAGACATTTGGATATATTATAATCTTAATTGTAAATGATTTGTAATAAACGTTACTATTTTTTCTTTCACATCTTCAAGAGCATTGAGTATAATTTGATCCGAAATTCCTTTAGTTTAATTTTACGTGTTGAAATTACTCCATTTATTTTTAAACCTTAAATAAATTGGCACATTTGGGCCTGATGAAGTTGGCCAATAGATTTCAAACACTCCTTTTAATATTATTTCAAATACATGATGTCTGCATGGTAGATACACCAACTTCTTTTCCAACTCGTCTTCGATCAGTTTACAAGTACCACCGTAAATTCCTAAATAATAGAACATGAAATTGGACATAATTAAAAAATAAATTTGTTTGATAATGACCAAATCTTAATGATATAATATTAATTTTATATTAATTATATCATGATAAAGTTTTTAAGAAGACAACAGTATGAATTGATCCCCGTATTAACAGCCGCCGTATCGAAATAGCATCAGCCTGATTTTTTGCAAATTCAGACATGATTTTGGGCACACCCAATAATTGTTTACTGCCTGATGACGATATTATAATTGGCAATCTATCAACTTTTTCTGTACCAACAAGATCAGTTATATTTTGCCGTCCCAATGTAACACAAAATTATCCTGGTTTTTGAGTCCATCTCTTAATTTCTCAGCCATATCTTTTCGAAACTTTTTGCGAGCTCGATGAATTGTCGAATGACTCAAATTACAGCCCTTGATATGAACGTTAGCACTACTGAGAGTAGCAGCTACAATATATAAAGCATTTCTGCTGCTGACTTTTCCACGATCAAGGGCTGCAAGTTGCGGTGTCATGATATTAATTTAAAGTGATTTCGGTTTTGATGTAATTTTAATTTTGTCTTCAAAATCAGAGATATCAGAGAATTGACTAACGGTAGAAACGGTAGATTTTGATTTTTGACTGAGAAGAAGGGTATTGGTGCTCATTAGTGCCTTATTGTCTAAAACGTACAATTTTAAATAAATCATAATTGCAACAAAAAAAAAAAGATAAAATTTCAAAATAATAAATTATACACCAAAAAAAATAATGTAGTTAAGTTAACGTTTGCCTATATGTCATTTTTGAAAATGTTGTTTTATCAAAAAACCTATTGGATTAATCTTTATTTTGATGTCAAAGCAATAGTCAGAGTTTGTCAAAGTTAATTTGTTCATTTCACAGTTAAAATATTGATTTAACATAGACTAATTTTTTGAATTAAAATGTTTATCCTATTTTGATTTAATAGCTGGAATTAGTTGAATCAAATACTGAAATTTTTAGGATTACCTAAAAAAACTATTAAATTAACGTTTAGTTGCTCTTTAAATCCAAAACATTAAATTTGTTCATTTAACAAATTGTAAATGTTACTTTAAAATTTGTTAATGTTGCATTCCCACGCCCCGTCATTAGACGGTGTTAATCACGTGTGTTCTTACATCTCGCCTCAGTTGGCTTACGATAGGAGTATATAAGCTCAGGTAGCCGTTTGTTTTGGGTGTGTTCCACAGTGGAACTACCACTACACCAAATTGCTCGACACTGATAAGACCCCCAATATAGGTCGAATCAGCTGTCTGTCCGACAGACTCTGTCGGTAGGTATTTGAATGTATTTTAAGTCTTCAAATACCTTCAAGTGCGTTTCACCTACTTCAAATTGAAGTAGGTGGAACGCACTCAAAACAAAAACTCTGGCGAGGGAAGGTTTAATTCTTTCTCTTTATATTCATTCCATAATTTTTTTTTTAATACCAACCTTTAAAGAATGTTACTTTTACATTTTCAGAATGTTAACGCGACCCAACTAACCCAACATTAGCGCAAATTTTATTTTATTGGTGTTAAGTGAATATGCTAAAAAGGTTACCTGTACATTTTAAGAATGTTTAATTAACCAGATTAGCAGATTAGAACAAATATTCTCATTTTGTTCATTTAACTAATATTTGTTGTTAAATTAAACAATACAATTTGACATTTTTAGATGGTTAAGTAAAAGTGCAAAAACTTGTATTTAAAGTGCATAAAGAGTTGAATTAACATTTTTTTGTTGTTTCAACAGCTTATTTTTTTATTGTAGTCTCAAACCTATTGACTAAGTGTATTAAATAGCAAGATAAATAAATTATTTTAATAATTTATCCATTTTACTCTAACAAATAAATATTTTTCAATAAAATTATGTCTAGTTTTATACAATTTCAATATTATCAATATTTCACTTAATTAATGTAGGAAAAAATAACGTTTTAATAAATTTCTGTTAAAAATAAAAAAGAAAATAAGTCATCATACAAAAATTTAGCAATAAAATCATCCAAAAATATTTCAATAATTCAAATAGCAACCACGCACTCTGACGACATAAAACAAAATTAATCAAAAAATTGTAAATCAGTATCAATCATGTACACAAACCCTAAATAACCTTAAAAAGTTAAAAAATTGTATTATTCATCGACATTTATTTATGAACAAAATGAAGATAAGAATCTTACCTTTTTCATTTGCATTTGTATTACTCTTATCTATACTACCAATTTTCATAGCTTCAGTACTAGGCTCAAAGTTGTCTATAAAACCACGTCGAGATGATTGAAATGATTTTTGTAGCATTGAGAGCATTTTCGTGGGAAATATAGAATAATTTGATAAAAGTAACCACTTGTGGTGCAATCGAATTATTGATAAGATAATATAAGATTCTTGACGCAGTGGAATTTCTGTTTGACGCCATAGTTGTTTTGCCGTACTCGCTGAACTTCGTTTAATTGTTAATTTGCAAATTATATGGTGCTAAAAAAAACGACATACCCTCTTTGAATAATAGATGCTTTCTTCCAACAAAATATTTAGTGACTTTGCCAATTAAATAGATTTCTTCTCCCATAATGAATACTGAATCGGCTTCTGAAGAAATAATTAATTATTTAACAAACATTGTTTCAAAGTAATACCTATAAGTTTCTTCGTAGTCGATGCACTAATACATAAGCACGATTTTAACACATGTCATCAGGACTTACCAGCAGAGGTATGACAGAATACTTTTATTATTAAACACAATATGTTTTTTTGCCACTAATAATGAGTATTATAATAAGGCGTATTATTTTTTATTAATCAGAATTTTTCATTAATTTATATTAACCAAATTATTAAAATATGATGTATTTCAAAATAAACAATGATTTTTTTTCTATGTAATGATAATTGTACCATAAAAGTTCAAAAACGCAAAAATTCGATGGAAATAAAACTTTGGCCTCCAAGGAAATAAGCGTTAAATTAACTATGAAAATCCAAGATGATTCTTGCCATAAGTTGATTTGATACAGGCGTATAAAATTCCAAAGTTACATTTTTTTCTATGGTATATATAAATGGGAAATAGAAATTTTCGATCCGCGACCTCCAAATCTTCAAATTAAGAGCTCAAATTTTGACGAGGTCTTTGTTTTGACATCCTTTGAAAGAATTTGCCTACCATTTGAAGAAAAAGTCGATTTTTTTGAAACACCCTAATATACAGGGTGAGTCATTTAACTTGAAATTTTGAAATATCTCATATGCATTTTACGAAAAAATGTTTAAAATAAAAATTAAATGATTTGAGGGGGGAAATCAATCAGTACTAAAATTGATCCTCCTTATAGGGGGAACAGGGGGTAACTTTAAAATTTCCAATGGAACACCCTATTCTGTATTGCAGATTCGGATCATTCGACTAAAAATAGGTAGATTTTGTCTAAAACATTTTTTCATATTTGTAATAGATGACGCTGTAATGAAAAAAAATTAATTTTGTTCGATTTTTCTTCTGTATACGATTCTATAAGTCAACGGTGCCGCGAGGATTTAATCCATAGTGAAGCAATTGCAGAGTCGGACCAGGCCTAAATCTTCTCAAATGATAATTTATTTTTATAAGTTTTGTAAACATAATTAAGCAAATCGGGCAACAAAATTAAATACATTGTTTATATTGTATGTATAGTATATATAGTGTGTGCAATTTAGCACCGCAACACCTCATTATTTTGGAACGCGTTGACCCATTTTTTAATATATATATTTTTTGGGACATAGTGCTTGATAAGCTTAATTTGACTTAAATGTATTAAGCTCAAACTTTGTATAAAGGTATTTGAGGCACGTGTGAATAAAATTTCATTTATAGTGGTCGATCTCTAAATTTCGACCCATTTAGCAGACCTTAGTAGGCCTTGAAAAAATGGAAATTTAAAATTTTCCCACATGGTCAATTAGAGCTCATCGAGTACTAGGTCAAAAAAAAAGTATATTAAAATCAGTCAACGCATTTCAAAATATTGATCTGTTGTGGTCCTAAATCGAACACATTGAATTTATACTAATTGGTAGGCAGTGGACTCTATGAATGTAATAAAAATGGGGGTTGGTGGTGTTAGTTGACTGATTTTTGTTATAGATAAAACGTGGGCGGCAAGAATACTAAAAAGTAAAGTCCTACATTATTGCTGATGATGATGGTGACACTCAGGGCCCTGGTATCTGGCAATCAGGCTTTTAGCGTTGTATTAAAGCGGGTGCGTTGCACAATGCGGGATAAAGGGGGTACAATGTAGCTTGGTAAATCATTTCTTGCGTGGTTGCGTGCGGTTAGATGTCTTCGTTCTTAATATACTTACGCCCTCAATCACACGGTCAATTGGTTAATTAAAAATAGTCGAGGTAAACATGCGCGCTGCGGGAAATAAGCGGGATATAATATTTAAATTGCTATAAATAAAAATTAAACAATAACTTCGCGAAGACGAAACATTCTGGCGGCCATTAAAACCATGCGTTTTAAGAGAGAAAAAAAAATTAAACATACATTCAATTTGCGAATTTACGGTAAGGTTAATTCTAATCACAAATATTAAAATAAAGAAAGGTACCTATCGGTATAAAATAAACGAAAATTAAACATAAAAATGCGGCGTGCAGTAAAGGACATACTTTAACAATTGGGCGTTTAAATGTGCCTAGGTTTGTTCGCACTGTAACAACCCTGACAACCCCGTCTTTACAGGGGTGAAGCGTTTCAACACGGCCAAGGCGTTATAGAGGGGGTGGCGAAAGCTCGTTCTTAAGGAGAACTACAGAACCCATCTTAATGAGACAAGACTCGGATGTCCATTTTATTCGCTGGGATGAGGTATGGAGAAATTCTGCATGCCAACGTGTCCAGAAGTCCTGGTGCATACGCTGCAACAGCTGCCAATGGGATAAGCGGTTTAGTGGAATGGATTGTGAATCGGGATCGGGAAGACATGATAAAGGTTTCAGAGTCAGAAAATGACCTGCTGAAAGGGCTCGATTATCATTGGGATCTACGGAAAATGAGCATAACGGTCTACTTTTAAGGATATTCTCAATTTGCGTTATACAGTATAAAATTCTTCATAAGAAAGTTTTTGTTCACCAATTTATAAAGATGCCAAAAGCAGCCGCGGTTTCAAAATAACTAAGGATTTTCTAAGTTGCGCCAACAAAATACCACAACCGCTAAATATTTAAGAACATCTTCCGCGACGTGCAATAAATCAGCGTAAGGCTGCTAGAAAAGCTTCGCTGGATAGGTCAGAAGCTAATTCTTCGTGACAAAACATACAAAAATACATATAAAACCTTTTAAGGTTCGAGTTCCGCGATTTTTACTCATTAGTAAAGAAAATGGTCCAGCGTAGTCTTCGCCGACAACCGAAAAACATTTTAATTGCGAGATGCTTAGGGGTGGCAAATCCCCCATTTGAGGTTGCGGAGATTTTGAATTAAGTTTCCAGCATCTAAAATATTTTAAAATAACTTTGCGTATGACTTGTTTTGATGACAATATCCAAAAATTCTGGGCTTATAAATACTGCATTGTTTGAATACCTGGATTTAAATGTTTATTATGCGTTTCCTGAACTAAAAGTTTAACAAAGCAGTGATTACCAGGTAATAACGCGGTATGTTCTTATTCAAAACTCAAATTAAAGTGTCGAAGTCGTCCTCCCACCCATAGATTAATAACCTACCACCCTAACAATATTGTATGAGTCAAAAAAAATGTTTAATTTGCGTAGGTATTTAGATACAAGGCGATCCTTTAGTAGCTCGGAAATTTCGGCGAAAAAATGAACTTTTTGTACGTATTTTGCAAAAACTAATAATGAATCATGTAATTCACCAAAAATCGGTTGCGTTTTTTATTGGCGGGTTTTGAGTAATTTATGAAGCGGAAAACATGCGCAATAATGCATTTAAATTTTTTTTATCGACGAATATTTATGTATTAAATTTTGCTTTTCTCGTGGCAGACCCCAACCCAACCCCACGACGATTCATGCAGCTCAAACCACGGCGGCCCAGTGCACCACAGGAATAAGAAACGATTTTCGTCGGAATACACCACGGCTAGCGCAATCTGCTGTGTTACAAAGAGTGGCGACGTGTCTCCAATTTTCCGGCGCAACTTTAAGGATTTAATCCATGATAAAGCAATTGTAGAGTCGGACCAGGCATAAATTTTCTCAAATGTTAATTTATTTTTATAAGTTTTGTAAACATTATTAATTCCAATCGTGAAACGGACAGGCTCTTAAGCGGTGCGACGCGGGATTTTGCGCTTATAAAGTAAGTTTGTGCCTGGTCAGAATCATTTGGAGAGAGACGTAAATAAACAATGACAGCGTAGGCTTTTTACAAAACCCGTGTAGTTGACAAGAGTGAGTTAAAGCGGCAACAAAACGCGGCATAGAAACATTAGAAAGAATCGGTAATTCAGATTTAAAGGTTTGCCATTTATTTAACACATCTGTGGGGGTGGTTCATTCCAATCAAGCCATAAGCTCCATAAATATTGTACTAGATATTTAGCGGTTATTATGACAGGACAAAGGAAGGAAACATTGTCAAAAGTTATTACGATTTGTAATAAAATTGTGCGCTTGTACTAATACAAGTAGACTTTTGTTGCGGCTCAACCTGATATAGAAAACTATCAGTTTCAACGTAAACCAAGTATTTTAACGGGAACCTACTTGTTTATTGCTTATTTTCGTAGTTCAAAACCCCCTTTTCCTAGAATACTTATTAAATCGTTCTGTAGATTTTTAGCGTTATCCAACGTGGATCCGCCAGACACAATATCGTCGACGTACATGTCATTATTTAAAATATTTATGGCGCGTGGAAAATTCTTGCCTTCGTCATTAGCTAACTGCCACCATAGTGCAACTAGCCAAAAATGCGACAAATTGAAACTGGCTTTGTATCTAACTTCTTTTCAGCTAATCTGGGTCCACTTATGTTTTTGATATTTATTAATGACCTACCGTCTAATTCAAATGTCCCTTCTTTACTGTTTGCCGATTATCTAAAAGTGTTTTTGCAAATTAAGTCAATTTAGGATTGTGTACGTTTGCAAGAAACTTTAAATCATATTGAACATTGGTGTAATTTAAATAAACTTTATCTTACCATCGCAAAATGTAAAATTTGTACATACACTTTAGTCCCATTAAGTTCAATTATTCCCTGAACAACAAAAGTCTATCGCGTTTTACAAATGTAAAAGATTTGGGCATCACATTTGAAAATAAATTTACATTTTCTGACCATATTTTAAACATAAATAATTCGTCTTTAAAAATGTTAGGTTTTTTAATCAGAAATTGTAAAACATTTAAAAATATGGATTGTCTTAAAACATTATATTTTCCTTTGGTTCGATACAAACTGGAGTATGGAGCACTTATATGGAATCCAAACTACAAAACATACATATAAATCTGATTGAAAGGACCCAACCAAGATTTTTAAGGTTTTTATGTGACTATTTCCCTCGTCTTAATTTCCACCAATCACAAACGCGCAATTTTGAATTACAAATGGTTTCTAGGTGAAAAAACTGTGTGACAGCACCTGTCAGCAGTTTATTCGAGTTTACCCGCGGCAAAACTTGACAGCTGTTGTCACCAAAAATTGCAATTTATATTTTAATTGTTAACTGTTACTCATGAAATAGTCTTGTCAAATACCATTCGGGCATCTAATTTTTCCTGTGAAAAAAATCGAAAAAACACAATGCTAAGTAATATTTTTTAACAAAATGCATTCGTGCAGGTGCAAAAATCCTCCTCTTCGACTCGGATTTTTGTTGCCACCAGCACTCATGCTTTTTGTTAAAATATTACTTAGCAACGTGTTTTTTCGATTCTTTTCGGAAAAATTAAATGCCCTTATGATATTACTTACGATAATTTAAATGGAGTTTATTCAGAAAGGGGTTTTGACAATAGAACATTATTGCTAATGTTTAATGTACCTTCGTTAAAGCAACGCCGAGATATTTTATATCTTAAGTTTTTGATCAACTTATTTCACAATAAGATAGATTGATTGCCCTGACTTGCTGTCACAATTTAATCTTTTAGTTCCAAGACCTAGTGCTAGAAGTAGTGTATTTTTATTCATTTGCAAGAACTAATGTGGGTGTTATATTTTTAATAAAATCTCAAATTATTGTGATCTGAATAATAATTATTTAAAATTTATAACTAATGTTTATGTTGAGCATAGTATTGAGTAAAGCTGTAAATTTTTCATCTAATGGTCTTACTTGAGTAGTTCTGTATGGTTTTCATGATTTTGTTTTTATTAATATTTTTAGTTTATGTATAATTAGGTAATTATGTATTTGATATTTGTCCTGTAATTGGAGTTTCTCTGTTGGGCAATAAACATTAATATTATTTTTATTAGATATTATTTTATAAAATAAAATTCCTTAATATTAATCATAGCACACAATTTTAAAGAACATTTTTAATTTCTTACATTTCATCTGTTATTTGTCACCTGTCACCTGTCACCTGTCATCTGTCAACCGTCATCTCACCTGTCATTTGTCACCTGTCATCTGTCACCTGTGATTTGTCACCTGCTATTTGCCACCTGTCATCTGTCACATGTCATCTGTCATCTGCCATTTCTTATCTTTCACCTGTCACCTTTCGTCTGTCACCTGTCATCTGTCGCCTGTCATCTGTCGCCTGTGTTGTGTTATCTGTCAATTTTCATCTGTCACATCCGTCACCTTTTTTCTGTCACATGTCATTTGTCATCAGCTATTTGTCATCGGTCAACTTTATATCTATCATCTGCCATTTCTCATCTTCCACCTGTCATCTGGCACCTGTCACTTTTATCTGTCATCTGTCACCTTTTATCTGTCACATGTCATCTGTCACCTGTCATCTGTCATCTGCCACCTTTCACATGTCATCTGTCACCTGTCATCTGTCATCTGCCACCTTTCACCACGAGAAGTTAATTAACCCAGGGAACACCCACTGTTGCCACGTTTCTCCGCGTCATCTGTCAAACAAAACTATTAAAACCATAAAACCAAACCAACCCAAACTCAACAACACAACCCAACCGACCCCGCCCCATTGGGCCCCCCGCCCCATTGAGCAAAAAACCAAACTAAAATGGGCAAATTTATGTTACGATAAAATAAATGAAATAAAAAAAGTTCGACAACTTCTAGTAGATTTTGTGTTACGATAAAACTAAAACAAACCAACCAACCCAACCCAACCGAACACTGTTTAACAAAGAAACAACAAATTTATGAAATAAAACAATAAAAAAAGTTCGACAGCTTCTTAGTATCGAACCCGGGACCTCTCGCATGCCAAGCGACCGCCCTACTATCTGAGCTATCTAGCTTGATGTCAAATGTTAAACGCTTGGGGAACAAAAATGGATTAAAATTATGACGTAACAAATTTACACAGTACAGCAGTGTTGCCAATAGGCGAGTATTCTACACTTTTCGGAAAATTTTAAGGTCTCTTTTATTGATGAAATTTTTGTTTCTGCGCCATATCCTAATATTAGGGTAAACTATGTTAAGATTACTATGTATATTACTGATTGTAGGAGTATTTTTTGTGGTATGGGGAGAAAATATCAACAAACTATTGGCAACACTGCAGTACAGGCATCATAGATAATAATAATAATAATGACATTTCTTATAAGAAATTAGGTTAAAGATTTGTTTACGTTTAATAGTTTTGTTTGACAGATGACGCGGAGAAACTTGGCAACAGTGGGTGTTCCCTGGGTTAATTAGCTTCTCGTCCTTTCACCTGCCACCTGTCATCTGTCATTTGTCATCTGTCACTTATCATCTGTCAACTTGACATATGTCACCTGCTATCTGACATCTGTCACCTGGCATTTGTCATCTGTCACCTGCCATCTGTCATGTGTCACCTGCCATCTGTGATCTGTTATCTGTCACCTGCCATTTGTCATCTGTAACCTGCCAATTGTCCATCTGTCACCATTAATCTGCCACCTGTCATCTGCCACCTACCATTTCTTAACTTGACATCTTTCACCTGCCATCTGTCAATTGTCAAAGATTCACCCGATAAACGAATTTCATTAATTATCTTTTTTCGTTTGCGAGATTTATGCAAAATCTGGGAACACCGCAATTAAATTTGGCAATGCCGCATTGTTACCTAATATTTTGTAGGATCCCCCTGTTATCGATTTGATTTCGGGGATTTTAATACGTTAACTAAATATCGAAGAAAATTTAAACGGGCTTTCGGCCGATTAGTTTTTGTTCGATAAAGCAAATCGTTTGAAAAATTTTCGAAAAAAAATTAAAAAAAAACGTAAATCGAAAAGTTTCCAGCGGATCCGGCCCGTTTACGAATTATCGTCCCGAAGCACCTTTTCCCGAGTTTGGTCGAAAAATCTCCATTCGTTCGAAAGTTAAGCGATTTCAACGGAACGTGCCAAATTTGACGGAAAAATCGGAAAAAAGTGGACTTGGGCTTTTTCTACACCGGAAATATTTGGTCCACGTATAGGTCTCATGGGCAGAAAAAAAGGATGCAAATTTCGAGTGTCCACCTTGAACGGTTTCTAGCTACGGCGGTTACAAAAAAAGGATACACAGACTAACGGACAACAGAAAAAATAAAAAAAAATTAAAATTCGATTACGAGTCGATACATACCTTTGAAGTTGTCCTAGCTGCCCTCCTTGTCACTTTTTTGCGATCCGCTGCTTGTGCTATAGGGAAGCACGCTTCTTGCGCTTCCCAACAAGTATATTGGTTAAATTATAAACTATTTAAATCGGGAATTATTAAATTGCGGAGCGGTATTTTTAAATGGTAACGTAGCGCCCGGTGGTATTGCGAGTATGGGTTTTAGTAAAGGTCATTTCGCAAAGTTTGTCATCATCAGAAATAGCCAAGGTTTTGGGTACCGTTTCAGCATGCCAAAACATTTTAAGCGTGTTATTCAGTTCGTCAGAAATCGTTAAAAAATTGCTAACTGGCGGATCAGGTAAGCTCCCAATTTTTCCCATGAGATCCCAGCCAAAAATGGTGTTTAACGCGACAGGATGATGTTTGGAACCGTAAACGCGACCTGGTAACAAAATGTCTGAGAAAATCTCAGGGCCTAACAGCAAGTCAATATTTCCGGGGAGAACAAAATTGCGGATCAGCGATTTTAAAATTTGAAATGTGTGGCCAACCTTTCCTAAATTTGTGATACAATTATGGTCTCAAAGACTAAACTCAAATTTTTATTATTTGCGGGGCAAATATGGAATTCTGCGGAAAGTTTTGCAGATATATTCATGGAACCCAGGCCTTAAATGTACAACGGCGATTTGGTAGATCGTTGACCGAGTTTAGTTGCGCATGATTGCGTAATTATGTTACATTGACTTGCGGAATTAAGTTAAAACCGGATTTTTTTATATTTATTGCGAGAATCTAATATTTCAGCGACGGCGGTTGCGAATAAAACAGAGTACGAAGCGTTAAAATTAGACAAGTGCGTAGCGGAGGTAAATGCGATAGCGTGCGATTGCGAATCTGCGGGATTAGAATTAATATTTTTGGTAAAATGAATAGGCGAATGGTGTCTGTTTTTACATGTACGGCAAATATTTTCACATCGACAAGCAAATAATGTATGTTTCGAACTTAGACAATTGACACACCATTTCCGTGTTTTGATAAGTTCAAACTTGTCACGGGGCATGAACTCCTCTAGTTCCTCAAAACTAGGAATAATATGAGCGCCATCCTCTTGCTCCAATTCAAAACACGTTGATGTGACGGTATCTAAGCGGCTTAACAACATGTGAAATACATAATAGTCCCATTAAGCGATGGGAAGTTTTAAACTATTTAACGCGGCTATATTTTCGGTAAACGTACTTATAAGTTAACGGATAGTTTCGGGATTTAAACAATTGTCAGGAATCTTACTAGCGTTTTCAAAGGCTCGCCAGTGTGCGGTACCAAGAATGCGCCTGTTTTCATATCGTTTTAGCAAGGCACAGTAAGCAATAGTGTAGTTGGCCCCAGTTATCGGGAGCTGAGTAACAATAGCCGAGGGAGAACCAATCAACGTTGAACGAAGGTAGTTAAACTTTTCAACGCCAGTTAACAATGCGTTGTCGTAAACCATTGCGTTAAAGGTATCAATAAAAGTTTTCCATTTCCGAATTTCGCCCGAAAATTTAGGTACCGTAAACACGGGTGACTTTGCACCCCGCGGGTGACTTTAACCCTTTTATGAAAAATCTTTTCGCGCTCGATAAAATTAACATTTATAATTTGTTGGTCTAAACTTATCAATTGAGCGATTCTATTGATTTTATATTACAGGAAAAGAAATGGAACAATTTCTATATTATGCGCAATCTTTTGGAATGATGATCCTTGGTTAACTACAGGTCGATTTTTTATTTTTTTATCGGTAATCCCTTGCAATAGATATATGTCGCTGCTAACATGTGTCTAATAAAAATAAAATAAAATATTGACTTAATTTTATACGGAAAATACACTGTGAGACAAAGTTACCCGCAACCAGGGGTAACTGTGCACACAAGTTTTTAATTTTTATTTTTGAAACTCAGCCCTATGCAATATTATAACATAGTTATTATGAAAGCAACTCAAGATTCAAATTTTGGTATACAAAATTTAATGTTTATGATTGTTAAAACCACAAAAATGTTAAGCTTAAGTTTGAAAGTGAGCTAAAGCCACCCGTGTTTTCGGTAACTATGCGTGGAAGCCTTATGTATTTTGGTATATTCGGAGTTGTATTACCGTCATTTTGCAAAATAAAAATCATTAGCGGAGGTGTCAGGTTCCCAACTGTATCTTGTAGTATATTTCCTCAAAATCGGTGCAAATTTAAGTCCGAACCGACAGTATTAGAAACTTGAGCTAGAATAATATTATGTTGTTTAAAACATGTTTGATGTCAAGTTTAACTTGGGCGTATCTTATTTTGAAATCGCGACGTTTATCATCGCTTTCTTCGGCAGATTCTGCGGCATTTAATACCGATATCATTCGAATAACAACACTATCGCGCTGAGCAATTGCTTTATTTAGTCTACTAGCTTCAACCGTGGGAGAAGCATAGGCGTTTGTATCAGTCATTTTAAATTAAAATTAGCGTTAAAGGTATTTTAATTACAAAGCTAATCGCATTGTAAGCGCAATTTATTCTCCCCGCAAACAACAATTTTTTTAATAAGCGTTATATAACTGATTTATATTTAAGTATATTTAAGTAATATATAAAATATAGCGAAAACAGGTAAATCATAATTATACCGCGAAAGTTTTCCAGCGATTACATAAAAATGATTATATTGTGATATTATAGTTATTTTTTGCACATGTATTAAGATATATGTTTACTTTTTTAAATCTAATTTTTGTAAACATTTTGACGTCATCGCTGGAAAATTTCCGCGGTATAATATTTATTGAAATGCGTATAAAAAACAAAAAACAAAATGTAAGCAACTAATGCGGTGATACAACACATGTGAATAAACGAAAATAATTGCGTCAAGCGGTCAAAACAAATCGTGGAAAAATGTATGATTTTCCGTAAACTTTCTACCCAATAAGTGCAGCAAATTGTGGAGTCCAAGTCTTGTTACAATTATTAAATAAGTAACTTATAACTTAATATTTAATAAATATATTTGTGTTTATAAACACAACTTTATATAATTAAATTATTAAATTAAAACAAATTATAAAGGTATTGCAATTTAAATCAGCTGTAAGCGTAAGAGAAATTTCAAGGTCAAGGGCCAAACGAATGCCTCTTACTACGAAAATTATTAATGAAAGCAATATGGCGCTTATTGCCGGAACCCAGGCGAATAATTTTAACACGACTTTTTGGTTGGCAGTGTATTAATTTAATAAAAATAGGGGTTGGTGGTGTAACTGATTTATCTGATAGATAATACGTGGGCGGTAAGAATACTAAAAAGTAAAGTCCTAGGCTTTTAGCGTTAGATTAAAGCCGGTGCGTTGCACAAAGCGGGATAAAGCGGTTACAATGTAGCGTGGTGGATCACTCTCTCTTGCGTGGTAACCACGTCGAACCGTACGCAACCACGCCGTGGTTGCGTACGGTTCGACGTATTCGTTTTTAATATACAACTCGGCCAATGTAGAAAGAGACTTCAGATATAAACCTTGTGCGCAAATTTTAAAGAGAGAACGCATTCGGAAGAAAAGAGATCCATGATACGGCCGAGATCGGCCGCACAGAGGACTAAAATCCCCAAAAAGCGGTTTTACGTGGTATTTGTAAAATTTTAAATTATTAAGTTATAAAATAGTTAGAACACAGCATATGCTAAAAAATTATTAAAGTTTAATGGATGTAACTAATAAAGATTTTAATAACAACTACGAGCCGTGTAACAGCATTATTAAAGATATAAATATCTTAAATTTAAGAGTAAACAATAGTAAATTTTCGATTTACTTTGAATTTTTTAAATTTACTTATACAATTGGAATAGATCAAATAGGTAAAATTTTCTACCTTAATATTGATGGGGTATTAATAAATATAATTATACTTAAGGTAAACAAGAAATGTTTTAAAGTTAAGGTATGTATTATGTCGTGGATGATTTAGTTATTAATTTTCAAGGGGACAGTGACAGCGAGGTGACCAGCGACAGCGACAGCGACAGCAGTTCGGACAAACTTGATCCATTTAAAAAAAAAGTTGTTTTATTTATTAAATAGTATTAATACTATTAATACTATTTATTAAATTTTTTAAATGGATCAAGTTTGTCCGAACTGCTGTCGCTGTCGCTGGTCACCTCGCTGTCACTGTCCCCTTGAAAATTAATAACTAAATCATCCACGACATAATACATACCTTAACTTTAAAACATTTAATAGATAATAATAATAATAAATAGTATTAATAGATAATATCACAATGTGGATTGTGGATAATATAATATACTTGATTTACTTTAATTTTAATCCACTGTGCGCAACGTTCTTTACGACAACTTCAATGCAAATGATTATTTTAAGAGCTGGTCACTGCGCTTCGATGGGCGTAAACTTTCGAAGTGTCAAGCTACATTTGCCAAGTTGTACTTACGTCAATCACGCGGTCAATTGGTTAATAGTCGGTGTAAACATGCGCGCTGGGGGCAATAAGCGGGATATAATATTTAAATAACTATAAATAAAAATTAAATAATAACATAACATTTCGCGAAGATAAAACACTAATTTTAGTAATTTAGTGCTTTTTAAAAACCAAGTCCAATAATAAAAATAATTTTTTTATATTTTAATTTTAGAAGAAAGCATATCAAGAGGCCTAGTATTTGGAGTTCCAATTTCTCAATGTGTGGAAAATGATAGAATAGTGCGTGAAGGTTTAGGCGCTTTCTCATTAAGGCGTTCTAGTAATTTTTCTTGTGAGTCCATAGAAAAAGATGGTTCTCTTATAGATTTGTCCAAAGGAAATGAGGTAAGCATTGTTTTTAGAGCAAACATTATTCTTCGCCCTCTAAGATAGCACCCTATTAAAACCTTATAACTTACTGGTGTATTTAGAAATATAGTTTATTATACTTTTAAAATAGTTTTGCATATAAAATGCCAAAATAATTTATTTTTGACTATATTTAATCAATTATAAAAATATATCGTAGTTGCATCAGCTAATATTGAAAACGCGTTATTGCTTTTTTTAAATTCCACAACGCGTAGTGGTAAAATATCAAGGGAGCCACGACGCAAATTTTGCTTTGTGGTCTTTTTAAGTTACTTACAATGCCTTTTATCTGTTTTAACCAGTGTAACAATCATCATCCGAGTGAATAATGCGCATAATCCCTAGTATAATATTATACTTTATCTACTCCAATAAGTAGATAATTAAATGAATTTCAAAAATTAATAAATAAAATCTGACATCTGTCAAATGATTAACATCACTTTTTACCAATTTTAAATGTTATTATTGTCGCCTTCTTCCAATTTAAATTTCAATTAGTTTAAATAACAGTAAATATTGAAATCAGCCAATCACTTATGCTTAGCAACGTGAAGTCCATTATTCCCGTTGTTAGGCAGAAAATATATAATTTTTATTATTATTAAGGGAAAACCCCAATATTATGCAGAAGGAGTAGCTAAATTAAAATATAATATAATATAATATAATATAATATAATATAATATAATATAATATAATATAATATAATATAATATAATATAATATAATATAATATAATATAATATAATATAATAAAATTTTGAGTATATCTATTGGGGATACCGTTTCAAATAATTACGGATTGTTAGGCGTTCTCAATGACGATACAGAAGAAGGCCTTGTGTCGTGTCGCGAGATTAGCTGGAAGAATTTACGTACGTGTTTTGTCATTAGTAATAGGCTTGGGCATTATAGGTCGCGACTGGGAGCGATCACTTTAGTTCGTGTCTTTTTAACGAACTAGTTCGCTCTTTTAGTTCGTTAGTTCGCAGATCTAAAGCTGCTTTAGTAAAGCGCTTTAGAGCTGTGAACTCTTTTAGTTATTTAGTTCACTGAACTAACGATCTAAAAAAGCGACTTTTTTTATTTTTTAAATGCGTTCTGATTAAGATAAAAAAAGTACTACTAAAAAAAATATTTCAATTTTTTTTATAAACTTACAAATTTTGTAGTAAATAAACAAAGTTTTTAAATTACAGAAACCTGTAAATTTTAGAGTGTGATACTTTAATTAGAAACATCAATTCAAAATTCCAATCTCTGAAAAGGAACGAACGAACCAAAACCGGTCAGAGCAGGGACCTAGTTCGCGTAGTTCATCTAAAAGAGCGCTCTTCCGAACTAGTTCGTTCGCGAACTACACAACTCTAATTAGTAAGTAGACACCCGATGCCTGAGCTAGGCGTTTCGAAACGTCAAATTTTACGCTCTGTTAAAAGTGTTGCATATTTTGTTTAAAGTGCGCGATTTTGTTGACGATACATGGCACGAGTTTATGTTATTCATGCATAATGAATTATAATAGTGATCTCAAAGTGATCTTTTTAGAAATTTATAGTCAACAAAAAAGTAAATGAAAAACATGTTTTTAAAAAATGCGTCGCGCCGCCATTTTGGATCCCCATCAAGGTGTTACCCCCCATGGAGCTCCACTATTAAGGTTATTTTTTGGTCAGGATTTCATAAAATGATACACATAGCGCCCTACTGCAGCAACATATCTAATTTATTGTTGGTAAAGTAGAAATGTATTATTATCACCTGACTAATTTATTTCATATGGTTAAATATAACAAATAATTTTCAAGGATTCATAAATAAAACCACTATAATGTTTCGTTTTTTATTAATATAAAAACATTCAATAATATACATGACATTCAATAATATACATGACATTCAATACTTAACATAACTAATACTAAATATAAAAATCACTTTCTAAATATATAAGCAATTCTGCAGTAGGTAATAAAACAAATAAATAATAATATTAAAACAGCTTAAACAGAAATAATGTACAGGATCATATCTAATTATTTAATATTATGAAAATTAGTTATTATTATAATACCATAATGCCCCCAAGTGTAGTGTCTGCCGTTTTCCAAAATATATATTTTATCATCAGAAGAGCTTAAACCAATTTTATGTTATTTAATGCTTAAGACCTCAAGTCTCATGGACTTGATGGAATTTTGGCATATAATTTTTATCATTTTGTATTTAGACAATAAAAATAATTTTGAAACGTAACACATTTTTCACCATCAAATTTAAAAGTATACATTATCGATCGTAAGCCCACAAAATGTGTTAAAATCACACCATTTAGTTCGTCTTTCATTAACCCAACAATGTTCTTATTTACCAAAGGGATATTCCACCGGTAATTTTTTAGATAATCGCTAGTATCAAACATGTGAATATCCTTACGGATAACTTTCGCATATACATCATTGCAGTATAATAATTTCACACTATTATTTTTCTTTAACATATAATCGCAATGAAAGTTATAAACACATACTTTGGAAAAATCCAGTATTGCCATACCGATATTGTTGAAACATAAATTAGTTCTACTAAGTTCTACTGCAATAAGATTATCGTTAAAGATAGTTCGGTTTTGAAAATTTGTACTTGCAATTAAATTTTTTGCGCCATATTGACCCTCCCATTTAGTGACTAATTTTACTATTCGATGTTTGCGAATGTTTTCCATAGTCTTGCCGAAAATGGCCTTTATCATTAATTTAAATAATTTTTTTAAATTTTGACGTAAGCTTGTATTTAAATCTATATAAGATTTTAACCAGGTTGCACAGTGAGTACAGACTACGCTACGGTCAAGAATGAGTTAAGTGCTAAGTGATAAGGAAGAGTGAAGTGACAAGTGCAAACTAACATAGTGAAACGGTCAAAAGAGTTAAGTGTTAAGTGACAAGAAAGAGTTATGTGACAAGTGTCAGCGTCTGAGCGGTCGCACCACCTGTCAACAGGACGATTTTCACTGGCCAAACAAAAGAGGTCAAACAAGGGAGGAATAGGCCACCTGCAAAAAATTGATAAGTATCCTCAACTCATCTGCATGACCTAACACATAATTTGCAAATTAAACAAGACAAGGCACATTGCCTAATCCCTACAAAAAAACAATAAACAATGGTAACAAAAATACATTAGAAAGTCAATACTAACCAAAAAAACAATCTTCCCAACCAGCCTATCGCGGCCATACACCAAAGCTGAGCAGGGCAATAAAGCTGTCAACAAAACAATCCAAGTCTAACACAATCGAGACCAAATAAATATTTGACACTTTAAACATAAATAACACTCATAAATTAAGAAAACATAAACAAAGTAAAAAAATACCCCCCACTGGCAACTGCCTAATTGCAGCGATTGCTCACTAGCTGTTCAATACGAAAATAGGATCGCTACGCGAAACTGAAACAACAGCAGAGACTAGACAAATACTAAACAATCACTTACGTAATAACCTCGGAACGTACAGACCCTACATCTAGGACGCAATAAACGAATTAAGCAGTCGTTATGAGCACATAAGTGATAAAACAGGACAAATTAATGCGTACCTAAACGACCACGGTAAATACGGCTTTTGGGCTGGATTGGAAACAATACTAGCTGCCTCAGACGTATTCAGCGTCGCAATCGAAATTTACCACGAACAGGGCGGGAAAGATAAGATATCCGCGAAACTGAACGACAATTCCCCTACAATAGCAATATGCTACAGACTAGGTACACTAGGTACTTGTAACCACTACTACAGCATTTTAAAGGTATCGCCTAAACAGCCACTCGCACCCAGGAACAGCCGTACCACGTTCGTCACAAACATAAACACCATAGCAGGCGGAAACGGAAAATACACGATAACTCAATCAACAAACGACAGGACATATTTAGAGGTAAACACGAAAGTAGACAAACATTTAATAGGCACACTAAACGTACGCAGATGCAGAAGGGCTGAAAAAAGGGACATAATAGACAACATACTAGACCATTATAACATGGACATTATAGCGCTACAAGAAACATACATGACTTCGGGTCGCGCCACCACAAAAAGATACAATTGGTATCTTAGCGGGGGTAACAATAAAATGACGAGAAGGGGGGTTGCGATCCTCACAAAAAGGACAAAGACATAAAAATGACAAAATTCTACGCCACCTCGGAAAACACCGCTACAATAATACTAGACTGCTACAAAAAGCGATTATGTGTAATTACCGCACACATACAATCTGACAAACGCAATACGGCAACCTACCGCGATCTAACACAACAAATCGACTTAGGAACATTGGTTATCGCGGGTGACTTCAACGCACACATAGGAAAATCCCATGGCACAATCAAAGATAAAGTTATGGAGGGCAGCCAACTCAGACACAACAATAGTAACGAAAACGGCCAGGATCTCATTAACCTGGCACAAATGTTTAATTTACGAATTCATAACACATTCTCAATCTCCAAAACAGCACATGGAGCAACAAAACAACAAGCTCTCAAATCGATTACATGCTCCGCAACAATACAACTGACTTTTTCTTCAAAAATTGTTATGTGGCCACTTGACGTAAAGACAGACCATAAATTAATATACTGTGTAATAAAACAACTACCTGCTCAAGCCGCCACCGACAAGCAAGCCACCACAGACAAGCCGTTAAAATGGTACACAGAACGCTTAAATGACCCCAAAGACAATTTAAACTTTAAGATTGCGGTAACTAACATCTTACTAAATAGTAACCCGACCTGGAAAACGTATCAGAGTTATGGACGTAATAGCAGCCAACCGCACACTATCAAAACCGACGGAACCTACAAACGACAGCATAAAAAAGCGCAAGTTAAGCTACAAAAAGCTATCAGGAACCACTCACACAAAAAAAGCACACAAACTGCTCAGGCAAAACGCGAGGCAAAAACAGCAACACGGCTGGCCATACGCGAACAAGACATAGTGAAAAGCTACACTTTCTTTAGAAACCTTAACGACTACGAACCGGCTAAACGACTCGCACACACATACAAACACATTAAAACTCTCAAAAGGACAAAATATATACTCGCGTCATGGGAATCCGAACTCACACAAAGCGCCCCAGTAAATTCCGACATCTCACCCAGAGACAGAAAGGCGCCAGACCAAACGCCCTCAACCCGCCCGCTCGACAGAAAATTTATACAACAAACAATACATAAACTGCGAAAAAACTCAGCACCGAGAATAGACCTACTTCAAAACGAACTACTAAAGGAAGCCCCTGAGGAAATTTACGATACACTCACGATACTTCTAACAAAAAATTGGACAACGAACGTCGTACCCGGCGAATGGCTCAAAACTAAACAAATTCCAATTCCTAAGATACGCAGAGCGACAAATACCGAGGACTATAGAAAAATAACGCTGTGTAGTGTAGGTTACAAAATCTACCCTCGCTACCTGCTAAAAGTACTAGATGAATTATTAGAGCCCATCCCCTACTATAAGGCAGGATTTATCGCAAACAGGTTAACACAGGATCATATCTTTAGTTTAAGGCGAATTATGGAAGAAATGTGGCGTAAAGGAAAAAAGTTATTCATAGTAACCTTAGACATAGAAAAAGCATTCGACAAAATCATACACGCAGCAATCATAGACGCTATAGGCACCTTGAACACCCCGCAGTGGCTAATCGACAGAATCGAAACGGCCTGCTTAGCAAAGTTCATGTGTGTGCAATGGTTCGGGCAAAAGACAAAACTCTATCGTAAGCAGAGAGGCCTAAAACAGGGCTGCCCCATTTCACCTAGGCTATTCACGCTGGCGTTACACAGAATAAAAACGACAGTAGAAATCCCCGAACTCCAACTGGCCACAGAACTGACCGACCTTACACTTCCCACCTTATTCGCTTTTGCGGACGACCTCCTATACATCGCCAACAACGTAGGGCAAATAGAAAGATTTATCGACGTGCTAACAAAACACACATCAACAATAGGCCTAAAACTAAACGCAGGAAAAAGCAAAATACTAATTCGTAACCCCAAACACCCGAACAGGCTACACAAAGTTGGCTCCTTTAAAATCGGCCCATACACACTACAGCTCGACAATAGCCTCAAATATCTAGGAGCCGTCATGGGTGCTGGTAATGACGCGTCATTACCAGCACCCTTAACCGCCAAGAAACGACTAAACTACGTTTTACCGCGGCCTTACGCTCGGCCCACATAATAAACTCCTTTGCAAAGAAATACAACCTCCCGTGGCCTCTCCGGAAGCTGATCTACACAACGGTGATCGTACCAGCGGCAACATACGGCCCAAACACCTGCGCGCTAACTAAAGCAAACAGTCAAAAATTACGCAAACTTGAACGGAAGATCATTACACTACTAACGACAGACTTACCCGACTACCATCACCAACATCCCCGCGACCTTCTAATGGGCAAAACCATTACCAAAACGGTAAGAGTAGCCCAATTAAAATACTGGACCCACGTCACTCGTAGGCAACGCAACAACATACTACAAGCCACCCTTAAACTAGACCTTACAGACAAAAAAGTCGGAAGACCATGCTTCACATTTCATGACACGTTAGCACAAAGCATGCACTTCTCACAAATTAACAAGACCAGTTGGGAGCAACTAAGCAACAATAAAAAAAAATAAAAAAAACAACTGACACACTTTACCAAGTGCAGGAACTATCTGACCAGGACACGGACAATAACGAACAAGATGAAGATCTCGACTAGGAAACTACACCCCTGCAGCGAAATAACAACTCCCCAACTCCAAATAGTAATCCCAAATGTTTGGAGTAATACTAATCGACTGGTCTAGGGGGATTCCGCGTCGTACTTAGTTTTAAGTCGGCGTAATTGTCCCCCAAAAGTCAACAAACGTCTATCCCTCCCGTCCCTCCTCCTCTATACCCTACTGGGCGTATAGCATCGGCTCGGCGAACCCGAGAATGGCTATTAAAACTATTCGCATGTCGCTCTCGAGCCCCAAATAGGGGACAGTACGGAACGCAATGGACATTCGCACCCAGCAACGACGGGTGAAACCGTGCAGTTGCTGGGGGCGAACAAAAATCGGCGTAAGTAAACATAGGCCTGTACGGGGTCCGGGAGTGATGAGGCAATGGGGCTGGTTACGTCTCTTCTACTCATACTCATACTCATATAAGATTTTAACCAGGTTGATTGTTTGAATTTTAAAATGCGATTTATTTTAGTTAATATTAGTCCGTGAGATAAAGCTTGCGGGTCAGTCCATATCAAATCAACCAAAGGGGTTTCCCTCACCATCTCCGATTTTGATAATTTTTGGTAAATTTGTTTACCTCACTAAAAAACTCAAAAATCCCAAATTTGAATTTTTTTCGATAGGTGGTTTTTGTTTTATTGATTTTTGAAAATCAAAAAATTACCGATTTGTGTCTTGCAAGTACTTACAAAAATAGCGATATCTCGTAAACTATTAAAAGTAGAAAGGTGAGTGATGGCTTATTTTAAAGGCCTATTAGATACCTTTTTTTTGATATATCACATGACCTAAATTTCTTTCAAAAAAAAATTTAAAATTTCGAAAAATTTTTTTTTTTTTAATCTCAAAAATACCTTTTTTTATTTTTTTTCAAAAAAATATATATTTTTTGTGCACATTTTGATAAGCTATGTACAAAATTTCAAGATGGACACTCAACGGGTTCATGGTGAAAAAAATTATAAAGGAACTCACTAACATACAAAATAATATTTATGGGTCATTTTACTCCAAATAGTTGATGAGTTTGATTTTGTACCTTTGATTTTTTCACTTTTTTGCAGCCGCACGGTGGGCTGGGATACAAATCTAACTGGACAAAATTAGTTACTTCTTCAAAAATTAGCAAAGCCATATTAACCGCATATTTAACTTAAATAAAAATAAAAAATATTTGTTATATATTTTTTGTGCACATCGTGATAAGCTATGTATTAAATTTTAATGTTGACACTTGTAATCTAAAAAAAAAATTAAAATGTGCATGCACACATCTAAATTAAATGCAAAAATATATTTCTCCCCTACGGTCTGGTCTCTACATACATTGTTGTAGGCTACTTGTAGCCCACCATGATCTTCCCTCATTTGATAAACATTTTTTAAATTCAGGTTAAATTACCCCTAATTTGATACCCACAATAGGGTGGGCCGAAAAAATTATTTTTTGAATTCAATTTAGGGGTAGCAAAAAAAAGTTTCCTTATGCCAAAGGTAGTTTGTAAAAAAAAAATTAGCATACTAGCCCAATATTTAAGGGTCCCCCTGGGGGCCCAAAATATTATTTTTTTATATTTTGTTTGGGGTGGCAACAAAAAGTTACATTATGTTGACAATACTTGTAGAAAAAAATTAGCGTACTAGTCCAATATTTAAGGGTGCCCGGGGGCCCAATATTTTTTTTTATATATTAATTGGGGTAGCCACAAAAAGTTACCTAAATGTTACATAAATGTTAACAATATTTTTACAAAAAAATGTCCAATATTAGAGTTTGACGTAAAAAATTTGGCGGTTTAGCAAATTCTAGGGTTAAAAATGTTTATAAATTTGTAAATGATTTTTTTTAATAAAAGAACTAAAAATATTTATAAGTCGAGCAGACGACTTCTATATAAGGTTCGGCAAGTTTCCCTTTCACACGCAAGCGGTAAAAAAGTTTGTGAAGCTGCATTAAAAATTTGCTGTGAGGTAGCAAAAAATGGTTATAACCATATATGCGCGGACATCTTTACCGGCCTATATGACAACAAGTCTATTATTTAAATAATAAAAAAAACTGGGTGGGAGGGAGCGGATGGAACTCGAGGAGCAAATATCCAATTAAAGGCTGCGTTCGTAAGGACGTTCTTCCATACCACCTACTAAGAAATTAAATCTATTTTATTCTGCATATCACATATTAATTAAACTAAATCCTATAATTTCATATCACACCAGTTAATAACAAATTTTTGTACTCTAAATTAAATGTGTTTGGATATTTAAATATTATGTTAAAGAATTCAAAAGTTCTATAGATAGGTCTATAAACGAATCCTTAGATTTTGAAGTTTTGTGACTAGGTATTTGAAAAAGATTGTGTCTTAAATCAAGATTGTGTTTATTGGATCCTTTAATAAAGTTGTTGAATAGGTATTCAGGCAATTATTAGGTATTTACTTTCTGCACTAATTTTCCAAAATTATGCTTGTAAGGATCAATTATTTTTATATGCTTGTTTTCCAAATAGATTGAAGTAATGGGGTCAAATTTTCCGACTAAATATATGAATCTAATACATGAGTTTATTTTTAAATGTTTCAGTATGATATGAGTAGTAGACTGGCATGCAATAGTCTATAATAGGGTGTATATTAATGTTGAAACAATTTTGCACTTGGTATTAGAATTTAGAACATACTTAAATTAATATAGTGATTTCAGCTTCATATAACACAAACTAAGTTGTCTTGTAGCATGGCTTTTAAAGTTCAGGTTTGTATAAAAAATAACACCCAGATTTCTTGCTGTTTCTTCCTGAGGTATTTCTATATTATTTATATGTATGGTATTAAAATTATATTGTTTTTTATTTATCATATATACTGTACCAATATTTATTACAAGACTCTTTTTGGCATTTAACTGAAGTCTATGATTAACTGACCAAGCATTTACTTCTTTTAAGACTTTATTTATTTCGATAGTGGTTGTGTTAATTAATTTAGAGTAACGCAAAATCTTTTTTAAATTTAATAAAATCAAGCTAAGAGTTGCTAATTTTTTTCATTAAAAGGCGTCTTAATAAAATAATAAAAAAAACTTACGACTGATACAGGCATTTGGTTTGTCTTTGCAATAATACATGGGGTAACTTTTTGTTGCCATCTCAATTAAAATATATATAAAAAAATTTGGGCCCCCCAGGGCACCCTTAAATATTGGGCTAGAAGGGCTATTTTTTTCTAAACATACTGTTAACATGAGGTTACTTTTTGTGGTTACCCCAATTAAAATATGAACAAAAAATATATTTTGGGCCTCCGGGCATCCTTAAATTTTGGGCTAGTACAATCATTTTTTTTTTTTGAATTACTGTTAATATAAGGTAACTTTTGTGGTTAACCCAATTAAAATATAATAAAAATAAATATTTTGGGCCTCCGGGGCACACTTAAATATTGAGCTAGTACGCTCATTTTTTTTTCTAGAATTACTGTTAACATAAGGTAACTTTTTGTTCCCACCCCAGTCAAAACATACAAAAAAAAATATTTTGGGCCCCCGGGGGACCCTTAAATAATGGGCTAGTACGCTACATTTTTTTCTAATAAATTACTTTTAACATAAGGTAACTTTTTATTGCTACCCAAAAATAAATATCTCAAATATTTTTTTTTTTACGTTTTTCGGCCCACCCTAACCCACAAGTCATGTTCATATTATATTTAAAACTTTATACAAATAAGAACATACATTAAGTGGCCTTTGACTTTAGTTGCTGTGGTTGCCATAATAATCAACAAATAAATTTGACATATGTCAAATTTAGTTGTTGACTAACTGATTACAATCTAAAAATCTTTTTTTTGCTTACTGAACCTATTTTAACAAAATGAAGCAAAGTAATTGGAATTGGAGTAATTGTTGTAATCCTTTGGATTTAAGATTAAAACATTCCCCTAATTTAAGAATTGTAACTGAATGGATGTGTAAAAACTTTAAAAAAATTGAGAAGGAAATGAAAATTTGTGATAACTGTAGGATAAAAGTGTCTAGAGAGTTAAAGGCCTTTGAAGTGCAACCTGGGTAAGTAAAATCTATTTAAATTAAAAAATAAATAGTAACCACAGTTACTATTTATTTTTTAAATTAAAACATTACTTTATCTCTAAAGTACCTAATGATATATATGATATACTTTTTCTATGATGATATTAATAAAAAAATTATAAAAAGTTTTTTTTCTTTTAGACCATCAACGTTAACGAAAGAACAAAATACAGATTTTATACAGCACAGACATTCATTAAGTTCTTTTAATGAATATTTGGAACTTCTAGGAGTGTCACCAATTAAAAGGAAAAAGTTGTCAAAGGAAAAAGTTAAAAAAAGTAAAAAACATTATTTCAACAACATTTTTAAAAGAACAAGCTCAAAGTTCACAAGAAGAGGACAATTATAAACATGAATGTGAGATGATCAAACAATTAAAAGAAAAGTTTGCAAAAACTAACAAGAGAAGTAAAAAAATTCTAGTGTTATCCTGTCTGCCGCAGAGTTGGACAAGAGCTAAAATGCAAAAAGAATTTGGTGTATCGCAATACATGGCCCGTAAAGTAAAAAAAATAGTTAATGAAAAAGGAATTCTGGTGACCCCAAACCCCAAACCAGGAAAAGTCCTCGATGAAAATTTGGCCCAAAAGATAGTAGAATTTTACCAAAAAGATGACATAAGCCGGGTAATGCCAGGAAAAAAAGATTTTGTTGCCATTAAAAAAGAAGGGGAGAAGCAGCTGCAATGTAATCATATTTAAGGTTGTTAAGCCAAATTATTAAGTTAATCGATTTCCTGCTAAATATTAGCTATCAGCAATTTTTGTATTAATATTATTCAACTTTATGCTGTAAAATTAATTAACCTGTATAAAAATAAAGTAGTCATCAATTGTAGACAGACACGAGTCGTTGACCAATAAAGTCACCTATGGAAGGAAAAGTTATTTTATTTCATCTATTATATAAAAAGGGTGATAAGTATAAAAAGAGTATGAAAGTTTAAGACATACCATCAAGGAACATTACATGGCGATCCTGCCTAAAAAGAGTTTGTGTCTTCTAAAGTGAAAGTGTAGTTAGTTATATCATGGGAAAAACAAATTCCAAACATTCAGAAGTGACGGACACTGGGGTAGTGAACTCAAATTTTATAGTGGAAGAAAACGCTATTCAAGTGCCTACGGACATTAAAATTTTATTGTATGTAATAGCTGCAGCCTTATTATTGTTAGTGGGATTAAAATTAAGAAAATCTTACCGCAGAGGACTTAAAAGAGACTTGTCTAGAAGTATGGCAACAATAAGAACTCAAGGTGATATTCTTTAAATGTATAGTTAGTTATAGTTAGTTATATACATAGTTATAAAGTAAAAAGTAAAGACATAGATGACCAGCAACAGCAACCCTAGACGGCAACAAGTGTGGTGAAGTAAAGAAAAAAAAATGTGTGTGTTTTGTTTTGTGAGAGTGCTCTAAAAATTGTTAAAACGTGCGTATTGCCATGGACACCATCTCACCAATGGAACGAATGGGATGACCACCACCAGTATTACCCCCTTTCGTCACCTTTATGAAGAAGTAAACGTTTTTTACAGAAATTTATTAAAAGACAATAGTCAAAGGAAATCAGACATAAATGTCACTAACCGTAAGTTAAGTAAATTAGATAAACTAGGAAAAGAATTTAGTTATATAAAAGATTCTTTTAATAAAGACAAGCATTTAGATGCAGAGGTAAAAGAAGCTAAAGAATATGTTAAAGCTATTGATACAAAAATTAAAAATATAGAAGGTATTTTAAAAGAAAGATTAGAATTAAGTGGTAATAGCCAAGGGTCGGCAGAAACGCAAGAGATTAAGACAGATTCGGAAAAGTCAGATGAAGATAGTGTAAATAAAAAAAAGTTTAATTAATAAAAACACAATGGCTGAAAAATTCTGTCTTAAGACTGCTGCGAGCTTGCTACCCGTTATGAACGGTTCACAGGATACTACAAATCAATTAATTGACTCAATGGAACTTTACGATTCAATGTTAAACGATGAGGGTAAAAAATTGTTAATTAATTATGTTTTGAAGACTAGGTTATCACAAAATGCAAAAATGCGATTAGCAAAAACGTATGTGACTATCGAGTTATTAATTTCAGATTTAAAAAAGCATTTTATAACAGTTAAATCAGCAGCTTCACTGTCGGTTCAACTAGCCAATACGAAGCAAGGTTCCAAGACAATTGAGGAATTTGGTAAAACCATTGAGCAGTTGCTTATAGATCTTACTATCTCACAGGCAGAAGGTAATGATGAGGTTTTAAAAGTGTTAAGAAATGCGCATGAAAAAGTTGCTATCAATGTCTTTGCAAACGGAATAAATAACGCGGAACTTCGTACAATAGTAAAAGCTAGAAACTATTCAAAGTTAACTGACGCGATAAGCGGAGACAAAGACGAAGAATGCGCGAGACCCAGTTATAATAACTGCGGTTCGGAACACATTTTTAATATTAGAGGTCGTGGAAATTTAAGGCGAGGATATGGGTCCAAACAGTCTACCAGAGGCGGACAGTTCAATTCGTACACTAGCAGAGGGTTTAATTATAATAATCGTAGTCAAAATTTTCAAAATAACTTGCGTGGGTCATACAATAATACAAGGCATAGCCGAGGTCGTCCCTTTAATCGGCAACATTCTTATTCCCCAAATTTTAATAGTGGTCAAAATAATCAACAAACCTTTAATCGCATTAATAGAAATTCTAGAGTTATAAATAATAGTGACCATAGAGCTTATTGCGCGGGTGGTAATCGTGAAAGTGAGGAGACGGAAAATCCCATAAATAATTTTGAACTGAACAATCCGAAGATTAATAATTATTGTAGGGAAAAATTAATTTTAAGCTTAGATGGGTTAAATTTTATTAAGTTATTTTATAAAGATCAAGAACTATCATTTTTAGTCGATACTGGGGCTTCAATAAGTATTATTTTTAGCGAATTTATTAAAAATAAGGAAAATATTAATTATAATACAAAAGTCAAAATTAACGGAATAGCTGGCTCAACATTTTCACAAGGTTCAACAAACTTAGTATTAAATATAAACAATGTTAGCCTAGGTCATGAATTTTTGCTGATTAATAGTTTTGAAGAAAACATAAGTGGAATAATTGGAGCAGATTTCTTACAAAAGTATTCTGCTACAATAGATTATGAAAAGTTTATGTTGCATTTTTATATAAATTGCAAACGAATTTCATTGCCTATGGAATCTAAAAATAACTATTACACAACGATTCCAGCAAGATGTCAAATAATAAAAACTTGCAACGTAAACATAGGATTTGATTGTGTAGTTTTACCAGACGAAATCTCTGAAGGTATTTTTGTTGCTGGTATATTAGCAAGACCTAATAATAATAATATTCCGGTTAGAATCTTAAATACGCGAGATGAGCCAGTCTTTCTGAAAAATTTTAAACCAAAACTTAGTAGATTAGAAGATTATAAAATATGTAGTTTTAGTAACGTAGATAAAATTAATGTTGACAGAATAGATAGTTTATTGGAAATAATAGATACTAAACATTTAAACAAGGATGAAACACATTCACTGCAAAGAGTTTGCGCGAAATACGCAGACGTCTTTCATTAAAAGAATGACCCGTTAACGGTAACAAATGTTTATAAACAAAAAATACATTTACGCCCATCGATGACCCCATCATATGTAAAACCATACCGTTTACCACACGCGCAAAAAGCAGAAATTCATAGACAGGTAGAAAAAATGTTAGCGGACGGAATTATTGAAGAATCAAAATCAGAGTGGTCGGCACCCTTACTAATAGTACCAAAAAGAGTGGATCAAAGTGGAGAGCAAAAATGGAGAGTTGTTATTGACTACCGACTACTTAATAAACGTATTGAAGATGACAAGTTTCCTCTCCCAAGTATAACTGATATCCTAGACTCATTGTCAGGAGCCGTTTATTTCTCCCACCTTGATTTATCTCAGGGATATTATCAAATAAATTTAGATAATGAAAGCCGACCATATACTGCATTTACGACTGATAGGGGCCGGTATCAGATGACTAGATTACCAATGGGGCTTAAAATCAGTCCCGGCGCTTTTTCCCGAGCAATGACAATAGCTATGTCAGGTTTAAATTATGAAAGCTGTTTTATATACTTGGATGACCTTATAGTATTTGGAAATAATTTATTTACTCATAATAAGAATCTTACAAAAGTTTTCCAAAGGTTACGAGAAGTCAATTTAAAATTAAATCCGTTAAAATGTGAATTTTTATATGTCCCAAAAAAGAAATCTTTTATTTAGGGCATATAATTTCCGCAGAGGGTGTTTCACCTAATCCGGAAAAAGTGTCAGCAATTCAGAATTTTCCAAACCCAAAAAATTCTGAGGACACAAAACGATTTGTAGCTTTAGCGAACTATTATAGACGTTTTATAAATAACTTTGCGAAAATCGCTGCACCTTTGAACAACTTAAGTAGGAAAAATGTTACATTTAATTGGACACAAGAATGTCAGACAGCTTTTGAAAATTTAAAATCTGCATTAATTCAGCCGCCTATATTGCAATATCCAAACTTCTCTCCAGAAAATATTTTTATTTTGCAAACTGATGCGTCAGGCTTTGCTCTAGGAGCTGTTCTATCTAATAGTAATAACAGACCGGTCGCTTTTGCAAGTCGGTCTCTCAATAAGGCAGAAAGAAATTACTGCACTATCGAAAAGGAACTTCTAGCAATAGTGTGGTCTGTAAAACATTTTCGACCATACTTATATGGTAGAAAGTTTAAAATACTAACCGACCATAGACCGTTAGTATATCTCTTCGGTATGAATAATCCATCTAGCCGTTTAACAAAATTTCGCTTAGAAGTTAGAAGAATATGACTTTTGTATAGAGTACATAAAGGGAAAACAAAATGTTACAGCTGACGCTTTATCTCGAATAGAAATAACATCACAAGAGCTTACCTCGATGAAAAACGTTGTATCTAACGCAATGTATGTAGTGACAAGGTCACAAGCCAAAATTCGTCCCGGCAATGTCATTAAAAACGCGGTTGACCAAAACAGGCCTGATCACCCTGGTATGGTTGAACTAGTTAAAAAACCCAAATACGTCATTGAACTTAAACCTATAAAATTAACTTAAATTTCCACATGCTTCCAACCGGAGGTCATGCAGGAATAAATCGAATGTATAACACTATAAAAAGGTATTATTTTTGGAATGGACTTAAAAAGGACATAGAAAAGTTTATAAAAAAGTGCGATGACTGTCAAAGGTACAAACACACGAAACCTTTTATTGAACCCTTAACAATAACTACGACAGCCTCACCCGCTTTTGAAAAAATTTATCTAGATTTAGTGGGTCCTATTGATCCCGATATTTACAACAATCGGTATATTTTAACCATCCAGTGTGAATTAAGTAAGTTTGTGGAGGCATATCCAATTTCAAATAAAGAGGCAGTAACCGTAGCAAAATCATTTGTCGAAAATTTTGTTCTCAGATATGGTAGTTTTTCAACATGGCTGAAGGTGGTGATGATGATTCCGACAATGAGTCGGTAAAAAGCCAAAAATGTGGAAATAAGTGTGAGTTCTGCGGGGCAAACTATAAGTCAAGTGTCAAGTGTTCCAGCTGCCAGATAAATGTGCATAAAAAATGTTTTGAAGACTTTTCAAAGTATATTAAACTTAATAAAAATGATTGGCAATGTAAAACGTGTGAATCAAAAAGTGTAAAAAGTGGAGTGTGCTGTGCAGAATCACTAACATTGGATTATTTAAACCGTGAGTTAGATTTGATGAAAAAATTAAACAATGAAATGGAATCAAATAACATATTATTAAAATTAAGGTTAAAAGATTGTGATGAGCAATATAGAAACATTTGTGAAGCAGAAATTAAATCAAATAATTTAAACAATAAACAAGCCTTCTCTACCAAAAGACAGATGTCACTTAAACCAACTTTTGCAGACATTGCTAAAAACGAATCAGCTGTATTGGTCATTGAAAGCAATAATACGAACACAGAAATTGAAACTGTTAGGCAATTAATCGACCCAGTACAACTTGGTCCAGAAATCTCAAATATTAGAAAATCAAAGGATGGGAAAATGGTACTTAGATTGGAAAACAAAAACAAATTGGAAACTGTAAAAACGCAAATTGAAGATAAAATTGGTAACAACTTCTCAGTTAATGTGCCTAAAAAACTTTATCCAAGGATCAAGATTTTTAATGTCGAACTAAACGATTTAACGAATGAGCAATTAGTTAGTAACATTGTGGATCAAAATCGATTAAAAAGTGACAATTTACATTTTCGTGTCGTTAAATTAATTAAACCAAATAATGTAAAGTTAATGCATGCTATAATCGAGCTTGATCCTAAAACTTTTAATGATTTAATGTCTATTGGATATGTGTTTGTAGGATTTAGAAAATGTTTTTTGTCAGAAAGTTTTAATATTATTAGATGCTTTAAATGTAACTTGTTTGGTCATATAGCAAAAGACTGTGGTTTGGAAAAAGATAAATTTTCTTGTAGAATTTGTGCCGGAAATCATAGTTCATCAAATTGTGATGAAAATACTAAAAAGTGTGTAAATTGCTTAAAATTTAATGAAAAATTTAAAGCAAATCGTAACATAAATCACTGTGCTAACGATAATGATTGTCCTTCTTATTTAAGCCTGGTAAATTCACTAAAATCTAAAATAAACTATACTTTATAGCAAATAAATGAAGGCGAGCCTTCTACGTTTACGATGATTCATCTTAATGTGCAATGTTTAAAAAATAAAATAGACGAAATAGAAATATTTTTGTCACAAAATAATGTTGATGTAATATGTATAACTGAAACTTGGCTTAAACATAATGAAGTACAGTTTATAAATTTTGAAGGGTATAATATTGTAAATAGTTTTTGCAGGTCAAGGTTCATTCATGGGGGTGTTGCTATAATAGCAAAAAAAAAATATTTTCTGCTCGGAAATTGATCTTTCACATTTGTGTCTTGAAAAAGACTTTGAATGTACAGCGATTAAAATTAATTTAAATAATATTAACTATGCTATTGTTTGTATTTATAGAGCACCAAATTATAACATGAATCAATTTTTTGAAAGATTTGAAATGTGCCTAGATGTTTTATTTACTGGAAACACTCATAGACTTGTGGTTTGTGGTGATTTCAATATTAACAACTTGATAATATCAGCCGAATCTAATAAATTACTGGATCTAACAAAATCTTACAACCTATTATCTGTCTTTAGAGAAGCTACAAGAATAACTAGGAATTCAAGAACTGCTATTGATTATGTATTTACCAATTTTAATGAAAATTTAACTAATACTGTAATTTTAGATTTGTACCTTTCTGATCATACAGCACAAAAAATTCAATTTAATATTCTAACAAAAACTAACAAAACAAAGCTGAAATCGCGTTCCTTTAATAATGCTAACATACAAAAATTTTATAATTATCTTATCTCTGAACATTGGTTAGATTTATTTAATGAGTTAACTATTAACAACAAATTTGTAGCATTTCGTGATATTATAACCTACTATTTTGAACTTAGTTTTCCAATGGTAAATAAAAACCATCATGCTCGTATTAGCTCACCTTGGTTTACTCCCGGTCTAAAAGTTTCATCACTGCGTTTAAAACAAATGTTTGGACTTGTGGATGAAACCTATTATAAGACTTATAAAAGAATTTACTCAAAATTATTAAGACTATCAAAAAAACTATACTATAGTAGACTCATAGAAAATTCTGATAATAAAAGCAAAACTGTTTGGAAAATTATAAATAAAAACTTAAAAAATAACTGTTCAAAATCAGAATCAGGTAGTATGTTTATAAACGGAAAGGAAGAAGCAAAAACTGTAAACATTGCAAGTGCGTTTAACAAATATTTCAATGATATTCCTAAAAAACTTGTAAACAACCTAAAAAACCGCACTCTCAATTTTAATAACAAGATAAATAATTCCATATATCTTTGGCCGACTACTGAAAATAAAATATTTAATGTCATTAATAGTTTAAAAAATAGTAATGCTGTTGGACCTGATGGTTTTTCCACTAATCTTCTAAAGAAAGTGAGCTGTTTAATATCTTTTCCACTTAGTCACATAGTAAATGAATGTTTTAACAAAGGTGATTTTCCAAGTAGTTTGAAAATTTCAAAAATTATATGTTTACATAAAAAAGGCGATAAAAAGAATATAGAAAACTACCGACCCATATCGTTAATTTCCGTTTTTTCCAAAATTATTGAAAAAATTCTTTTTACGCGTATTATGACTTTTTTGTGTAATAATAATTTACTATCTGCACATCAGTACGGTTTTAGGGCCAAATCGTCCACAATTCATGCCTTGGTAACGTTTCTAAACTTTGTTTTTGAACATATTGACAGAAATCAAAGGGTCATGGCCTTGTTTGTTGATTTGTCAAAGGCGTTTGACTGCGTGGATCATGAGATTTTGTTAAGTAAACTTGATTCGTATGGTCTACGTGGTCAATGCAATAACTTAATAAGAGGCTTTCTACATGATAGGAGACATTACGTAGAATATTGTAACTCCCGCTCCTTTGAATTGAGATCTAACATTGGCGTTCCACAAGGTAGTGTGTTGGGACCATTGTTGTTTCTCATCTACATTAATGACATCGACGAACAAGTTGGTTCGTTTTTTTGTGCATTTGCTGATGATATTACAATGGTCTCAGCAAGTAAAAATCAATTTGAACTAGGTTCAAAAGTGAATGAGACACTCGAAAGATTGTCAAATTACTTTTTAAATAATAAACTTGTCATGAATTTGGAAAAAACTAACAGCATGCAGTTTTATCCGTTGCCTTTAAATTATACAGAAAGTCCATATATAAAAGTAAAAAAGACAATTCAACAGGTAACCGAGTTCAAATTGTTGGGAATTTATATAGATTTTAGTTTAAATTGGAATTGCCACATTCAGCATCTTTGTATTGCTTTAGCACCTAATTTATTTGCTTTAAAACGTCTTGGTCACATCGCAAACATTTCAGCTATAAAAGCTTTCTATCATTCTAGCATTGAATCCAGACTTAGATACGGAATAATATGCTGGGGCTATTCCACCTCTGTGCGCCGTGTTTTTGTGATTCAGAAAAGAGCCATTCGATTTATATATGGATTAGGATTTCAGGAATCCTGCAAGCCTGTTTTTATTTCCAAAAAAATACTAACTGTTCCATGCTTATTTATTCTGGAAGCACTTATGTATGTTAAAAAAAATATGTCGAATTTTTATTGTTTGAATGAACATCACACTTACCGCACAAGGCATGGTTTTGATTTGGAATTGAGTTTGCATCGATTGGAACTGTTTAAGTCGAATCCAGTTTACATTGGTGCATTATTGTATAACAAATTGGAAGCCAGTCTCAAAATGCAACCTTTAAATTCATTTAAATCTAAACTAAAATTGTTTCTACTAGAGAAAGCGTATTATTCGGTGGATGAGTTCTTGACTGGCTAATGTAAGATGATAATTAGAAATTTTTGTATTTATATATATTTTTAAATTTTGTATTGACTTGTCTTATATCATAGTATATGATCTTTGGACCAATAAATATTATTATTATTATTATTATTATACCAAGCGAAATTGTAACAGATCGTGGTACAGAGTTTTTAGCTTCTACTATGATTGAGGTGTGCAAACTATTAAAAATTACACATTTAAACTCAACCGCGTATCATCATGAAACTTTAGGCTCTTTGGAAAACTCACACAAGCATTTAGGAGCCTATTTGCGGAAACACATATCAGAACAGTCAGATGCTTGGAGCACTTGGATTTCGTACTGGTGTTTTTCTTACAATAATACAGTACATACCGAAACACAATATACACCATTCGAGTTATTATTCGGTAAAACGTGCAACCTACCTTCAAACATAACTAATAAAATAGAACCATTGTATAATTTTGAAAGTTACCCACTTGAACTTAAATATCGATTGCAACATGCTTGGCATGAGAATAGAATTAAGCCATATTTTAAATGAAAAAAAATTTTTTCTTTTTTTTTTCCTTTTCGCCCCGAGGGAGGTGCAATGTAATTATATTTAAGGTTGTTAAGCCCGATTATTAAGTTAATCGATTTCCTGCTAAATATTAGCTATCAGCAATTTTTGTATTAATATTATTCAACTTTATGCTGTAAAATTAATTAACCTGTATAAAAATAAAGTAGTCATCAATTGTAGACAGACACGAGTCGTTGACCAATAAAGTCACCTATGGAAGGAAAAGTTATTTTATTTCATCTATTATATAAAAAGGGTGATAAGTATAAAAAGAGTATGAAAGTTTAAGACATACCATCAAGGAACATTACACAGCATATTCAAAAAAGATTAGTTTTGGCCAACTTAAGTGAGGTTTATGCGTTTTTTAAAAAGGAATATCCAGATGAAAAAATTGGATTTTCAAAATTTTGTGAACTTAGACCAAAAAATTGTATACTAGCTGGAAGAAGCGGAACCCACACAGTTTGTGTGTGTACTTTACACCAAAATATGAAGTTGATGATCAGCGGGTCAAAATTAAATTTATTTTTGGACAATAACAATAAACCTTTAACGAGGGATTATCGCGATTTTCTTTACAAAATAATATGTATCCACCGGCAGTCGACTGTTTTTTAAATAAATGTGAGCCATAGACATATCCTGGAATAGGCCCTCTTAAAGGTTTTCTAGAAGAAAAATTTGAAGAAGAACTTATCGACAGTATAACATATAAAAAATGGGTGTCAGTTGATAGGTGCACAATGGAAACCATTGTTAAAAACACCGATGACTTTTTAGAAGAATTTAGCGACGAACTGTTAAAGTTGAAGTCACACGCGTTTATTGCCTTTATGCAAAAGGAACACTACAACGATATCAAAAAACATCTTAAACAAGGAGAGATACTAATAACCTGCTATTTTGCCAAAAATTACAGTTTTGTCATGCAGGACGAAGTACAGTCCTATCATTGAAATAATGCCCAAGCAACAATTCATCCTTTTGTTATATATTTTAAACAAGAGGAAACTCTTCAAAATCTTAACTACGTATTCATTTCCAACTGTTTAAAACACAACACAGTTGCATTTCATTTATTTTTGACACACCTCATTCCTGATTTAAAACATAAAATCCCCAAGCTTTTCAAAATCTTTTACTTTAGTGATGGAAGTGCAGCTCAATATAAGAATAAAAAAAACTTTACTAATTTATCATTACATAAAAAAGACTTTGGACTTGAAGCAGAGTGGCATTATTTTGCCACTTCACATGGCAAAAGTGCATGTGACGGGTTAGGTGGCACCGTAAAGAGGCTTGCTGCCAGAGCAAGTCTTCAGAGACCTTATGAAGATCAGATTATGACTCCTTTGCAGCTATTTAACTGGAGCCAAGATAACATTACTGGCATTAATTTTAAATACTGCAACGAAGACCAGTATATAGCCCATGAAAACATTTTATCAAAAAGATTTACAAATATTAAAACAATTAAAGGAACACAAAAAATTCATAGTATAACTCCTATCTTAGAAAGTAAAATTTTAACGAAATTTTTTTTCTCTAGTTTAAACTTCCAACTCCATGACCTTTTGACATAACGTCACCTGAGAATTATAGTGTTCTATCTGCATTTTCTTTTTTTATTCAGGTTAGTCTTGTTTTAAGTATTAAAGATGCATATTGTTCTATCTATATATAATTGGGGTAGAAATTGTACAGTTAAGCCTTAAACTTTACAATTTCTACCCCAATTATATATAGATACATCAATATCATCTTTAAGACTTAAAACAAGACTAACCTGAATAAAAAAAAGAAAATGTAGATAGAACACTATAATTCTCAGGTGACGATAAGTAAAATGAATTTTTTTAAATAGGAAAATGTTTAGTTAGAATGTTTAACAGGTTATTTGTTGAAAAACAATATGTATAGTATACATTGTATACATGTAGGTACTTGCAAATACAAAACTCTTTTTTTGTATGTTTTTTTAATTTTTTTCACCATGAACCAAACCGCATTATTAACTTAAATAAAAATAAAAAATATTTTAATAGTGCTTTGCTAATTTTTGAGGGAGTAATTAATTTTTTCCAGCTAGATTTGTATCCCAGCACACCGTGTGGCTGAACAAAAGTGAAAAAATCAAAGGTACAAAATCAAAATCAACTATTTGGAGTGAAATGACCATAAATATTAATTTTTTGTATGTTAGTGAATTCCTTTATATTTTTTTTTCACCATGAACCCGTTGAGTGTCCATCTTGAAATTTTGTACATAGCTTAACAAAATGTGCACAAAAAATATATATTTTTTTGAAAAAAATAAAAAAAGGTATTTTTGAGATTTAAAAAAAATTTACATTTTTTTTTTTTGAAAAATTATAGGTCATGTGACATATCATAAAAAATGTATATAAAAGACCTTTAAAACAAGCTATTATTCAATTTTTTATTTTGAGTAGTTTTCGAGATATAGCAATTTTTGTAAGTACCTGCAAGACCAAAATCGGCAATTTTTTGATTTTCAAAAATCAATAAAACAAAAACTACTCGTCAAAAAAAATTAAAATTTGGGGTTTATGAGTTTTTTTATGGGTAGATTAAGTGTAATAAAAATTATCAAAATCGGAGATGGTGAGGGAAAAAAGTGACCTTTTTTTGGTTGATTTGATATGGACTCACCCTTGCTTTAAATTTCGATAATGAATAATATATTTAGTTTTGTTATTTAGGGTGGTCAATAATTTGGGCAATTTTGAATTTGGGGTCTTTTGATGTTCGGGGCAAAATGGTAAATCTTTATGTAAATCATGCAAATTTTGAGGATACACCAAATAAACTTCTAAAAAATACACGACAGGTGAATCATCTGAAATTTTATACATATTAAAGTTTTCGTGATTTTCAACCCATTCAAACTCATCTTGTGGTAAATATTGAGACATGCCCCAGCCATAAAGAGAATTAACATAAAGTAAATATTTGGAAGGTTTTAAGGGATCATAAGCATCGCCGATATATTTGTTGTTTGCCTCTGAATATCGAGTACAACACTGGGAAACACCACCTCGAATACCGCGTTCGATAAATAAAAGTATATCGACATCCTTAAATATTTGCAGATGACAACGTGTGTATTTAAGCATGCAATCTCAAGTATATCTCGTAATAATGCGCAGGATCGAGTCCATATGTTTTAAAGCAGCTTTTGCGAAATTGTTCGAAAACATCCGCTAATAGTAAAATATCCGTTTTTAAAAATAAATCAGAATATTCACCTAAATTTTGACAACCGAATACTCGCCAAACATGCTAAGCATGCGCATAATCATTTTCCGAAATATCACAATCATTTAATTTATTATAAAAAGCTGATTTTTCTTTTAGGTAAGGAAAATTTAATTTTTCGTTAGAATCTACAAAATAATATGGAAAAACACCTTTTCGTTGTAAAAGATTTAATTTTTTGTCATTTAAATTTGCAAATTCCCTTCCTAAAATTATATAAATATTTAAATAAGATGCTAATTTATCTAAACTAGAGGCCATAAAATGAAAAGAATTGTTAAACCAGAATTTTATAAATGTTTCGTTATCGTTAATAGTAAAGGATATGTATTTTTCCTTATTTATCGGTAAAAGCGATATTCTACTGAAGTTAGCAAGATCAGATAAATTCGCTAGACTTTGTTGACTAACTTTGTTTCCCTCTTTGAAATAAATTATATGTAAAAATTGTTACACAAATGCATAAATATTAGCAAAATGTTGCTAAAAGACGGTGGAGCGTTCTTAATACTTCCAAAATTTACTGTAGCTAATCGGTAAAAAATAATTTTAAGTCTATAATTAAATTTAAAGGCTTTTTAAGCTAATAATTTAGCTTTTTAAAGAGCCTTATTTTTATTTTTTAATGCATTTAAAAAAAATCATTTTTTTATATTAGTGATTTATTATAAAGAATGAAAAACGAAAACAAGTCATTTTTTTTGAATAATTTATTTTAAAAATATGATTTTTTTTTTAAACGTCAACCCCTGTAATTTGATAACCAGATGTAATAAAGCAGAATCCTTCATGGGATTAATAGTTAATAATATATTACTATAGTACTATAATAGTACCTACTACAATTTGATACAATTTTAAAAAGATTTTCTAGGTTGTTCACTTGGGAAATTTTGGACCCCTGACCCGCCTAGCAACGAAAATAATGAACTCATTATTCCCGTTGTAGCCGATTTCATCATACACGGTGATTTGGACCAATCACGTTTTAAATTTGGAGGCGACTAATTATAGTCGCCTCCCTATTTAAAACGTGATTGGTCCAAATCACCTTGTATGATGAAATCGGCATTAGATATTTAAAATTGGTAGAAATTGACAAATAAAAAGTGACGGTTGTCAGATTTTATTTATTTATAAAAAAAAAACATTTAATTATCAACTAATTAAAGTGGACAATAGTATATTATTATTCGAGAGATAATGCGCAGAAATAATTGATAAACTAAAGGTAGGAGCAAACTTTTGTAAAAATTGTTCGACTGAGCTTAATTAAAATATTGAAAAACCTAAGAATTACTGGACCTTAGAAATGTAATAGTATTTTTTGTGTTTGTAGCGCAAATCTGTGACAATTCCAAGTAAAACAGTTTGATATCGAGTTATAAGAATACGCCTACTAAACAAAAAAATTGATTCTTAATAAAAATAAAGCGATCCACACACGTAAACATTAACAAAATTTCAAATATAAATACACAATGAGTACCTACCTATCACAAATGAAACTCTGTTAGCAGCAATTCAAGCATCAAACGACGCTAACAAATACACAATTCTCAACTATACAAGACAAACTAAACAATCTACACAAAAAGATTGAAGCAAATTCAGAAATTCTTCAGCAAATCACAATAAAAATACAAACACTAGAAATCGAAAATCTGGAATTAAAAGGAAAATTTAAACAGCTTCAGTCGGAATTAAAAAAATAACAACATTGTTATTTACGAACTAAAAGAATCTGAATCGGACTACGAATTATTAAAGGATCTCTTAGAAAGCAGAGGCCTTTACTAATACAATTTGTATCTAATTTAAAAAAATAGCAAATCTTTAAAAATATTACAAAACTAAAGGGTACTAAAATCTCGATCTCAAACGATCTCACAAAAGAAGAGAGAGAAGACAAGAAGGTTCTTTTGGAATACTACAAACTAGCAAAATAAAAAACTTAGGTGTGCATCATGAGATACCTTTGTTATAATAAACGGAGAAAAATATACCCCCACGCAACTTCAAGAAGACACCGTTTTAACGCATACCACAGAAAATATTAATAGAACAGAAGAAGGAAAAAAGAAAATCGAAAAAAGGAGGCTGTAAACAAACAAAAAGAAACAAATAAAAAGAGACCGCTGGAAGAAACGGAACAAGAAATAATCAAAAAAAATAAATAAAACAGAACTAAAAACGCTGAAACCTATATTAAGAAATTTAAGATCAAATTTGTCTGATTCTGCATCACCTACAACTTCAAAAAAGTAGTTTTTATTGTTATTTTATGTTAATAATTCATATACTTAAGTTAAATATTAAACTAAATATAAGTTTGTTATTAGTGTATAGTTTAGCCATTGTATAAGCGCTTTTTTGTTTTGTTGTTTTAGCTGCTTTTGTTTATTTTTGTATGTGTTTTTTTATCATGGATCAATATATAAGAGAATTTGATGAATATTTTTATAATACATACTACTTTATAACGAAGGCCAATACAATCAAAACGACGGTGTTATAATTTATATAAAAAATAGTTTAAACTTTACATATTCTATTATTCAGTTTAATTTGTCTAATTTACTACAGGTAAATACCTATATTCATCAAAAACAAAATTATAAAAATATCAAGTATTTATAGATCCCCTGCTACAGACGTTAAACACTTTACTGAAGAACTGCAATCATATTTAAAAAATTATACAAAACACTCTGACGACTATCACATTTTCGCTGGCGATATCAATATAGATTTGCTTAAAAATAATAACAAGACCTCTATATACCTAGACACTTTAAGTGAATTTAATTTCAAATCAGCAATTAACTTACCCACAAGGGAAATATCATGCCTAGATCACATATTTTTAAAAAGTAAAGTAAATCATGAATTTTTATTACCATTAGTTGTAAGTTCAATAATCACAGACCATTGGCCAAGGGTATTACAAATTAACAGGGTTAGCAATAACGAGGATTTAAATAATGTGCAAAATAGAAAAAATATATACAATATAGATTATAAAAAAATTAAATACAATGTTACAAAAAAACTGCATGGGAAGAAAAATATACAAATAATAAGATTGATATTGCCACAAATTCTTTTATCGATACACTTAAAGCCAAAATTCAGTTATGTACAAATGTGCAAATTATAAATCACAAAAAAAGAAAAAGAAAGCCATGGATCACTACCGCTCTAGTTAATTTTATTAATACAAAAAATAAAATGCAAGCATTGCTCGCCAAAAAAGAAACTATAGAGCATACAGGAATATGCTTACAAATTTGATTCGGGTTACTAAAAACGAATATACAAACAAAGAATAACCAATAATAAACAAGATACAAAAAAAATTGTGGGGCACACTTCGAGAAATTACAGGCGACGATAAAAAATGGAAATAAACTCAATAAAAAAACAGGATAAAATAATTACTGACGCTACAGTAATTTCAAATATATTTAACGATCACTACGTACATGTTGGCGGGATATTGGCCTCCAAAATAAAAATAAAAGAAAATTACAATTCGGCTATGAGATCATCCCAACGTAACTCTATATTCTTGAAACAAACTAACCCACAGGAGCTGTTAAACATTATTAACACCTTAAAAAATAATAAATCCGCAGGCATGGATGGTAATAAGGCAGAGACAATTAAGAATATTAGTTCTAATATAGTATCCCCTCTTACACACCTAATAAATTACATCTTAAAAAATGGTAAATGCCCATCTGCTTTTAAAACATCAATAATTGTATCGATTTTCAAGGAAGGAGATAGCGATGAAGTAAAAAACTAAAGGCCCATCTCTCTAGTGACATGCTTTAACAAAATATTTGAAAAGGTAATTAAAATAAGATTTGATTTGGTTTTCAAAACAAAAAATCAACGCATGACGCTATTGAGATGTTGACTGGTCATATATACAGGGTTTCCCGTAATAGACTACCCATTTTATTTTATTAATGAATTCCCTACGAGATAACTAAATAAGTTGTTCTCTATGGGAATATCTTCTATAGTCTTTGGGATTTAAGTTAATTATTAATCAAGTAGGCGCCTGTCACAAATAAGTTTTAAACACAGACCAACAAACAGTCTGTGGTTTTAAATTAATAATTTCCTGGAACGTCATTTTTTCAACGAGAAGTTTGTTAGTTTTCATCAATAATTATTTAAATTATTTAATTTTTTTTTTGCTTTGGGACATTATTTCAACATCCGTTTGAACTTTCATGGATTACTCAATCCAACAACGTGTGTTTTGTGTAGAAACTTACATAAGAAGCAATTCGATAGAAGAAGTTAGGCGTGCATTCCGGCGTCAGTTTAATAACAACAATAGGGGTCACGCGCCAAATCGTAAAACTGTTATGTTAGTTATGGGTTCGTCATTGGCGTGAAAATGGTTCTGTACACCAAAAAATATTGAACGAGCTAGAATTGCGTTTACGACTTTACCACTTTTATCTAATATTGAAAAATGTGTTGAAGTTGGTGGAGGTCATTTAGAAGACGTGATTTTTAAAAGTTAAAATTAAATTAGCCAAATATTTATAAGTTATCATAAATCCCAAAGAGTTAGCTGTAATTTAGTATAATAAAAAGTTTGTTTTGTTAACTAAAAAAATTTTAATTCAAATGTTAAAATGGGTAGCCTGTTATGGGGAACCCTGTACAAAGGATTGGATGAGGGGAGTCCATCCATGTGTCTATTCCTAGACTTGGCAAAAGCCTTTGATACAGTTAGTCACCCTATAATGTTAAAATTATAACTCAGGCATAAGAGGCACTTCCTAGGCACTTTTTGAAAGCTATATTAGCAATAGAACACAATCTGTAAAAATCAAAGATTCGTATAGCGATTTTAAAAAGATTGGCTGTTGTGTTCCTTAAGGAACTGTGTTAGGCCCAATCCCCTTCACTTTGTACGTGGATAGACTCTTCTTTGTTCCTACTGCTGCAAAAGTAATGAGTTTTGCAGATGATACTGCTTTATTTTATAAATCCAATAGTTGGGAAAACCTAAAAAATAGCGTTGAAAATGATCTTATTAACATAACGGAATGGTTTAATAGCATGCTCTTATCCATAAATTTTGACAAAACATCATATTTGACATTTAATTGTCATAATTACAATCGTCCCGAATTTTATATGATTAAAATAAAAGATACAGACATAACCATCAACGAAACTGAGAAAATAAAATATCTGGGTGTTATAGTTGATAACCATCTAAAATGGGATGTACACATCGACCATCTACTAAAAAAATTAGAACTATAATATATAAATTTAAATTTCTAAATTCTATTCTTAACTATAAACCACGCCCTAGTTGAAAGCCATTTGATATACGGTTTAATCGGATGGGGAGGTGCCTTTGACGCACATTTAAAAGTATTGAAAACAACCCAAAAAAGAATTTTAAGAATAATGCTCGGAAAGGACCCAACCCACCCCTCGGACCTAACCTTTAAGGACTCTACTCTTTTGTACTATGTCAAAATCAATATAAAAAGAAAAAAAACTTACCCACCCTTGAACACCCTTATAACACTCGCCGCAACGATAAGTACCTCCTGCCAAAAATGCAAAAGGTAATTGGTCAAAGATGTTCTTCTTTTTTGGCACCAAAAATATTCAACTTTGTCCCTGAATCAGTAAGAAGTATTTCAAATTTTAATTCATTAAAAGTTCATATAAAAGATTTTTTAATGAAAGCACCGGAAATTTTAATTAACAATTTAATAAATAATCGCAGCTAAGACTAGAATAGGTTACATTGTATTGTGTTAGGTTTCTATTTTGTTCATTATCTCATAGTATTTAGTTTTTTTTCTTTTTCTTTCTTTTCTCTTTGCTGGAGTATTATTCACTGCTAGTTATAATAGTGTGTTACTTATTGGCTTAGCCAATTTGGTTAATAATTTTATTTATTACTTTTATAATGAAAATATTATTTGTAATGTAAACTGTATGTATAAGGTCCCCAGACCAGTTAAACTTATTTATTATTATTATTTATTTACTGGAAATCATATTCAAATGTATTTTAACTCTTTAGTCGTAAATAAATAAATTATTATTATTATTATTATTATTACTCCAATGTAGATAATTATATAATTTCCAAAAATAAATATTATTATTTACGACTAAAAAGTTAAAATACATTTGAATATGATTTCCAGTAAATAAATAATAATAATAAATAAGTTTAACTGGTCTGGGGACCTTATACATACAGTTTACATTACAAATAATATTTACATTATAAAAGTAATAAATTAACATTATAAAAAGTAATAAATTAAATTATGTCAAATGGCTAATCTCAGTTTTTACCAATTTTAAATGTTTCATAGTCTCCTTCTCCCAATTTAAAACTCGATTGATTTAAATCACAGTGAATATTGAAATCGGCCAATCAGTAGGTAACAACGTGAATAAGTTCATTCATGAGTTCATTATTCCAGTTGTTAAGAAGGGAATTTATAATATTTATCATTATTTACAAAAAAAAACAATATTAAGCAATATAAGTAGATAAAGTATAGTACTTCTCTCGAAATTATGCCCATTATTCACGAGGATCAGGTTTGCGTCTCGTGGCCTGACGAGATACGCAAATAATCTCGCATTATCTCAAATAATAATACACTATTATTATTCTCATCTCCATTGTGAATAAAAATGGATTGCAGTAATATTATTAAGTTATTGATCGCTATCTCTGGACATTATGAAATATTTAGCTTGATATTTCTTAGCATAACTTAACTCCAGCTTCTTAAAAAAAAGTAATCTGCAATAGTTGAGGATTTATAAACTCCACAGTCTTAAAAACCTTTAATTTTTTTGGTCGAACTTTATTTGAGACTTAAATTTATAATTATGGATGGGCTTTTAGTTTGCCAAATTTATAAAAATAGGTACCTAAATAGGTAAAGTTTGTTCTTGTTTTAGGTGAGAACATTCTTAAATTAGACACGTACTGGAAAGCAACTTTTAGGTGGTAAAATAATATAATTTATTATTGTATTATAAAATTTTATTGAACAAGATTTTTATGATTTAAAAAATTTGAAAATAACGAATGACAAATATATCTTGTAAAAATATTATATGTAATACCATCATAAATTAAAAAAAAATTACGGTGGTACATTCAAAATGTTTTACTAATCCTGTGCAACCAACCAACCCACATTTTACCAATCCTGTGCAACAAAAATAACTACATAGTCAGGCCCGGATTTACCATGCAGGCAGAGTAGACAGCTGCTTAGGGCGGCAAGAATTAAAGGGCGGCAAATTTTGGCGGAAACTTTAAAAACTTGTTATATTTGTGGGAATTGAATTTCCCGCCTATTTTGTTGGCAGGCTTACCAACATTATAAACTGCATATTTACCGTCATAGTACGATTTACATTTTAAGCCAAAATTAACATTTTCTTTTATTCCGAGCAGTTTAGTTTAACGACCTTATTCAACGCTACGTTTTGTCATGAGTGACAACCGTAACAGATTCAGCAGCGCTGAGTACCGCAAGTACTCCAAGGTTGACTACATTCTTCAAAAAAACAGATTCCGGATCAGTTGAAAAAGAAACTTCGAGAGCTCATAATGATCTAGAAGGTATCGTTGTCATTTATTTATTCGGTTCATTCACCAGCTGACTTATAGATTGGCGTCTTATCAAAATGATCATAAAATTATGATTGACAGTTGGAAATCAATAAAATGTTCTATAAACTAACAGATTTCTCTTTACCCCCAGGTTCGTTTAAAACAAGTTTTATGAAAAATTGATAAATTAAATATTTCGTGGCTTTGGCTCGTGATCGTCTTACCCAAATTTGGACCTCTACGCTGTGTTTACTTACTTGTTTTATTAGATGCATTGCTTTAAGAATGATACGTAGGAGAAATAGGTTTATAAGAAATAAAATACAGTGGCTTAATTTACCCCAATTTAATTTACGTTAACCTTTTACAAACAAGCAAGGGGTGGCTCTTAGGAGGGTTCGGCCAGGGAAAAAGAGCCTGAGAAAAAACCCTGGTCTGCTATGAAGTAGCAAAGGAATACGCGGTCAGGCATTGTACTTTAAAAATTACGCAAATTAATGTATTGGCGATATGGCTCGATACTGCATTTAAACAAAGATTTAAAACTGAAGAATATTGGGGTTAGTTAGCCGGGCTAGGCCCAGAATGTAACGAGGTCCACAATGGGAGGCAACCCGCCTATTTTAGTTGAAGGGTCGGGGAAAAGCGATGCAACCCTAGAGAACCTAGGGCAACCTTTTCCCCTCACGGGAGAAAAATATTAGTTCATACAACAAAGGCCCACGCACACAAACAAAGAGTACTCAAAGTTGGAACAATAACGGTCAGCACTCCTGGTTAAGTACCGAGTAATTTCGCCATACATCAATAACTTTGGACTGATCATAAAACAATGCTTAACCACGTTATAGAAAAGGGTACAAAATGTTGGGTTAAGCACAAAATAAAATACAAGGTTACATTTGAGCGGTACAAGCATTGAGCATAGCAAATTATTAAAATTATAGTGATAATAATAAAAGCGAGAATAGGGGTGATAATAGCTAAAATAAAAGGGTTAAAAATAACGTAAAATACAGTTAAACGTAATAGTAAAGGGTAAATATACTCATAATAGCAATAATTATATAATAATAATATTAACAATTTGAAAATGCACAATATTACGTTTAGTTAATTTTACTACACATTTAAATAGATTAAATATTTAGAACTAACCTTGTAGAATACACTAACAACACTTTTAACAATGATTTTGGAACAATAATTTACTTTTACAATTTTACCAAAGAAAACGAACTGTACTGCACAAAATTCAAACCGCTTCTGCCTTTCTCCTTTTCAAAAACCTTCTTCCTTTACCTCTGGTGGAAATCCCTCAGTGTGTACGCCACATGTTTTTCAAGCTCCAAGCATACCCCTCTTGTTTGCTTGCAAATTTTCTACCTAAATTTGAAATTTTACTTGCCTTAAACATAAAGTTTTATTACTTAATCCTATTTTAAAAGTTCAAAAATAAAATGTATAATAACACGTATTTTAATAAATTTATACAGGGTGTTTCTTTTTCGGAACCATTACAGTACGATTTACGTTTTAAGCCAAAATTAACATTTTCTTTTATTCCGAGCAGTTTAGTTTAACGACCTTATTCAACGCTACGTTTTGTCATGAGTGACAACCGTAACAGATTCAGCGGCGCTGAGTACCGCAAGTACTCCAAGGTTGACTACATTCTTCAAAAAAACAGATTCCGGATCAGTTGAAAAAGAAACTTCGAGAGCTCATAATGATCTAGAAGGTATCGTTGTCATTTATTTATTCGGTTCATTCACCAGCTGACTTATAGATTGGCGTCTTATCAAAATGATCATAAAATTATGATTGACAGTTGGAAATCAATAAAATGTTCTATAAACTAACAGAGAAAAAATTATTTCAGAAATGTTTACGGATATAATTAAAATTTTCACTTTTCGCTAAAGATGTTGTTTCTTTTTATTTCGCATACAGAAACGAAAGAACTTGAAATGACAGTCGACGAAGATATTTCACCTAACGAGAACGCGGACAATATTCCTGGCAAAGAAATCTTACAAATAAATGATCCCGCTGATCCCGCAACATGGATTATCAGTGACGAACTTCGTGACCATATAATTCGGAACGGTTTCGCTCAGAACTTCAATGCTGATTTTTCTGAGTCCAAAAGGATGTATAATGACTGGACGCGCTACTTTTCGGCTTCTTTCTTTCACCGAACCCTCTTGAATGGCGAAAAAACTCTACGACCGTGGCTTGCCTACTCCGTTAGCAAAGGCAGAGTTTATTGCGTTACATACCTTTTATTTGGGGAGAAATCGTCTTTTTCCAACGATGGATTCAACGACTGGAAGAATGCTGGACATCGCATCACACTTCACGAAAATTCCAACGGTCATCATGATTGCAGTACTCAATTCAAGGACAGAGCTCAAATCCAGGGAAGAATCGATGCAAATATCACACTTTTACATGAGCAAGAAATCTCTTACTGGCGAAATGTTTTGAAAAGAGTCGTGGCCGTAATAAAAGCTTTAGCCTCACGGGGATTTCCATTCAGAGGTGACGACGAAAAATTCGGTTCACAACATAACGGCAACTACATGATGCTACTAGAATTAATCGCTCAATTCGATCCATTCCTCGCCGAACATATTACCAGATTTGGGAATAAAGGTAGCGGCAGAACAAATTATTTATCAAAAACAATTTCCAATGAGTTTATCGAGCTTATGGGAAAAAAAGTCCTGGACGAAATCGTCAAAGAAATCAAGATAGCCAAATACTACTCTACAATTGTAGACTCTTCTCCTGATATTTCTCATGTGGATCAGCTGTCATTCATCATAAGATATGTGAAAGATAATGGAGTTCCTGTGGAGCGTTTCCTTCAATTTATCGAAAATCCAGGACACAAAGCTGAGAATCTTGAAAATGCAATTTTGTCAACGCAAATGAAATGATTTTATTTAAAAGTTATTGCGTCAAAAAATGTGAAACAATATAAACACTTTATTTTATGATATTTTTAAAATAAAATTATTTTTAAACTTGGTAAAACAAAAATGTAAATAAATACAATAATTGTTTTGAGTAGTGCATGTTCTCATAAATTAAAGAATTTAAAGTTGTGCAAAAAATCTACCTATGAATACCAAGGGGATCTACCCGTACCCCAACTCCAAAAAAAATTTCATTAGCTAAATTATGCCTATAAATAAATTGATAAATAATAATAATAATAATAATAATAATACTTTATTGCCCAACAGATTTACATCCAATTAAAGGACAAAATTATACAATATACAATATGTTTATATGTACATAACATAAAACAACATTTACACATTAATGATATTTTTGTAAAAGAAATCAGCTTCTTTTAATAAGAAAGTTAGCGAAGAACTATTAATGTCAATTTTTGAAGATATTTCGTTAATATTTTTCATCATGACCTGCACTGGAGATTTCAACAAAACATTAGTACGGGCATTATCTTTCCTAAAAGTTAATTTAGTCCTAGAGTTTAAACGCGGAATATACAGATTAAACATAGATAATATGAAACAAGTCATACACAAATTTTATGCTAAACTTAACTCTACGCAATTCAAGTGAGTCCATTGAAAAGGCCCAAAGTAATTCAGCCTGAGGATGACCTCTGATAGGATAAAAACCATGAATTCTAAAGTTTACAAATTTCAGGAATCGTCTTTGAATATTTTCCAACGAAACTTTGTAGGTTGTGTAAATTGGGTACCAAATCAAGCTGCAATATTCGAGCCTTGAACGAACAAACGAATAATACAGCCAGAATGGCGGATAACACATATTTCTTTACAACCTCCTTGACATGGGTATCAAATGAAAGGGTTTAACGAATGGAAAACAATTAGGTAAATGACGTCATACGTTTGACGAGTAGAGAACGATATGGTGAGTATTTTTATACTAAATCCAATATGGCGGCAGCCCCAAAATGGCGGATAACCTATTTCTTTACAACCTCCTTGACATGGGTATCAAATGAAAGGGTTTAACGAATGGAAATGGATAATTAGGTAAATGACGTCATACGTTATCCAATATAGCGGTTGCCCGAAGATGGCAAATTATCTATTTCTTTACAACCTCCTTGAAATGGATATCAAATGAAAGGGTTTGTTAAGTAGAATACGTGACGTCATTTTCATTTTAATATGGCTGAATAAACTAATAAATTAAATTTTAGGACTTAAAAGTAAAAAATAAATCGCTCCTTGGCTGCACACATCCTAAAATACTGGATTTTAAGTAAACAGTAAAATGTGCCAGTATTGTCGCCGATCACTTTATTTTTGATGATGAAAGAGTACCTACTTTAAAAAACATTGACAAATTTTATTAATAGCACAACATTTTTAAAAAAATTACAATATTTTATACTTTTTAGTGGGATAAAGCCTGTTTAAAGGTTTTAAAAACTACAGTTTTTTAAGGTTATAGTTTTGTTAATTTTTATTGTCAAAATAGAAAGGCCATTGCTTCCTATAATTGGGCACAAATGTGGCACAAACCGGTTCTTTTTAGAACCAAGAAAGGAATACTTAGTAAACAAACGATTCTTTTGAGAACTACCCCAGAAATACTCAAGTAAACAAGCGGTTCCTGTGATGATCCTTATAAACCGACGATATTTACAACGCTGGACGACGACTCGGTACCAGTTCCAGTCATCGTAGGAACTGAGGCAAACCAAGATGTCCGGTCTAAGCAGCCCGAAGTAAATACGCTGGCAACCTACTCTCGAACACGACAGCTCAGTCGTGACTTATCATTTGGATAGGTAGTAAAGAATACAAATTCCTTTGGTACCAGGCCCTCGAGATGACTTTGAAAGACTTTGTAAAAGTTTCTATCGCAGGGGAAAGAACGTCACGAGATTCATCTAGAGAAAAGAAGCTATGGCTAAATGATTGATTTCCGAGATGCAGTAGGAGGATTTAGTGTGAATATTCCTTGAGCTAATGATTTCAAAATTTCGGCATGGGCTGCGTACCAAGTGCATCGCCACATTAGCGAAAGCCGACTTTAACGAATGGAGTGGGTCTGAGTAACCATCTATAACGGGAAAGAAGATACCAGATGAACTCTAACATTACGTGCAAATACGGTCCATGCAGTGACATACTCTGAGTATATCTATGGCGAAAACGTAACGAAAGAAAATTTTGGATTAGATAAGTTGATTAAGCAGGAAGCCAAGAACTTGGTCGAAAGACAGGCATAGCCTATTCTAGAAGAACCCGGACAGCAACAGCCATTGGTCTAGTAAGATTACGCCTGTGTTGATCAATATTAAGACGTCCGCAACAAAATTAGATCTTAAGATGGTAGAGCGGGTTGGAACAGAGGCTTAATGGAGTACGCAAAAATCAAGATGCAGAAAGAAGTCATGCCATAGACTAAGGATTCACCCAAAATAGGGTATGCGGCGCTATGCTTGATGGGAAATTAATCCAAGAAATCTCCAAAGAGAGAACCTGGTGAGAAGAGCTATAGCGACGATATGCTGTCCTCCATATCCGCTATGTTCTGCGAAGATGTAAGCAAGGATGGTGGAATGGTGCTAAGATCAACCAAGAGTTTGTCCAGCCACCAAGGCCAGCTTGTTACCACGGATCCAATGAAAGCTGAGAAGAAAAACGCGTCTGTGGAGAGAACCTGGGACAGTTGCAGTATCGGTTTGCAATATACCCAGTGCAAGGCGAGTAGCCGAATGCACCCGGACGTCGCGAAGCGTCTCATAATGATGCATGGACCATCACCCAGCATCATGAAGATGAAAGATCGCTCAGGAGCTTCCAGGGACGCGGACAAGCGGTCGCGCATGTTAGTTTTAGTTAAATGTAGGTTGATTTTAAAAATTGTTTAAAAATGTAAATTATGTTTTTGAATAAAAAGCTTCTATTTTAAACATTTACAAGTGTTTTTTTTGTATTTAAAACTTAATTTGCATTTATATAGCGTTACCTTTATCTTCATATAATATCAATAAAAAAATAAACGATAATAAATAAAAATAAAAAATAAAATAGAAAAAATATTTGTTTATTTATTATTAAAAATATAAAAAGTATTTCTTAAAAAGTTTATTAAAAAATTAAAATATTTAATTACAATCATACATGTATTATTAAAATATGCATTTTTACAAAAAAATAACAAAATAATTAAAATGTAATATAAATATAAAATAAATAAATTACATTGAGGCTTATTCTGCAAAAGCGGTCTGAAAAAAAAATCATTTTGTGTTTTTATCTTAAAATATTATGCGCTTATCGAGTGAACTAGCTTAATAAAATGTATTTTAATAAATAAAGTAATAACTACTAATATAAAGATTAAAACACTTTATTAGGCTAGTTCACTCGATAAGCGCCTAATAGGAATATTTTAAAATGTTTTTTTTAGTTAGACTTATTTTGTAGTATACGCCTTAATTTGTATTCTACAAAAAAATAAACATGCCTATATCTAGAATTTAAAGTTTTCTAAGGTAATGTAATAAAAACTCATTTTTTTTTGTTTCCCATTTGGAGGACGACTTTGGCTAGTTTCCAAATATATGTGACTGATTTTCCCCTTTCATTGAGTTGATTGGTTACGTTTATTTCTGCTAAAATTTTATTTATTTTACTTGTGTGGGATGTTATAACTTTAAGAACGGATTGTGAGCCAGTTATTATGATGATATTCTCATTAATGTTATCAATTGCCCATTTGAGAGCGAAACGTATTGCAATTTATTCGGCGTTAAATGTGGTTAATAATTTATTTAGTTTAATTGCTAGAATTATGTCATATTCTGGTATAACTCATTACAAGCCCTCTGTCGTCTTTGATCCATCAGTGAAGATTTTTACTCCAATTTGATGTTCTAAAGTGTGTTTTAAAATTGCTCTGTTTAGAGATGGAAATTTTAAGTATTTTGGGATAATAACGGAATAGGTTTTATACAAGAAAGAATATTTTTTGATGAGGTAATAGGGCATCTTGTCGTGATGGTTTATACATTTTACGTATTCCGCTGTATTTATATAAGCCTCCGTTATTTTTGAAGTTTTTTTAATTCTCCAGTAGGTGAGAACATTAGTGTTAAAAAGAGCAATTTTTGATAAAATAACTTTTTGCTGAGAATATCTAAGTTTCACCAGATATTTATTTGCCAAAAAACCTCTAGATAGATCTAAGTAGATTAAGAGGAATTTATTTAGCTTACACTTGCATAGCATAGCTTTTTACTGCACTATGTCTAGCTTTTGTAATAATGAATTGCTTGCTGAACTATATAATATAGAGCCATCATCCAAAATAGATCTAGTATGTCTTGTGGAATAGGAGACCAATTCCTGGATCGGCACCCCAATACCTTTTTGATATTAATTTTAGTATATTTAAACTTTTCTCAAATTTCGCCTGGCACAATAAAAAATGGTTTTTCCAAGATAGCTTAATATCTAATTCAATTTTACAAATTTCAATATTATTTTCCTAGTTTTATAATTTTATTATTTGGTAATCTGCGCCTGGAGAAGAACAGTACTTTTGTTTTTTAAGGTGATAAAGAAAATGAGTTTTGTTGTAGATACTCATGGCAATTATAAATTTTGTGACTTAACTGTGTATTGCATTTATTGATTGTTTTTTCACCCATAATAAAACAAGTGGTATGATTATCATCGATAATATTTTCGAATTGAAACCAAGCTGCAGATTTCACGAGTCCGCAGGACGCGTGAAATGTGCTGATTCGCTTTCAATGAGTAAATATCATCGATAATTAATCATACCACAAGTTATATTTAGTGAGAAAATATAATGAATTTTAGGATTTAACGAATTGTTGGTTTGACATTTGAAATTAAAATATGCTTTAAAATATAAAAAGACTTTAATAAACCTTATTTATTCAAACTTACCTTAATTTTATTATCGTTTACACCAACCCATCGATCTTTTAGAGTTTATATTTCATTATTTAAATCATTTAACAAACACAGTATTTAAATGTCAACAAATGTCAAATCAAGAAAAGTGTCAAAATCCTTAGCAACGTGTAAACAAGGTGATAAAAAATATTGTCGCTGTGATAAAATGCGTTACCATGGAATACTGGCATTTTATTGGTTCTAATTATAATGAATTGTATTTTCGGAGCAGTATATTACAAAATCGGCGGCCTATTGAATACATTGAATGCAGTTGTCCCAAAGGTGGTGAAAATCCAAAGTATAAATATTAAAAAGAAGGGAGGCCGTTGGAAACCAAACGGGGTCCCAGTGTTTCTTTTTTATGTTTAATATAAATTTCTCGGTCTAAAAAGAGGTAATGTTTCTGGCACTTAATTGGGGTATATTTATGCGAATTAATTCTTCAGCAAGATTATGTAAATTTACACAGTCTCATAAGCTGAATGTATGTCAAGAAATATAGATCCAAAGTAGTCGTTGTTCGATAGAGTCTTTTGGTGTCTGTATTGGGAAGGATATTATTTTTTTCGAGTTACCAATCAAGTCTATTTTTATTTATGCGCTCCAGAGTTTTAAATAGACAGGCCATTAATGAAATTAATTTTTAATTTTGTTTGGTTTTGGGATTAGTATGTTTATATATTTTTTATTTGGGTTACAGTTTTCTCCATGAATCCATATTTTTTCATATATATCACAGAGGAAAATTTTTGCAACTTGTGCAAGATGGTATATCATAGAAAAAGTAATGCTGTCCATACCAGGAGATGTATCAGGACTATTTTTGATATTGTGGTCCTTCAGTGGTTCAATTAGTTTTATTGAGCCAGTGATTCTGGCCAATATTTATGTTATTTACTTTTAGTAAGACGTAGGGTGGTGCTAGGTTAGCCAATATTTGCTCTGTTTAATTTTTATCTAACTAAAATTTTTGCTATTGTTTGCATATATTGTTTGCATTTGTTTTGCTTCCGACCATATTCTGTTTGTAGTGTGTTACCGTTAAGATTTGATATAAATTTGCGACATGATTCTCTTGCTTATGTTTTAAAAATTTTAGTGCATTTTTCTGATATATCTTTTTAATAAGATAACATTTTGTTGTGTTTAAAGTTTTTAAGAATTTGATTTTTGCACATTCTTTATCCCACCAGACTGGGTTTTTTAATTCGGGCGTAAAAGGTTTGTTTATAGTAAGGACATTATTTGATGCCTTCGTAATGGTTTGTATTAGGAATTCAATTTATTGTCGGTGATTAATAAGCAATTTTTATTCGGTTTCGACCTACCGTAGCAACTTCAATAATATCATTTTCGTAATTACTCAATGAGTGTAAAATATGACCAATTCGCATCGGATGTTCCAAAATTTAATGTTTTGTGTTCAACAAATATTAGGTACGGCCCTGAATCAGTGTCACGATACCGTTGATGTTTTTTGGTAATTGCGTTAGGTTGTTGGCCAGATTTTTCACCATTATTTATGTCATCAATATTAAAATCCGTTTGTGAACCTGGGCATTCCCAGCCTTGGGAGCTGGGGAGGTATAACTACCTTGTATTATCACTCATCTTCGTTTAAAGTTTATTTTTAAACACCAGAAGACACCTTTCAACTTGAACTAAAACACACTAAAACTGCACTAAAACGTCTATTTCGCACGGATGCGTAATACACACTATAACTGTAATTAATTTTTATAATTATAATTTATATTTAAATAATTATAATTATTTAAATATAAATTATAATTATTTACACGCAAGCAAAATAAATCTTGTACGGCAAAAATTAATCTTACAACGCATAACAAATTTAGTTTTTTTCTTTAGTAAATATTAAATTATTGTCCATAAACTAAATATGATATTGGCGTTATACTTACTTTACTTTTTTAATAAATTTTTGTTTGCCTTTGATTATTAAACATGAAACTTTTTAATAAAATTGCTATGTTTTTTTAGAGAGAATCCTATGACAGCGAATGTGGGCCTGAAACTATTAATAAAATATCTTCTTATTCATCATCAAATATTCACTGCAAATCGGTTGAAGATGAAGTAACAATACCTAATATTATATTGGAATGCATACGTCATTTAAATAAAAATGGCTTACACACCCTGGGAATTTTTAGAGTGAGCACTTCGAAAAAACGGGTTAAACAGGTAATATATTAATTGTAAATAAATTATAGATCCACGAAAAAACAAGCCAGTAGTTAATAATAACAGTTTCTAGGTATGTCCGATGGCCTAAGTATCTAGTAATAAAATTATGTTTATAATTAAGTTAACAATCCATTTTTAGTAAATAAGAAATTTAATTATTTTATTGTTTTTACTCTAAGATCTTAAAGTCTGATCTAAAACAAATAAACTAAGATATTTCTTAATAAATTAAATCAAGTAGATACGTTTTTTTGTTGATTTTTGTAGTTTACCTCAGATACGGTATTCTATCTGTGTTTAGCGTTTAACAGAAACAAATTTTCATAATTTTTGATGTAAAAAAAATAATCCCTTGTGATTAGGTAAATTTTTTAACTCTGAGTAAATTTAAAGGGTCACAAAAATCTTGGACTCCGAATGCTTTGTAGAAATTGCATACCCATTTTTACTATGTAAATAAAAGGCGCCCGATGGTAGGGGATAATTTTTGGTTATGATTTCATAAAAATGATGCACCTAGCGCCCTGCTGTGATAACATATCTAATGTATTGTTGGTAAAGTCGTTATCACCTAGCTACAGGGGCCGCCATTTTGGATTCCCAGATATCTCTGGACGGTGCTCCGGGGTCCCCCATCAAGGTTTAACCCCCATGGAGCCCCAAATTTATTATAAGTTGGTATCACCTGACAATTCATTTGATATGGTTAAATATAACAAATAAATTTCGAGAATTCATAAATAAAACCCCTATAATGTATCATTTTTTATTAATATAAAAAACATTCAATAATATACATAACATTAAATACTTAACATAACTAATACTAAATATAAAAATCACTTTCTAAATATACAGTGTGTATTAAAACGAATAGATACACTTAAATAAAACAAGTGCCAAACCACGCCCACTGTGGTAGGGATTGAATTTGTATCATTGTCGTATGATCTGTACGCAGTGTTGCCAGCGTCAGTACGTTTGTACCGAATTCAGTACTTTCGAATTAAAAAAAGTAAGCAAGTTGATGGTTTTAGGTACGTTTTCCAGTTTTAGATTTTTTTCCCTTTATTTAAATAAAAATTAAAGAAAAAATTAAAAGTTTAGGTTGGTGATACTGAGTTATTTTAGTATCCTGGTATTTTAAGTTTTAAACTGTTGGTAGCGCGGGTTGTCTAGTGTTGACATAAGGTTCGCCAAGAACCGCTCATAGGAATAATAGGAATTATTGAAGCTAAATACCTCAATCTTTGTTAAAAAAGAAAATTAATTATCGATAGGTAGACTATTTTTTAATTTGACCAAAAATATTGTTTTTTTGTATAGGTATAATAATAATAGAGTAATTGCATCAAAAATGAAAATCCCTAAAAACCTTTTTAATGTAATCTAGAGGTAAAAACACATTGCAAAAATATTTTTTTATATTCCAAAAGTTCAACCCGGCCCCAAAATATCAAATTGAAAAAAAGGTACTTTTCAAACGTTCCGAACTCCCGCCATATTGCATGACGTCATAAGCTTCACCAGCTGTCAGAAATCAAGATGTCAACAAATAATAAACACCGATAAAGTTTATGTTTAACATGGAAAACGCGAAACCAAAAATTGGTTGTAAATATTGTTTTGTGCCTTGTTGTACAAATACAACCTGGAAAAGTCCTGGGAAAGTTGTCCCTTTAATTATCAAAAGCAAAGTTTATGACCCTACACTGAGAGTAGTTACGGCTCAGCCGTATTTTCTTGAATTTATTAATATTTAACATACCTATTCAAACCATATACCTAGTAAACGACATTTTATTTTACTTACATCCTTAATATGAGCAATAAAATGGTAACAATGTTTTGATATCGCGCCGAGCTATTTTAATCCACTTTATCCTTATTTTCCCTTTTGGCACGGTGATAAACCTTTTCCCAGGAGTTTTCCAGGTTGTATTTGTATAAGGCACAAAACAATATTTACAACCAATTTTTGGTTTCGCGTTTTCCATGTTAAACATAAACTTTATCGGTGTTTATTATTTGTTGACATCTTGATTTCTGACAGCTGGTGAAGCTTATGACGTCATGCAATATGGCGGGAGTTCGGAACGTTTGAAAAGTACCTTTTTTTCAATTTGATATTTTGGGGCCGGGTTGAACTTTTGGAATATAAAAAAATATTTTCGCAATGTGTTTTTACCTCTAGATTACAATAAAAAGGTTTTTAGGGATTTTCATTTTTGATGCAATTACTCTATTATCTATTTTGTTCTTTTGATGTTTATAGTTTATGTATGTGCATGTGTTTATTGATAAATTACAAAATAAAATTACGTTTATATAAGTTTAATATTTATTTCTCAAAGTCAGTACGTTATCTTTCAAATTCAATAAGTTTTTTTTGCCATTTCAATACTTTAATTTTTCTACTACTGGCAACACTGTCTGTGCGTCAGTTTAAGAAGTGCACTGAGACTTTGCGTACGTCCTTGTAAGAATTTAAGTATTTTCTCAAATAAAATGGATTTTACTCGTGAGGAAAAATACCAAATTATGGTATGGCATCACACTGGTAGATCGTATCGCCAAATACAAACTTTATTTCAAAATATGTTTCAAAATAGGCCTTTACCCAGTGTAGCTACAATCCGCGGCATGCCGCGCTGTTGCCATATGCTATTATTGTTTCCTAAAAGGGTTGTTTTTCTTATTTTTCAATATTAAAAGTAAAAAAATTAACTAAATCAAATTATTTTTGACATAATATTAATTTTTTTGTTATTTTTAAAGTTTCAAACAAATAAAATTAAACTATTTATTAAATAATTATAATCGTACTCTTCTGATTTAAAACAACCTGGCAACTATGGTTCGTAATTACGAATGGCTTGGTTTAAACCACGCCCAATTAAAGTCTGTTTCTTTTCCTCTGATCAGAATATAATTTGTCATCCTTGTCTCCAGCCTTACTTACTTGATTCTATACAGTCTGTATAAGCAACTCTGCAGTAGGTAATAAAACAAATAAATAATAGTATTAGAACAGGTTGAACAGAAATAATGTACAGGATCATATCTTATTATTATATATTATGACATTTAAAAAAATAATTTAGTTACTTATAATACTACAATGCTATATATCTTTTGTCATCAGAAGAGCTTAAACCAATGTTATGTTGTTTAATGCTAAAGACCTCATGTGTCATGGACTTTGGAATTTTGGCATATAATTTTATCATTTTTTGTATTTAGACAATCAAAATAATTTTGATTATAACATTTTTAACAACATTATTTTTAATACCCTTTGATTTTTTAACACACTATTCACCATCAAATTTAAAAGTATACATTGTCACGGTTCACTTTTCAGTGGGCGCTATCTAAAGTAATATCTAGTTTTAAGGGCTCTGCCCTACTCTATAGTTGCTCAGGGGTGTGGGTTATAAAGGGATGTTCATAGGCGCCACGTGATTTAAGTGGCCCTTAAAACGTAGAAAGAGAAAATCACGAAATAGATATAACTAAAGGTTTATTACTGATATATAATTTAAAATAACGCAATAAGTGATTATACTTGTGTTTAGGATAAATACCAAAAATAATACCGAAGTGATCACTTGGGTTTACAACCCTTTTGGTAGTTACGAACTACAAAAACAATCTATATATTCTGCGAGTAAAATACCACTCTGTAGCTAAAGGCTACCAGGGCAAAACAAAAATTAAGTAAAACTGGTGCTTAAGGCAACCAGGGCAAAACAAAATTAAGTAAAACTGGTGCTTAGGGCAACCAGGGCAAAACAAAAATGAGGTGACACTATAAGTTAAGCTTGTAGGTGTAACAAGGTTAGCAACCCGAGGGTTGCAACCTGATCTGGGTAAACCTGGTTATACGGTCAAGCTTAACCAAATCAGTTCGCAACACAACGAACAATACTGACCAGTAAAAATAAAGAAAATCAAAAATAAATTGGCCGTTGGTCTGGATCGAAACCAACCAGCAGCTGGTTATACGGGCAAAAGCTGGTCAGCCTTGGCACAGAACAACAAACCTTACAAAAATATTCATATAACAAAATAACATATACTCCGGTATAAATACCACACAATAAAGTAAAGAATAAAATAGAGGTAAACTTATCCTGCTGCCAAACGTTGTCACAATCCGGGGAAAGTGTCTTAATCGGGTGATGGGTGAGATGGCAGACGTCGATCTCAGTCCTACCTCGGCCAACTCACAGTAGTCAAATCCAGGAGAAAACTAGGCTTGTCCGGGTACCTTCGCGGTAGTGTATGCCCCGGAACAAGGGTCACAATAAAGGTGGATATCTGGAAGATAATCCATCGTGTCCAAGTTGTGTAAAATTTACACTAATAGGGTTATGAAAATTCGGAAAGGAAAACCCAAAAACAAAACAAAACCCTAAAAGAGAAAAATAAAGGTATGGAATAGGTCTACCAAAGAAATTATTTGTTCTTACGCCTGGTTGAATAAATTATTGTACAACGATGACAAGTTATAGCAGTGGGATTTTATTCAACGATGTTATGTGCGGTGTAGTGTGAAATGACGCTGGCTTGATCACTAAAATAGGCTTAGATAGAAAAAAAACCATGAAATAGGCAAAGGACGCTTACCTAGAGCATGTGCTTTTTAAATCCGGACGAATCCGCTAAATCCATAGACCAAAAATACAAAATCCAAAACGATAACGTTTTAAATGGATCCAATAAAGGTTTCTCTGAAGACAAATCCCGCAATTAAGAACGGATGGTGGAAATATTCAAAGCACCTGTTGCACACGCTCACAAGCCTAACGCCAAATGTCAAGCAAACCAAGCGTCACCTCAGCAGGAACGTTACATAACTTTAACGTTGGCAACACTGAATTTACAGTGTGCAACCCACAGATAAAATCTAAGGTGGCGATGAAAACAACGTTGGCAGCACTGAATTACTTGACAGATAAGATGTAAACAGAAAATGGCTACATCAAAATACCATTATAAAATATAGACAACCAAGGCAAATACAACTAATAACCCAACGAAGGTGTTAAAATCACACCATTTAGTTCGCCTTTCATTAACCCAACAATTTTCTTATTTACCAAAGGGATATTCCACCAGTTATTTTTTGGATAATCGCTAGTATCAAACATGTGAATATCCTTACAGATAACTTCCTCATATACATCAGTACATTGTTTTACGTTAATAAGACTGTCTGTATCAGTGTATATTATACACTGTATAATAATTTTACACAATTATTTTTCTTTAACAATTATAATGAAAGTTATAAACACATACTTTGAAAATATCAAGTATTGCCATACCGATATATAAAGGCTTGTTGAAACATAAATTAGTTTTACTAAGTTCTACTGCAATAGGATTATCGTTAAAGTAGTTCGGTTTTGAAAATTTGGACTTGCAATTAAATTTTTTGCGCCATTTAGCGACTAATTTTACTATTCGATGTTTGGGAATGTTTCATCAAAGTTTTTGTGATTTTCAACCCATTCAAACTCATCTTGTGGTAAATATTGAGACATGCCCCAGCCATAAAGAGAATTAACATCAGTATAAAGTAAATATTTGGAAGGTTTTAAGGGATCATAAGCATCGCCCATATATTTGTTGTTTGCCTCTGAATATCGATTACAACACTGGGAAACACCGAATACCGCGTTCTATAAATAAAAGCATATCGACATCCTTTAATATTTGCAGATGACAACGCGTGTATTTAAACATGCAATCCTAAGTATATCCCGGTAACGTATAATAATGCGCATGATCGAGTCCATATGTTTTTAATCAGATTTAATCACACTTTCTGCCCGTGTAGTGCAGTGATGCCAACTCGTGGGAAATTTCCCATTTTGAGGGAAATTTTACCTCAAATTGAGACAAATGGGAAAAAGGGAAAAATTTTCAAAAAAGGCCGTCCATGAGGGAAATTTATATCAATTCAAAATGAAAATTTATAATTAACCCTTTCCTTCTTTTTCTAATCAAATAATTCGGATTTTTTTATATTTTATGACTTTTTTTCGTATTTTACACAAAAAATATATATAACTTTTAATGTAACAAAACTTTATTTGGATTTACATAATAAAAATATGTATTCTTTTAAAGATCAAAATAATAGGACGTATTTATAGAAGAAAGGATATGTTTATACTTGCAAAATATGAACGAAATCCTTCAGCTTTTATATACATATAATCATTAATACAAGCTAAAGGATTTCCTTCATATTTTACAAATATATATATAACAATTTGCCATATTGATAAAAAAGGATATATCCTTATGCTTATAAGCATAAGGATATATCCTTTTTTATCAATATGGCAAATTGTTTTATAATTTTATTTTACATATATTTTTGTATTTATACACGTTGTTTTTTATAGGTTTACTAAAAAATACTGTTTCTAAACTTTTAAAATGCTGTCTTTTTTGCAAAATAATATCTCTTATATTTAAAAAAACGGGTAACAGCATATTTTAAAAAGCGTGGGAAGAAAGGGAATTTTTGAACATTTTCGAGGGAAATTTGTTGCAAAAGGGTTGGCAAAACTGGTGTAGTGTATACTATTTTTCTTGCTACCCGGCCGAAAATACGGGAAAAATTAAATGTGTATATCGAAACATATTAAATTCTTAAACCATCCATTGTTACTCTAATGTTATAAAGATTTATACATTTTTAACGCCTAAACATTATTTCTTTCGTTGACTATACTTTGACAGATACATAACCTGAAAAGCCTTAAATGCCAAATTTTCAAAAGAGTGCGTTCCGTACGTGGTCACGTGGTGGGATTTTGAGGTGTGGAGCATAGTACATACCTAAAGCGACCACGCACACTGCTCTATCCCCCCACGAGTCAAGCAATGACCCTTTAAAAATGGGGCTTTTTGCCGCACCCTGTATTAAAAGGAATAAATAAACAAGTGGTGTTTTTTAATAAGGGACTGAAAATGTGGTAAGTACCTACATTTAAATAGTTTATTATTTTATTTTATTTAATTGGTTGATGTGCTTACGTATTGATCTTAAATATATTGAAAACAATTAATAAATAACTTAAATAAATAAAATAAATAACGTAAATTATATTATTTAATTTTAGATATCTATTTTTTTAGCTTAATATTATTAAAACGTTTATAGGCTGTCAGAAACCAGAACCGTTTGAAAGGATAACATTTAATTGACCAAATATTCCTGTAGCATACTAGTAATTATAATTATATATCCTGTTTGAACTTTTAACGAAATAACAAACGAAGACTAAATAAGAGTGGGTTTATTTTTCCTGAATGACAATACGGAATAGTTCATTTAAAGATATCTTCGAACAAGGTAGTTATTAATTTAATAATTTTTTAAATAAATATAAAACGTGGTTAGTACATTTCAAATTATTAATATACAGAGTGTTTTAAAACAAAACATTTAAATCGTATGTTTTTTTGTTTTTAAAATCTACCATATGCTAATATCCTATATCCTATATTTTGAGATCCATAAAAGGAAATTAATTTGATGTAGATATATATATATATATATATATATATATATATATATATATATATATATGTAGATATATATATATATATATATATATATATATAGATATATTTATATATATATATATATATATATATATATATATATATATATATATATAACACATAATAATACCGCTACGGTTTGTGTTTGTGCATCACTGCAGAATATAAATATAATAAATATAAAGTAAATAATTTAAAAGATGATTAGATGAATTATTAATAATTCAAAATATACAGAGTGTCTATAGCATATCATTATATTTAAATTTTATGTTTCTTTATAAAGAAAACTATAGGTAGTTTTGTAATAAAATCTACTAAGTAGGTATATGCTTATATGATAAATAATGCTAATTAAAACGGATGAGACTTCTAAATATCACACTGTGACTGTCAGACTTACTAAAAATAAATTAGCACAACACGTTAATTTACTTTTATTTAAAAATATATATTTTCCCAAACAACCGGATTGTGAGCCATTCATAGATGTAGCCAATAATAGTAAAATAAAGTACCATTATGTATGGATCAAAAATTTATCTAGGCTGGTGGGAAGTCAGCATACAAAAAACGGTCATAAAATATTTTTTTGTGATCGGTGCTTAAATTATTTTTCGAATCAAATCAAGTTAACTGAACATGAAGAAAATTGTCAAAAATTAAACGATTGCAAAATTTCGTTTCCCCAAGAAGATTTAGTAAAGTTTTTAATAAAAATTTTTAAGAAAAAGTGCCATTTGTTATATAGGCTGTCTTTGACCTATTAATGATAATGAAAATCCTACAAAAACATTTAAAATCAACAGCATAAAGCCTTTAGCGCTGGATATTATTTTAAATGCGACTATGATGATACTTTATCATTTTACAAAAGCTATCGCGGTTCAGTGGTTCGCAAATGAATTAGCGGAAGTTTCTAAATTTGTTCAATTAAAATTAAAAAATAATGTGTCCATGGATAATAGTATTAATTTAAAGGATACCACTGCAAAGTGTTACATATGCAACACACTTTACTTATGGGGCCTTGGGAGAGTACTGCTCCGATAGCAAAGGCACTCGCATCAGTAGTAAGGAGAAATGGTTCATCAAAGTTTGGGTAAATTAAAACTGGGGTTGAAATTAAAGAATTTTTTAGTTCTTAGAATGATTTTTTGCATTCAGCGTCAAAATTAAATGTAATGTCTTTTTTTAGAAGGTTTGTCAGAGGTTTTGAAATTTTGGCGAAGTTAGAAATGAATCTTCGATAATATCCGGCTAGACCGAGAAAGGACGTAATTTCTTTTTGATTAGAAGGTTCGGGAAAGTTTACAATACAATCTACTTTGGATGGGTTAGGTTTTACACCGGCTTTAGTGACTAAATGACCAAGATAAGCGACTTCTTGTCGTAGAAATTCGCATTTATCTGGCTGTATTTTCATATTAGCTTGCCTTAAGCGTTTAAAGACTTCTGTTAGACGACTTAGGTGCTCGTGGATAGTGGGAGAATAAATGATGATGTCGTCCATGTAGACTAAGCATCGTTCATTTTGTATTCCCAGTAAAATGTTATCCATCACTCTTTGGAACGTTGATGGAGCATTTTTCAATCCGAAGGGCATCCTAACAAATTCAAAATGGCCATTTTCTACTGAGAAAGCGGTCTTTTAAATATCTTTAGGATCGATTTCAATCTGGTGAAAACCAGAAGCAAGGTCTAAAGTTGAGAAATACTGGCATTTGCCCAGTTGGTCAAGGAGGTCGGATATGTTCGGTAAAGGGTATTTGTCATCCACAGTTAACTCGTTGAGTTTTCTGTAGTCAACAACTACTCTCCATTTTTGTTTGCCAGAGGCGCCAATTTTTTTGGGAACGACCCAGACAGGGGATGAAAAGGGAGAATTTGAATGTCGAATGATTCCTTGGTCTAACATTTTTGATATTTGGGTTTTGACTTCGTCTTTGTGGATTTGAGGATAACGGTAAGACTTTACAAAGGTGGGTTTCTCCGATTTTGTGTCGATAGTGGTAAAGGTCAATTTATCGCCTTCTAGATAGAAAATGTCTGAATAGTCTAAACAAAGTTCAGTAATAATTTCCGATTCTTCTTCGTTTAAGTGTTCTAAACAAGCTTCTAAAATAGCTTCGGTATTAGAAAAATTACATTTAAGTTTGCAAACTTGTTCCGTACGCGGTTCTAATGTGATTAAATTTGTAAAATTTGAATTTAAGGGTACGTTTTCAACGGTTGAATCTTCCTCTACTTTAATTAAAGGTATAGTTTTAAAATTTGTTATTAATTGTCTGTCTTTTAGGTCCACTATGCACTGATAGTGTTCTAAAAAGTCGGATCCAAGTAAACCGTCAAAGTCAATGTCAATGTTGCAAATGTATACTTTATGAGGGTCTTTTACATTGAATGGAACCAGAGTGGATTCGTTAATGTGGATTTTTTGGTTAGTAATTCCTTGAATAACTTTTAAAGATTGATAAGCCTGCTCCGGTGTCAATTAAAAATTTAAATGTGTTTAAAGCGTCGTTTATGTAATAGAGGTTTTTTGAATTTACTGAAAGTAAGGGACTTACAGGAAGTTTTGTTCCGGGAATTTGAGGTTGGGATCGAAATTGTCCATGTTTAGTATTTGAATTTGGGATGTTATTTCCAAAATATCTTGATTCGGAGGGTTCCAAGGGAAAATCCTGGTTTTGTTCCATTTCTGTTGGGAAATCTAATTGAGGTTGATCTTGGTAATATTGCTCATCATTTGGTAAGTAAAAGTAATTTTGTTCGTCAGTGTCGTAATACTGTTCATAGGAGTCTGAATTGTTGTAATTCAGATGATGGGTTTTTGCAGGGTATTTATTAAAATTTGGATTGTGTTGAATGGCACTTGGCCTGGGAGATCCTATATTGGGATTTGGCCTAATGACAGGTGGGCGATTTTGAAAGTTAGGATTCTGTGAAGTATTTTGTTGTTGGTAAAATGGCCTTTGTTAAGGATTTTGAAGTGGTTGTTGAGGACGAAATTGGTTTTGATTGTTATGTTGGAAATTTGAAAAGGTTTGAGGGGTTGTCATTCTTTGTCTACATTCGTTATTCGAATGTCCGATTCGTTTACAAATTAAACAGTTTTGTATTGTCTGATTTGGATTTTGTTTACGAGGTGGTATATTTGTATTGCGGTTTAGGTTAAATTTTTGATTTTCAAAATAATTTAATTGGAGTTCGCGTCTAATTCTATTGGTAGCAGTTAAAATGTCTGGAGGGTTACTAGCTCTAACAATTTGACCAATTTTTGGGTCAAGTCCGGCAAGTAAAGTATTCAAAGCCATTGATTCCACAAGTAGGGTCTGAGCGGCTTTTTCTTCCGCTGTAAGGGTTTGTTTGTTAATAGAAGCGTATAACTTTGCTTCGTGCGTTTGTAAACGAGCAACAAAGGTTAAAGGAGATTCGTTAGAAGATTGTTTTAATCTTTGCAGAGATTCGTTAGAAGATTGTTTTAATCTTTGCAGATCTTGAATTAGAGAGGTGAGATCGCGTGTGTCACCAAAATGATTTTCAAGCAAGGTTTTAATTTCTTGCCAGGTTTTAGGTTCGCGAGAATTTATAAGTTCAGCAGCACGGCCTTTTAACTTGTTTTTTATGTGTAAAGTAACTAAAACTTTTTGGTTGCCTATAGCCATGTTAAAAGCAGTGCTACATGCTTGAATAAAAGTGTTAAGAAGTATTTGGTTACCATCGTACTCCGGTACGAGTGAAAATATTTCGCTTAATTTATAAGGTTCTACCGCAGTTAGTTTCCTTGTTCTAAACGTGTGAAAGGCATCCTACCGACTGCGCCAATTTTTATCTTCTTATTAGAAACCCTTGTAGAAACCCTAATGATGCCTTAAAGGCGAAACTAGTCGGTTATTAAAATTAATCAAACCATCAGAGAAGTGCCTTTTATTTTATAAACAACATAACTTACCTACTACTGCTCTAATGGATTTAACAATTAAACATATACAAAGTGCCAGCATGCCAGAACTAATCCAAATCTACAAGAGATATACATTGAAAAAACTAAAAACACAACAACATATCGAATTCATAAACACATGTATAAAAGGTAAACTAACACCAACATTTTCTGCAATAAAAATAGAAGAAAATAGAACCACAAAATCTATGAAAATACAATTAAATAAACACATTTTAAATAAAGAAAGAAGAAAACACTACAAAAATCAACAAGAAAATAATACACTGCGCGGCAAAATTAAGGCATAATAAGTAAAAAATGTCTAACTCTAAAACCCCTTTACCAATCTTTATGAAATTTTGTATAAGAATACTTCAACTTATATCTCAGTTTACGTGTTCGAGGGTTTTTCGAGAAAATATTTTTAAAGCCCTTTTATTTAATATTAAAAAAAACGTTCCAAAAAAAAACTTTTATAGAGAATTTTTTTTAAGTAAATAAAAAATATGCTGTTAAAGACCGTATTTTTGTTAGTATACCTTGAAAATTTTGTACAAATCAAACGAACACTAACGAAGATACAGCGCTTCAAAGAAGGTAAAAATGACCCCTTTTTGATTATTTTGCTGAAAGTGGTCATTTTTACCTTCTTTGAAGCGCTGTATCTTCGTTATTGTTCGTTTGATTTGTACAACATTTTCAGGGTATACTAACAAAAATACGGTCTTTAACAGCATATTTTTTATTTACTTAAAAAAATTTCCTATAAAAGTTTTTTTTCGAACGTTTTTTTTAATAATACATAAAAGAGCTTTAAAAATATTTTCTCGAAAAACCCTCGAACACGTAAACTGAGATATAAGTTGAAGTATTCTTATACAAAATTTCATAAAGATTGGTAAAGGCGTTTTAGAGTTAGAAATTTTTTACTTATTATGCCTTAATTTTGCCGCGCAGTGTATAATACTTAAAACAGCACACAATTCACTTACAAAAATACTCCATTACATCGAAATTGAAGAACTCATAAATAATATTGAAAACAAAATACAACCTATCCTACAAGAAACAAAAAGAAAACAAAATCTCAAAATAAAAATCTAAAACACAATAAACAAAGAAACAAAAACCAAAATATAGAAGAAGATAAATTCCACCCGAGATTCACCAATCTGTCAACACTACAACTAAATGAAGCTGAAGAAAAAATATTGAAAAAAGGATACAAATACGCACCAGAGAAAACACCAGACTTACATATGTTGTCAATAGAAATCGATACAGCCATCCGAGGACATTTAAAAGAAGAACAATTAAGATCCGAATTCATACAATTTATAAAGAATGAAGAAAGAAAACAAATACAAAATACAAAACACATAAAAATTAAACATGACGAAGAAGAACAAGTTATAAAAAACTTCAAAAAAAGAATAAAACAACATAATATTATCATCACAAAAGCAGACAAAAATGCAGAAATAGTATTAATGAATAAAGAAGAATATATACAAAAAACAATGAATTTTCTTAACAACAACAATTTTATAGAAATAAAAAAAGATTCTTTAAAAATCATCATAAAGAAAACAAAATCAATTATAAAAAACTGCGAAATGACAATAAACAAATACAAAACCAACTCAAAAAAATTAATACCAATGAACCCACAAATTCCACAACTCTACGGACAACCAAAATTACACAAAACAAACAACCCAATAAGACCAATTGTTTCCTCTCCTACATATCTACTAAATAAGTTTTCACTAACAACCATAAACAACATTATAGATTTCCAACCAAAACACACAATTAAAAATTCATCAGAACTCATCAACATACTACAACAAGTAAAACCAGATATAAACCATAAATTAATATCTTTTGACGTCACTAACTTATATACCAACATTCCTATACAAGAAACTCTAAATATTATATTTACAACTATGGAAACCAAAATAAAAGACCAACAAGATATAAATAATTTAAAAACTATCATACGACGCACTACAGAACAAACATACTGTAAATTTAACAACGAATTTTATAAAATGACAGATGGATTACCTATGGGAGAACCGAATGCATGTCTACTTGCTAATATATTTATGGACCACATAGAAAACAACATACTAAACAAAAAAAATGACCATATAAAACATATAAAATTATGGAAACGCTATGTAGACGATATATTATGCATCTGGACTGGAACACTGTCCAGTGGAACAGACTAAGAATTAACAAATTTTCACATATACATCAACAATCAACACAAAAAATTAAAATTTACCATATAAAAATAAAATGAAAGACAAATAGCATTTTTAGATCTAATAATACGTCATGACACAGCATATAATTTTAGCATCCATAGAAAACCTACCACAACCAGTGCCCTTATCCCATACAATTCATTCCATTGCTACCAACAGAAATACTCTGCTTTTTATAATTTTATACACAGACTTAACAACACTGCCCTTCCTAAAGACGAATACCAGAAAGAACTGAGTATAATCCAACAAATAGCCAAAGAAAATCAATTTAATAAAAACACCATTAGCAAAATACAGGAACGAATGAAATGGAAAAATATATTAAAATTAATAAATATGGAAAATAATAATAACGAAACATATCAATACAGAAAAATCACCTTTCAGGGACCCATTACAAATAAATTAAACACTATATTTATGAAATATAATCTAAAATCAGCTATTAAAACTAACAACACCATATACAATAACTTCTTCAATGCAAAACAACAATCACATAGACTGAAAAAAATGGAGTATACAAGGGGAGGAGGAGAAACTGGAAGAACATTCAATACCCAAATAAAAGAACACATAAACAACAACAATCACAATTCAAATTTTGGAAATCATTTACAAGAAACAGGACACCACTTCAACATAGAAAATAATACAACAATTCTACACATACAAGAAAAAAGTCACAAATTAACTCTGTTAGAAGCGTACGAAATTCATAAACAAATTAAAAAGGACAATATCCAATGCTTAAACGAACAAGCTAATCTATTTTATACATCAAATTTAAACATTTAACCTAAAGGTCGAACAATGTTACAACCCCAATTTTAATCTAACCTAACTGTTTTAATATTTAACAATAATTTTAATTTTCAAATTTTAATAAGTGTTGTAATAAGTGTTTATTTATATAATAATAATTTTAAAGTGTATATATTGTGATTTTTAACATTGACGTGTAAGTCTTTTTACTTTTATTTTTACTTATTTATAACTATAATTTAAAAAATCTAATGTAATTTCTTGTAGAAACCCTGATGATGCCTTAAAGACGAAACTAGTCGGTTATTAAAATTAATCAAACCAGCAGAGAAGTGCCTTTTATTTTATAAACAATATAAATTAAAATTCACTTTTTAAAAAAGGCACAAATTTATTTAAACACAAAAATTACAATATAAAATTATTAAGTACTTAATGTAACAAAACTGAATATAATACTAAACTAACAAAGCAAAGACATTCCTATTTATAAGTTTTTAAAGTTGTACGTGTTGTCTCAGGGTTCTCATCGTTATGTTATCTTCTCCGATTAGATTACGAAATATGACTCTCGTGAAGTCTTTGGTGTCATCATTTTATCGCATATGTTATATCATCCACCAACACCTTATCAGCAAGTACAAAGATAACACCAAAATTCCATATTTCTCATATTACCAAGAGATACACCAAGAAGCGGCGATCCCACGGAGTCAGCAAAATAATATTTAGTATAAAAACAAAATGTAACTAATAAATAAATTCATTATATTTTAACTAAGCTTACTAGAACTTGTATCGTAAAAAATAAAAATCTTTTTTTAAAAAGTAAATTTTAATTAAGTGAAGATAACAAATTGGCGCAGTCCACGGTAGGATTTGTAACACTGTGAGAACAAGAAAAATCCCCCAGTGGAGGATTCCAATCCATAATACGAAGAACAAATCGCTCAGCTCCAACTCAGTCACTCTACGGATAGGAACACCTGGTGAAGCCCCTGGTAAAAAACTCCAGAATACGACAAGCAGCATACCAAGAATAAATGCAGTACAAACCGATTTAATAAAGACAATGGCTCTTAACACTCTTTTAACAGGTTTAGATCCGCTTATAGGTCAAATCGTTCGCGCAAGCAACCCTAAAGATTTGGTAGAAGCTCACCAACGTATCCGACGTGAACTTCAACTTTCCTATTTTGAAAACCAACAAAAAACCACCTTTAAACCAAACCAACCAAAATTACCTCAACACACAGTGCGAAAACCTTTTCAAAACTTACCTCAACGCTTTTCCACACAAAATTACACTCCAAGAGTTAACCCAAATTTTACACCAAGGATTACTCCTAACCAAAATCAAAATCAACCACAATCGACAAACCAATTTACTTCCAAATTTAACCCAAACTTTAATAATCCACCCCAACAATTTCAGTCAAACAGACCAAATTTTAACTCTCAACCAAGTCAATTCCAATCAAGACCTTCTGTCATTCAAAGAACTCCAAATTTTAATTCCACGGTATAAAATACGAAACTCCTAATTATGCTGATGAATTTTCTTTACAAGAAGAATATCCAGATAATTTCTACGATTTTTATTATGACGATCAACCCTATGAATTCGAATACAACCAGAGTCCTGAAACCTTGTATTTCGAAGACCCAATGCCTTCTGAAATTTATGAGGATTTTCTCCAAATCACAGCTCAAGACAAACCCCCTGCAAACACACGATCCCCGAACAAATTAACAAAACTACAATCACAGATTCAGAATATGAATCTGCGAATCAAAATCCCCAGAACAGACCTTCATGTAAACCCTTTACTAACAATGAGTTCAAAAAATCTAGACTATGTTTACAACGCAAATAAACAATTTCTACTTTTTACATACAGGCGCATGAATCTCAATAACCCAATCAACGCTCATTCCTTTCAGTCACGACGACCCCCATAAAGTCTATATTTACGATCTTGACATTGAATTCGACGGAATTCTCGGATTAGATTTTTTTGAACATTATAATTGCACTATTGATATAAAAAGTAAACAACTTATTACCTTTAAAAAATTTCCAATCATTAAAGCAGGCTCTGAAGATGAAAATCAAAACTTAAATTCCACAAATACAATTTTTATAGAACCCCGAACAGAACGAGTCTTTAAATTAAAATGCGGACTTTCAAATACAGACGCAATACTAAGCGGAACCGAAATCGAAAAAGTACGTTTACCTAATGCCATAGTACAAGTAAATTCAAATGGCGAATTTTTAATGACAGTCATTAATGCAAACGCAATTTCTAAATCTATTCAGTTTTCCAATCTGATTTTAGAACCTTTAGAAACCTAATTAATAATAATAATAATATTAATAATAATAATAATAATAATAATAATAATAATATTAATAATAATAATAATAATAATAATAATAATAATAATAATAATAATGATAATAATAATAATAATAATAATAATAAAAATAATAATAATATTAATGTTTATTAAACACCAAATTGCCATAATATAAATACAATACAATACAATATTATGAAAGTCATAAAAACACTAATAAAAAAAACAAGAAGGCAAAACAAATATTACAACAATAGGTATAAAAATCACTTATTATTGGATAAGCATCAATCTCAATTCCCTTTTAAAAGTCCTAAGTAGTATGTTAAAAAAATTTATGTCCAAGCTATTAGCACTTCTGCACATTCTATCAAATGGGGAAAAATAGCCATAATTAGTAGAATGTTGCGGAATAGCGGAATATGCCTATTCATTCTTAGGGGTATATTAAAACTTATACTGCTAACAATATCAATACAGTTAATATGATTGTTTAAAATTTTGAATAAATAACATAAATCTATTTCATTTCTTCTTAATTGTAACGATTGTAAATTCATCCTAGACCTAATATCACAATAATTTAATTCATCAACATTTAACCCTAATTTTAAACCACAAAAATGCAAGAATTTATTCTGCACCCGTTCTATACAATGTATATGACTATCACAATAAGGAGACCACACAATAGTATTGTACTCTAAAATTGACCTAACTAAAGAAACAAATACACTTTTAAAACAATTAATATCATTGAAATCTCTCAATTGTCTCTTTGAAAAACCCCAACATGCGCAACCCTCTGCTGGCCGATAAAGATATGTGATCTTTAAAAGTAGTAGTAGTAGTAGTAGTACGGTTGGGTAGGCTCGAAGCCTGACAATTAGACTCCATGGTCCTTTTTATCTGCCCCTCCTAAACCAACCAAACTACTCCTCATCTTCCTCTTCGCCCATACCAGCCCTTTCGAATCTTCCAGACCTTCTTATAAAGGTCAGGATATCCTGCCAGGCAAGAGAGGCCAACTCTTTCCTTTGGAGTGTCATCACTCCAAAGATTTTATACCTTAGTCTGCCGAGGGCCTCACATTGTCCCAGGAAGTGAAAGGAGGTTTCATCCTCCCTTCCGCACTGGGTACAGGGGGGGCTGGTTTCAGCCCCTATTCTCGTGAGGTGTTTCCTTAGGCCATGACCCGTGAGTATGTTCACAAGTGGGCCCAAGGAGGTTCGGCTCCTACCTAGAAGCCAGATGGATTTGGGTTTGCTTAGGGTGACCAGGAAATCCCTGGTCTGCCTACAGCCACCGCTTCTTCTCCAGCTTTCGTTCGCCCTTTTATCAGCCCAATTATTTAGGGCTGATTTGACCTGCTTTCTCGTAATTCCAAAAATTGGTTCGGGTCCTACACAGGGGGTTTCAGATCCCAATCTGGCCAACTCATCAGCCCGTTCGTTACCTTCAACCCCACTATGACCTGGTACCCATACGAGATGCACTCTTTTTGTACTTGCTAGCTTTTCCAGCGCTTCCTCACACTCTTGAACCAACTTCGATGTGGTTCTCGCTGCCCAAAGCGCTTTCAGAGCTGCTTGGCTATCTGAGCAGATGTATATATCTGTCTCACTCCCTGTTCTTATATCCTCACAGTTTGCAACCTCAAGTATGGCAAACACTTCCGCTTGAAAGACAGTAGTATATCCTCCGAGCAGGTAGCTCCTTTGGATATCCCTGTCCTCCACGCAGAAACCTGCCCCTGAAGACAGTGTACTCGCCATACGAGAGCCATCAGTGTAGCACACTAGTGCATTTTGTGCAAAGTGTACATCCTTTTTCACCCACTGCTCTCTTGTTGGTATCGTGAGGGAAAACTTCTTTTTAAACTTAGGCGGTCTTTTGCTGGCATCGTTCTAATACTGCTAATTGGGACCTCCCTCTCAGCCATATCCGCGATGCCCTCATGACCATAAGTTATTCCTTTTCCTAACCAATTGTTGGCATCCCTCATCCTTAAATGGCTCGCCATTGCTTCTCTCTTTATCCAGAGGGAAAGACTAGGCAAGCTCAGCAAGGCCTCTAATGCCGTCGTTGGAGTAGTCCTCATTGCGCCTGTGATACCGAGACATGCCAGTCTCTGTATCTTGCTCAGTTTTTGAGCGATGGTGGTTTTGCTCACACTGCGCCACCAGACCACTGATCCATAATGTATCCGCGGTCTGATGACAGCAGTATAAATCCAGTGAAGGACTTTGGGATTTACTCCCCAGCGTTTTCCCACCACCCGGCGCAACTGCCAGAAAGTTGCAATCGATTTGTCAACAACTCTGTCGACGTGTGATTTCCAACTTAACTTCCTATCTAGGGTAACACCTAGGTACTTGACCTCTTCCGTAATCTCAAGAGGTCTTCCATACATGGCTGGTGCCCTGAAGTCCTGTATCTTCCTTCGTTTGGTAAAAAGAATTATGTCAGTTTTTGTTGGGTTAACCGACAGACCGTTTTCTTTGCACCAATTTTCTATTATTCTGCATGCTGTCTGCATTCTGTCGCAGACTACACCTAGAATGCCTCCTCTGATTAGGACTGTACCATCATCTGCATATGCTTGTGCATACAGCCCCTCGGCCGTCAGTCTTTCCAGAAGTCCATCCATTATAAAACACCATAGGTGGGGTGATAGGCAGCCGCCTTGTGGGCAGCCGCCCCTCAAACCGATGTCCAAATGGCAGTCTCCCAGAGATGCACTGACCTGCCTCTCCTCCAGTGAAGATTTAACCCAACTAACCAGGACTGGGGGAGTGCCTCTGGCTTGTAGCGCTTCACAGATTGTAGATGTCCTCGCCTTATCAAAAGCCCCCTCTACATCAAAGAAAACAGCTAGTGCCATTTCCTTGTAGTGCAGTGCTTTTTCGACTCTATGCACTATAGAATGAAGAGCCGTTTCGGTCGACCTTCCATTTCTATAGGCATGTTGATTCTTATGGAATGGGTACCTTTTCAGCACCCCTTCTTGCAGGTACCGGTCCACAATCTTTTCTAATGTTTTAAAAAGAAAGGATGTTAGGCTTATTGGCCTGAAGGACTTTGCAGCCGAGTAGTCTTTTTTCCCTGCTTTGGGTATAAAGACCACTTTAGCTGCCCTCCAGGCTCTTGGGACATATCCCAGTGCCAGACTGGCTCGGAATATTCGTTCTATTCTTGGGAGAAGAATCTCCAAGCCTCTCTGTAGCAATGCTGGGAATATTCCATCCGGTCCTGCTGCCTTGTATGGATCGAACGCATTTACTGCCCATTCCACCGATCCCTCCTTCACGACGTCTTTGGCAAGGCCTAAGTCCCAGGTAAGGATCTCTGGCCCCTCCGTTGTTGACGTGTGGGAAGGAGTTTCGCCGGGGAAGTGCGTTTCCAGGAGATGTCTTAGGGACTCTTCACTGGTGTTCGTCCACAATCCATCCAACCTTCTTAGGATTCCTATATTCCTTTTTGAGTCACAGCTAAGGATCTTCATCAGCCTGGTTGACTCCTGAAGTGACTCTACAGTTCCACAGTATGTCTTCCAGCTGATATCCTTGCTGCGCCTTAACTCTTTTTTGTAAGACTTTCTAGCCTCCCTGTACGTATCCCACGTGGATTGCAGCCCATCCTTGATAACTCGGTTGAATGCGCGCCTTGCCTTCTTTCGAAGGTCGTCAAGCACGTCACTCCACCACGGGACCTTTCGGCCCTTAGCCACCTTGGCCGGGCAAGCAATCTCGTAGGCTGTGGCAATCGTACTATTTAGGTGGTTTACTTCCTTCTCTAACTGTTCTTTGGTGGTAATGTCCACAGGAGGTTCCCAAGTTAGGAGTGACCTTGTCGACATTTAACTCAAATCTGATCCTCCGTTGGTCACTCTCCAGGTAGAAACATCTTCATATACTCGCGTAAAGATGCAGTTTCGGGATAAAAGTTGCGATGCCACCTAGAGAACCTAGGTGACCAGTTATCCCTCACGGAGGAGAGTATTTTAGTATCTACTGCAAACTACGTACTAAAGAAAAAGGAGCATTCAAAGTTTAAAATTAACGGTCAATACTCCCTTTTAAGCAACGAAACGTCCTGTATTACACTGATATTTGTTTTAAAATTACCGCAAAAAATGCATAATCGTGTTGAGGGAGGGTCTAAACATTTGAGTAGTATACAACTAAATTAAGCCTAAGACAATAAAAGAAAGGAATATAAATTTTTTCAGTTAGCAGTAAACTTAAAAGGTAAAAACATTCTATAAAAATAGCTAAAACAAAAGGTGTTAACATCGAGTAAAATTCACTAAACGTAGTAGTGCAAAATAACTAATGCTCAGTTTATTTAAATTAAAATCGTTTTACGTTTAGTGGACTTTACTACAGAATTGGGCTACTAAAATTTAGAACTAACCTGGGAGAATACACAAACACTTGTAACAATTGTTTACACAGAATTTTACAATAATTGTGGTTTTAGCAAAGATTTACGAAAACGATGCGTTCTCCAACACTTCGGAAAACTTTCTGCCCCTTTCTTTGCTTCCCTCTCCCAGTTTCGATGTTGTTTTCGCATCATCTGGCCAACAGATTTTTCCCATTGCAGGCAAAATTTCGGTCTTCCACGAAACATTGTAATTTCTTTACCTAAACGTCCGTTTTTTTACCTCTTTTGCAAAGATTTTTACATTTTACAACACAATTTAGAAATTCCAAACTTATTTAAAAATAAATTTGTAAAACGTATTAAAATACTGAACCATTACAGTACATACCTAATTACAGCAGAAAATCGGTAACAATCACAATAGTTATATTAAATTATATATCACAAACTTTTTAGTATGCGTATCGAAGTCTACACTCTTCTGCCTCTTCCTTCCCTAATTCTATATTTTAAACATCTCGCCACTTAAGCAAGAATGTGTAACATAAACAACTCCCAAATATTTCTTCCTTCATGTACAAAGAAGTGAAATTTTAAAACTCAATCGGTTTTTAAAACATAAAATAACTTAAAACTATAATATTATTTTTAGTGGATTATTTTAAATTTTCCTTGGTTAAAATAGCGCCAAATTTGAATTTAAAAGTTTATGTACCACAGGACCCTTACAGACGCCCCTTTGGAAGATTGGCAGACGGACTCTTGGAGGCTTGGCAAACTTTCAACATCCTTCGCGTCAAATTTGTCCGAACTCATCTGAACGTAGGGCTTGTTTTCTCAGTCAGGAATATCATACATAAAAAAGGAAAACAAATAATATCAGGGTTTTATCGCAATAATAATAAAAATAAATAATAAAGAAAGTGTTTCGTCTTCGCGAAATGTTTAATATTTATTTAATTTGATTACATTTATTTAAATATTATATTTAGCTTATTGCCCCCCAACGCGCATGTTTATCGCAACTATTTTTAATTACCCATTTAACCGCGTGAGGGCGTAAGTGTATTAATGAATAAGAGTCCGAACGGCGAGCATCCCCGCGCAAGAGTGATCTACCACGCGACATTATACCCGCTTTATCCCGCTTAATCCCGCTTTATCCCGCTTGTGCATCTCAACCGCTTGAAACCAACGCTTACAGCCAGAAACCAGACCAGGGCCCTGAGTGTCGTCATCAGCACCAGCAACAAGGTAGGACTTTATTAGTATTCTTACTGCCCACGTTTTATCTAGTCAAAGAATTCAGTCAACTAACACCACCATCCCCTATTTCTCACAGTTATACAGTCCATTTTGGTCCTTCGAGTATTTTTTTTGAGCCGATGGTGTGTTTGTTGACCTAAAAATCCTTTTTAAATTATTCGCCTGGGTTCCGGCAATAAGCGCCATTTTGTTCATTCATAATTTCGTAGAACGAGACATTCGTTCGGCCCTTGACCTTGAAATTTATTTTACGCTCACAGCTGATTTAAATTGCAATACCTTGATAATTTGATTTAAGTTAATAATTTTATTATTTAAGGTTGTGTTTATTTATTAAATAGAAATTACTTATTTAATAATTGTGACAAGGCTTGGACTCCACAATTTGCGTTACATATTTGTACTAGGAAGTCTACGGAAAATCATAAATTTTTCCAAAATTTGTTTTGATCGCTTTACGTCAATAATTTTCATTCATTCGCAGAGCGCACCTCGCTGCAGTCGCTGAATATTTAAATATCACCGCATTAATTGTTGACATCGCACCGCATAATATTATTTGTTTACATTCGTTTTTTTACCCGCATTTTTATAAAATTTATATTTAATATAAATTTAATCGCTTTCGGATATTTTATAAATTACTTAAAATATACCAATATAAAAAATAAATACCGCGTAATAAAATATTGTTTATTTTTCTCGTTTTTTGGGGGGGAATAAACTGCGCTATCGCTTCGATTAGTTTCATTAAAATATTTTTTAAGCTAATTTAATATGACAGATACAACCGCTACGGCTACCGTTGCCGTTACTAGAGTAAATACCGCCATTGCACAGCGTGACAGTGTTGTCATTCGAATGAAATCAATATTTGAAGCAGCCGAATCCGCTGAAGACAGTGACGTTAAACGTCGTGGTTTTAAAGTAAGATATGTGCAAGTAAAAACCTTGTATCAAACATTTTTTAAGCAACATAGCATTATTCTCGCTCAATTGGCTAATACTGCGGGTTCAGACTTAGAATCCCATCATAAAATTTGCAACGAATTCGAGGAAATGTACTATTATATACAGGGTGTCTTTTCAAATTACGAACCGGACACCTCCGCTAATGATTCTTTTGCTTCGCAAACCAACACAAATGTAACTCCGAATATATCAAGCCATATAAGGCTTCCGCGCATAGAGTTACCAAAATTTTCGGGCGAAATTCGGGAATGGAAAACATTTATTGATATGTTTATAGCAATGGTTCATGACAACGCCTCGTTAAGTAATGTTGAAAAATTTAACTACCTTCGTGCGTCGTTAGTGGGTTCTCCTTTGGCTATTGTTACTCAGCTTCCGTTAACTGGGGCCAACTACAAGATTGCCTATGCTGCCTTGTTAAAACGATACGAAAACAGGCGGATTCTTGCCACCGCACACTGGCGAGCCATTGAAAACGCAAATAAAATTCCTGAAAATTGTTCATCTCCCGAAACGATCCGCCAACTTATCAGTACATTTACAGAAAACAATGCCGCGTTAAAAAATTTAAAATTTCCAACCGCGAAATGGGACTTTATTTTATTTCAAATGTTGTTAAGCCGCTTAGATACCGCCACATCCACACGTTTTGAGCTGGAGCAAGGGGATAGTGTCGATACAATCCCTAGTTTTGAGGAACTAGAGGAGTTCCTTACCAAACAATGTACCGCCTATGAAGCAGTTGCCTTCAGCGCTCCCTCTGCGCCTAAAAGAACTCCGCAAACTTCTAAACCTTTACCGCCACAAAATAATAGTTTTTCCAAACCGCGTCAAACAAATAGTTACCTAAATAATGTCGCTACCAATTTATGTCCGCTATGCAATGTTGATCATTTGCTTTACAAATGTCCCAAATTCTTGGAAAAAACGCCACGTGATAGGTTTGAACTTATCAAGACACGCAAATGGTGTGTCAATTGTTTAAGTTCGAAACATACATTGTTTGCTTGCCGATCTGAAAATGTTTGCCGTACATGTAGCAAGAGACACCACTCGCTTATTCATTTTACAGAAAATATTAATTCTAATCCCGCATCTTCGCAATCGCACGCTATCGCATCTACCTCCGCTACGCTCTTGTCTAATTCTAACGCTTCGCACTCTATTTTACTCGCAACCGCTGTCGCTGAAATATTAGATTCGCGCAATAAATATCAAAAAATTCGCATTTTACTTGATTCCGCAAGTCAGTGTAACATAATTACACAATCATGCGCAACTAAACTCGGTCTCCGATCTACTAAATCGCCGTTGTCCATTAAAGGCCTAGGTTCCATGAATGTCTCCGCCACACTTTCCGCACAATGTCATGTTCGCCCCGCAAATAATAAAACTTCGAATTTAGACTTTGAAGCCATAATTTTACCGCAAATTTGTAACCACATGCCAACTTCTGTTATTAGGGCAGATTGGCCACACATTTCAAATTTAAAACTCGCTGATCCGCAATTTTGTTCTCCCGGAGATATTGACATGCTGTTAGGTGCTGAGATTTTCCCATACACTTTATTACCAGGTCGCGTTCAGGGTTCTAAACATCATCCCGTCGCGTTAAACACCATTTTTGGCTGGGTTCTCATGGGAAAAATTGCCAGCTTACCTGCTCCTCAAGTCAACAATTTCTTAACGATTTCCAATGACGAACTAAATAATACGCTTAAAATGTTTTGGCATGTGGAAGAGGTACCCAAAACCTTGGCCATTTCCCATGATGACAAACTTTGTGAAACGACTTTTGCCAAAACACATACTCGCAATACCGCCGGACGCTACTGTGTTACGTTACCTTTTAAAAATACCGCTCCGCAATTTAATAATTCTCGCTTTCCCGCCTTAAAATGTTTTTACAACTTAGAACGCAAACTTGCCGCAAACCCCGATTTATACGCACAGTATTCAGACTTTATGCGTGAGTACCTGTCAGAAGGGCATATGGAGGAACTAAAAAATATGTACCCCAATGAAAACGCATATTACATTCCTCATCATGCCGTCGTGACATCTAAGTTACGTGTCGTGTTTAATGCTTCCTTTAGAACCGCGAACAATTTATCGCTTAACGATGCTCTTTTGATTGGCCCAAAATTGCAGCAAGACCTCCTGTCAATTTTACTTAATTTTCGCTTAAATCGAATCGCTTTTACCGCCGATATTCGCCAAATGTACCGTCAAATTGAAGTTACGAAAAGTCATCAAGATTTTCAAAGAATTTTGTGGCGCTTCTCGCCTACGGATCCCGTTTCTACCTATCGCCTGTTAACTGTAACGTACGGGGTAAATTCTAGCCCATTTTTGGCTATTCGCACTATCCAGCAGTTAGCTAGGCAGGCAGGGATTTTTCGCGCGCCGCAAATGTTCTAAATAATGACATGTACGTCGATGATATTGTGTCTGGCGGATCCACGTTGGATGACGCTCAAAATCTACAGAACGATTTAATAAGTATTTTAGGCAAAGGGGGTTTTGAACTGCGAAAATGGGCAAGTAACTGTCCTGCGTTACTCGCGCACCTACCGGAATCGTATAAACAAGTAGGTTCTTGTGATTTTGAACAAGAAACCACCGTAAAAATACTTGGTTTACGGTGGAACTCCGCCACTGATAGTTTTCTATATCAGGTTGAACCGCAACAAAATTCTACTTGTACAAAGCGCACTATTTTATCACAAATCGCACGAATTTTTGACGTTGTTGGCTTTCTTTCTCCCGTCATAATAACCGCTAAATATCTGGTACAACATTTATGGAGCTTAGGGCTTGATTGGGATGAACCACCCCCCGCAGATGTGTTAAATAAATGGCAAACCTTTAAATCTGAATTACCGCTTCTTTCTAATGTTTCTATCCCGCGTTTTGTTGCCGCTTTAACTCAGTCTTGTCAACTACATGGCTTTTGTGATGGTTCAGAAAAAGCCTACGCTGCCGTTGTTTATTTACGCATCTCTCCAAATGATTCTGACCAGGCGCAAATTTATTTAATATCCGCAAAATCGCGCGTCGCACCGCTTAAACGTCTCTCGGTTCCACGCTTGGAATTATGTGCCGCTGTTTTGTTGGCCGATTTGCTTTATTATGTTTACGAAACATATAAAAATAAATTAACATTTGAGAATATTTATGCCTGGTCCGACTCTACAATTGCTTTATCATGGATTAAATCCTCGCCGCACCGTTGGCTTACTTTCGTTGGCAATCGAGTAAGTCATATTCAAAGTAAAGTTGCGCCGGAAAATTGGAGACATGTCTCTACTCTTTGTAACCCAGCAGATTGTGCGAGCCGTGGTGTAATGCCGTCCGAAATCGTTTCACATGCACTGTGGTGGACGGGGCCGCCGTGGCTTCAGCTGCCTGAATCGTCGTGGCCACGTACGTCAAATTCGGTTGATAATACGCTAGCGGTCTGCCATGAGGAACGCAAAATTACGCTTGCTAATATTATTGAAACAACTCCTCTTGATAATTTAATACATAAATATTCGTCGCTAAATAAATTACAACGCATCATCGCATATGTTCTCCGCTTTATAAATAACGCAAAACCCGCTCACAAAAAACGCACCGATTTTTTCACTCAAAGTGAATTACATGATTCATTATTAGTTTTTGTAAAATATGTACAAAAAGTTCACTTTTCTGCCGAAATTTCTGCGCTATTAAAGCATCGCCCTGTATCTAAATACTTACGCAAATTAAATATTTTTCTTGACTCTAACAATATTGTTAGGGTGGGGGGACGGCTTCGACACTCGAATTTGAGTTTTGAACAAAAACATCCCGCGTTATTACCTGGTAACCACCGCTTTGTCAAGCTTTTAGTTCAGGAAACGCATAATAAACATTTACATCCAGGTACTCAAACAATGCAGTATTTATTAGCACAGAATTTTTGGATATTGTCTTCAAAACAAGTCATACGCAAAGTAACTTCAAAATGTTTAAGATGCTGGAAACTAAATCCAAAATCTCCGCAACCTCAAATGGGGGATTTGCCACCCCTACGCATCTCGCAATTAAAATGTTTTTCGGTTGTCGGCGTAGACTACGCTGGCCCATTTTCTTTACTAATGAGTAAAAACCGCGGTACTCGAACAATAAAAGGTTATATATGTGTTTTTATATGTTTTGCCACGAAGGCAATTCATTTAGAATTAGCTTCTGACCTATCCAGCGAAGCCTTTCTTGCAGCCTTACGCCGCTTTATTGCACGTCGCGGAAGATGTTCTCAAATATTCAGCGATTGTGGCACCAATTTTGTTGGTGCAAATAAGCAAATTCTTAGTTATTTTAAAACCGCGGCTGCTTCCGAAAGTCTCAAATGGAGTTTTAACCCTCCTTCCGCTCCGCACTTCGGAGGTTTGTGGGAAGCTGGCGTTAAATCGGTCAAAACACATCTTTATAGAGTCATTGGTGAACAAATTCTATCTTATGAAGAATTTTATACTGTGTTAACGCAAATTGAGGCTATCCTTAATAGTAGACCGTTGTGCTCATTTTCCGTTGATCCCAATGATGTTCGAGCCCTTACACCAGGTCATTTTCTGACTCTGGAACCTTTATCATGTCTTCCCGATCCCGATTTACAATCCGTTCCGCTAAACCGCTTATCCCGTTGGCAGCTGTTGCAGCGTATGCACCAGGACTTCTGGGCACGTTGGCATGCAGAATATCTCCACACCTTATCCCAGCGCATAAAATGGACATCCGAGTCTTGTCCCATTAAGGTGGGGTCTGTAGTTCTCCTCAAGAACGAGCTTTCGCCACCCCTTCAATGGCGCCTTGGCCGTGTTGAAACGCTTCACCCCGGTAAAGACGGGGTTGTCAGGGTTGTTACAGTGCGAACAAACCTAGGCACCTTTAAGCGACCTGTTGTTAAAGTGTGTCCTTTACCGCAAGCCGATCTTCAATGATTTACATAACGCCGCCTTTTTTAAGTTTAATTTTGTTTATTTATACCGAGAGGTATTTTCTTTATTTTAAGTTTTGGGCTTACAATTTATCTTATAAATTCGCAAATTTAATTTATTTTAGTTATTTTTAGTTTTTTTTTTCTCTCGCTTAAAACCCATGGTTTTAATGGCCGCCAGAATGTTTCGTCTTCGCGAAATGTTTAATATTTATTTAATTTGATTACATTTATTTAAATATTATATTTAGCTTATTGCCCCCCAACGCGCATGTTTATCGCAACTATTTTTAATTACCCATTTTAACCGCGTGAGGGCGTAAGTGTATTACAAAATAAGAGTTCGAACGGCGAGCATCCCCGCGAGCAAGAGTGATCTACCACGCGACATTATACCCGCTTTATCCCGCTTAATCCCGCCTTATCCCGCTTGTGCATCTCCACCGCTTGAAACCAACGCTAACAGCCAGAAACCAGACCAGGGCCCTGAGTGTCGTCATCAGCACCAGTCACAAGGTAGGACTTTATTAATATTCTTACTGCCCACGTTTTATCTAGTCAAAGAATTCAGTCAACTAACACCACCATCCCCTATTTCTCACAGTCATACAGTCCACTGCCTACCAGAAAGTAACAATAAAATTAAATAGAAATACAGTAGGGACCTAGTCAAAATAAAAATGGTTAAATTAGTAAGATCAATAAAATGAAAAGAACCCACCTGGAAAACATTATTGTAATGAAGCAGTCCGTTTAATCATTCCATTTCCATCCTGCTCATAGTATTTATGACTTCGAATAACCAACGCCCCTTAGAATTTTGTCTAGTCCATGTCTTGAGTCATCTACACTTTTACCTATTCAATTTTTAAAATCAGGTACCATCTCCATTCATCAAATGTAGTAAAGTTCATCCCTTCCAGTTCCGTGTCCCAAATGAAGTAGAGCTTATCGTATCCATGGATAGTGCACTCGTCAAAATTTTTTGCATTGATTGGTGTATGGCAAAAACAAATCAAAACATGTAAAATGGTTCACAATAAAATAATAATAATAACACACAACCAACATTCTTTCACCAGACTCAAACAATTCACTAATTACTCCTAAATAAACAAAACCTTTAATGAAAAAATAAAATTACAAATAAACTTGGAAAAACTGGCAAAAAAAAATGTTTAACCAAAATATAGGCTACCTTGTATTTACCTGCTTTAATAGAAAACAAGTAATCGCTGTAGCTGCTCTGAATATACAAAAAAACTGTTCCCAATACTCTTCTGAAAAGTAAATTTGCACTTTTCAAAGTCTCTCAAGACACAACGAATAGCAAAACATAGTCTATGAAGATCTAGCTCATAAAAATTAAGCTATTCAGTAAATAGTATTTACTAGGTGACACCAGAAATGAAAAGAATAAAAGAACGGGACCAAAAAAACGTATTTTAAAGTCTGTAAAATAAAATTAGGTTTGTTTACTCCAAATAAATCCAGCACCAAGACCAATTTCAATCCCTATTATCAATGTATATCCTGGTCACCCGGCAACAAAATGTAAGGTACACTATGTAATTTCGTAACCCGATTCTTTAAGTATACTGAAATACTTGTTTTGGCATATTCGTGATCGTCCAGTTAATTTACTTACTTTATAAAAATTAGGACTCTACGTTGTGTATTTACTTACATTGATAATAACGATATTGATTGATTTAATTTAAGCAAAGACAAAGGGGTGGCCCGTTGAGTCAAAGCACAGGGAAAAGGGACCATAAAAACCCTGGCGACTTACACAGTTCAAATAAAAATAAAATACAAAACAAAACATAGTCAAATGGGTCATAATCACAAGAATACAGTATAAATAATAAGTGAATAAAATAACATGAAAAGCAGATAAACATATTTCATATAATTTGGGTGTTTTTATTAATATTCAAAACATTTCGTACTCAGGTAAAATAGTTATAATAGAGATCGTCATTTCATGACGAAGTGTTGTACCATTTGTTTACCTTACCACGCATCTTCGAACTATTGAACGAGGATACGATTTTATATAAATAAAATAAACAGTAACGACACATTTCAGATAGAGAGAATTCAAATGCTTTAAAGGGGAGAGGAAACATGGAAAAAATTAATCTAGTGCAGATATTTAACCGTAGCCAATAACCACACTATGGGACAATTGCATACTCTGTGAAGTGATATAATGAAACCTAATGTCCCTATCTCACTATAGTATCCCTATGTCACAATATGTTCAAATATCCTCACAAAATCAATGTCCAGCACAAGACAACAGTATTATGAAAATATACAAACAATTCTGCACACAGAGTTTATAAGTGGTAATAACATAACGACACCAAATGTTCCTATCTCACTATAGTGTCCCTATATTACCTATGCTCAAATATTCATGTATGAACACCCTACAAACAAAATATAAAACAAATACAAAAAAATAAATATGCAATAAAATAAAATGATGTAAAATACAATACAATAAATAAATGGTGGTAAATATGAGAGTGCTATAGCAAAAACATACAAGCATAGCCTAAAACTTCAACTAAAAGAAAGTGTCGTACCGAACAAAATAATATTTAAACCCAATACAGTACCGAAAAGGTCATTATCAAATATTCAAATTAAAGCGCTTAGATAAGCAGTTTAAATCCAAGTTTATAACCAGAATCTATCAAACAATCTAAACGGCACCAATACCTTACCAAAATATTACCTAATGGTAATATCAAATTTAATAATAATAATAATAGCAATAATAATAATAATAACAATAAACCTTACCCAAATAATACCAATATTATAATAGTAATATAATTGTTAGAAACTTTAGCCTGAGTACAAATGCAAAGAGTTAAAATAAATAAATACCTTAATACCGAGATGATACACTTAAACTCATACACAATAAAATACATTTCAGTTAAATAGAAAGTTATACAAAGTTATAAAAAAGAAAACAACAAAGTCAAGGCCAGTGTAACACAAAATAAATACAATACAAAATATTAAAATTTAAGTCAAATGTAATTCAGTGTATATGGTGACTGTGACAATATAAATATTGGAACTCAGTGTATGTGCGATCCCAAGATATTAAACCAAAATAATGAAATAGTGATACAATAAAAATTATTACCAAAAATCACTCGCTATTTACACATATTAAAATGATTAGGACCCAATAAACTAGCAATGATAAACGTCATAGACAAAAATCCGAATTAAATAATATTGTTCAAAATTATAAGCAAAAATGTATTAAGAAAACGAGGAGTTGTTTATCATTACTAGCAAATATTACAATTTATAAAAGTGTACATACCTAATTACAGCAGAAAATCGGTAACAATCACAATAGTTATATTAAATTATATATCACAAACTTTTTAGTATGCGTATCGAATGCAAGTCTACACTCTTCTGCCTCTTCCTTCCCTAATTCTATATTTTAAACATCTCGCCACTTAAGCAAGAATGTGTAACATAAACAACTCCCTAATATTTCTTCCTTCAGGTACAAAGAAGTGAAATTTTAAAACTCAATCGGTTTTTAAAACATAAAATAACTTAAAACTATAATAATATTTTTAGATGATTATTTTAAATTTTCCTTGGTTAAAATAGCGCCAAATTTGAATTTAAAAGTTATGTACCACAGGATCCTTACAATATATATATATATATATATATATATATTAGGGTGAGCCAAAAAAACTAACCTATCGGATTTATGGGTTAAAATGAACCTACATACCGAGCAAAAAATTTCCCTACAAGGCTTACTTTTTTACACACTTTTTGATTCTGTTGTTGATGATTGTTGTCAATACTTTGTATGTTGTGTTAAATAGTGTTATGCCTCTGTAATTATTACATTGTCTTGCATCTCCCTTCTTAAATATTGGAACAATAATTCCTAACTTCCATTTTTCTGGCATTTGTTCTTTATTCCATAGGTTCATTATTAGTTTATGTAGGTGCTCTATTAAGTCTATTCCTGGGGCTTCTTCTGTTTCTTCGTTTATTTCGATAATTTTCTTCTATATTAGGGTCTTTTTTTCCGTTAGCAAATTTGGTTCTCCCACTCTTTTTTACCAATTTTTGTTGTTAAAGACTTTTTTCTTTTATTTTTTTATGCTAGCAAATAATTTCCTGTCGTTTAATATTTCTGTCATTATTTTATTTATCCATTGCATTTTTTTATTTTTTATTATTTTCGTTCCTTTTTTTCTAGCTATTTTATATGTTTCTTGATCTTGATCTTCTCCTGTTCTTAACCATTCCAGTGTTGTTTCTCTTTTTCTTTTTATTATATTTTTACATTCTATATCAAACCATCAATTTATCTTCTTACACTATGTTCTATGCCCTCACATTCCTCATCAATATTTATGCCAACTTGAAGTTTTTCTAATCTCTTCGTTAACTCCAACAATATTGCCATTTCTTGGTCTTTATGTCTTCCAGATTCCACTTTTTCCTGCCATATATATTAGGGTGGTCCTTATTTTTTAAATTCTGAATTTCAATTGTCTCACCCCCTTAATTTTTTCCTTTTGATCATATATAAAGCCCTGTAAAATTTTACACTGATCAGATGTTGTTAACCCGTGCCTCAAGTAGGTCAAAAGTTGCCAATAATGAAACATTTACTATAAACAGTATTTGTGCCACCGCAAATAAATTAAATTAAAGTGTAAAATAGTACATTATAGACCAGACGGAGAAAGCCGAGCATACATTTCACTGCCGAGGCAACAGCCGAGGCAGTAGATTATGTGTGAGGCAATTAATAAGCTTTCGCCGACGAGTTTTACACGCGGTTTTTTTTCAAGCATTTAATTAAAGAATTTCTTAAGATTCTGTCATTTTTGTTTCATTTCTGTATGGAGTTGGTTGCGCTGTTAGTTGTTTATTTTAGGTATAAATTACAACAGTTTTTTAAGTTGCTTATTTAAAAATGGCTTGCTAGCGTAAATTAAGATCTAATTCATACTTAATAGGTAGCGAGACCCAGATTAGTTGTAGTAAGTTACCGTCAAACAGACAAGTGTTGCAAGTTTTGATTTATAACGTTAGATGTGTAAATTTAACAGTTCGGAAAAGTGCACGTTTAGCAATTGATAAAACTTTTATTTTTTCGCAAACTGTATTGTAAAACTGTAAACACTTTATAATACATTGCGATATTTACAAAAATATTGTAGCAGAAATAGTATTCCTCAAAAAACCAAAGAAACTCTATTTACAGAAAAGTTAAATGGCCTTTTTGACATTGCCCATGCAAATGCGCTCTTAACAATGAAAATACCACAAAAACAAAAACAGTTACTATGATTGATTTTGATGTGTGCACAAAAACTGATGATAATGATGAATTTTTTGAAGTGGAGTGTGACAAACCCGGTCCTTTAAAAGTTCAGCGTGCTCGTAAGACTTTCATCACGCCTAGGTTAGTAGCTGCTTTAGACAGGTGCAAAATAAGCGACAGAAATTCAGTACACATTTTGGTGGCAGTTGCAGAAGCTCACCGCGTTCAAGATTTGGTTCTAAATAAATCTTCAATTTATCGATGTCGACAGCGTTTACGCCCCGAGCGTGCTGCTGAGCTTAAAGGTAAGGTGTTAAATTTAAAAGAGTCCGAACCAGGTATTCTCGTTCATTGGGAGGGAAAATTACTTCCGGCATTAATTGGCAAAGAAAGAGTGTTCTGTTTGCCTGTTATTGTTACCTGTAATGGTACAGAGCATCTCCTCGGTGTTCCACAACTTGAATCCAGAAAAGGCGATGAGATGGCATCTGCTGTAAATCAACTTCTTGAAGAATATCAACTAAGTGAAAGCGTTGAAGCTCTTTGTTGCGATACTACTCCATAATAATACAATAAACATGTTTGATTGCAATCAACATTCTCCTAAACAATGTAAATAATAATGAAGAGACTGATTTATTAAATAATATAGATAGCAATGAATTAACCCTTAGTGTTGTGGAAGTGATTAAAGAATCTGATAAAACCCTTAACAGTGCAAATATTGAAGATACTCATTTACCATTAAATTATATTACAAATAGAGAAGAAATACATCGATAAACCCATGATTGCACTAGCTAATAAAGCAACACAAGTTTTAATCGAGAATGTAAAAACAAAATCCAAAAAGCGCTATTCTGGCCAACGTCAAAACCAAAAACCATGAAAAGACATTTTTTTGAAAAAGTTTCGGCAGTGGCTTCCGAAAAACTATTTTAAACGAAAAGAAGAAAAAACATTGAACTAAAAGAAAAAAAGAAAACAAACAATGATACAATCGATAATTGACGTTTACGTTATATGTGCCAAAGATGAATTTTAATCTGTTTCTCGTCACACAAATTAAAAATATGACAAGTTTAAGTCAGTTGGTAGTTATACTAACGAAACCTTTAAGTTACAAGTCTTCAGAGAAAATTAATTAAGTTGTAAATAATTATTTGCTCTTTTGTCAATGATAGTGGTGTTCAAATTATTGTACTGTAAAACTCTAAGAAATTTGTTATTTATTTAATTATTATTGTGTTTTTGTAATAAATAATGAATATAAATTATAAATCCATCAACATTAACATCAGGCTACTTCTCTTAATTGTAATTTTAAGTATTTAAATCAGAATAAGCAGAGACAATTTTTCAAGAAAGAATCCCAGTGGAAATATTTCAAAAATCGTAGCCAAAATTTTAAGAAACCAAGGTACGTGTAAAAATATTATCTAGATTTAGCTTGTTACTAACATTATCATCATATGTGACCCATTTTTATAAAAAATGATTTATTAGCTCAAACATCTCATTTATCTTACGTATCCATGAAGGTTAGTAAAATCATAAACAAATGATTATACATTTCAAAACTCCAAAAATATACAACGTTTTCCCCCGAAGGGCAAAAAACGATTTATTTCAGGTCTTGCCTAGGCTTGACCCTTATGAGATTACACCCCCCGTTTTCCCCTCGCGCGAGCAGCTCCCCTTCTCTCCTTCAACCCCCACTCTCACAAACCGCAGTCTCCCATCCCTCGCGCTCGTCTAGCAGCGCTCCGCGCTGATCTTGCAGTATTCTCTCATAAATCCGTCGTCAAGGACTTAAGCGGGTCAAGCCTAGGCAAGACCTGAAATAAATCGTTTTTTGCCCTTCGGGGGAAAAACGTTGTATATTTCATGTCTGTGCCGTCGGCTTGACCCTTATGAGAAGTGTCTGGTTTCTGACGACGCGGGGTAAAAGCGTACTGTGAGTCAAATATATATTTCATTAACATAGAACTCATAACTGAAAGCTATTCTGGCTCAAACGTAAATTTTAATAATGCAAAACAGTGTACAGAACAAGGTACAAAAAATAAAATAAAGAAAACTATCTTAAATAGTAGTGAAAGTTTGTTCAGTCAGTTCACATCCTATATACTGTAGTGAAGGCTGTCTCACCACTTCTTTATAATAAAACTTGAAAAAATTTTGTTTGTCTTTCCAATTGCCACTGTTAAGAATATTCTCTAACGGTATATCCCTTTCCCATCTTGAGGATGCCACTGCCGACCTTATACTTCCTGGCGGTGATTCAATGCCTGCTTCCAAAAAACTTGTTCGAATCCACCCCGCAATAACTGCTCTAGAAGCAGATCCTACTTTACCTCTTGAGGATATAAATAAGTTATAAAGATCCTGCCTAGCTCTTCTGCGGTTAGACGTAACCTCAATCAGGCACTCAACCCACGACACAGGGTCCAGCGCACTATCTGAGACTCTAGATAATTTCCAACCTGACTGTCTAAAGGAGCTCTTGTCCGTCTTTGAACCGAAAGCCGGCCAAAATAAAACTGAGTCTCCGGTTATATTCATGCTTTGATTATCCATCCTCAGCAAGGTTAGGTCATGAATTCGACGACCCGAGGCCAGCAACAAAATCAACGCTAGCCTACGAGAAACTTGAAATACTCTATTCTTATCAACTGTGTTACATCGCATCCAGGAAATGAGCTTTTCCACATCCCAAATGAATTTTCTATTGGACATTGGAGGGTCACTAAGGTCAATTGCTTTTAGCATTCGCTTCACCAAGGGGTGATCAGATATAGACTCCCTTCTATTTGGATTGGTTAGGGTCGCGATAACTGATTTATTAACCTTGATAGTACTCGGTGCTAATCTCCTTTCCCGATGAAGAAAACTAAGATATCTAGCTACATCTGTTGCAGAGGGGTCGCCAGCGTTTATATTCAACTTCCCAGCCCAAGCAATCCAACTCTTCAGGGCGCTGAATAAGTTCTTAGGGAAGAATGCCTCCAAGCCCTTTCAAGCAATGACCTATCCTCCGAGGGCCAGTCATTCAAGCAGACACCCCACCCCGTACCATGCCTCCAAATGAAGGTATCGGGCTCGAGGTAAAGGAAGCTGCGTTTGAGCATCCAAGAGTTGATGTTGTAAGTTCAGGAGTTGAAACGGTGGCGCCAGAGCCCGAGCCTTTACGTCGGACCTCCAAAATACCTTCTCCCACCTCGGAACGATCAGAATGTAGACGCCCTTTGCCTTGTTTAAGTGGTGAAGAACTCTCGGTATTAGACATGGGGGAGGAAACACCCATGCTAGGCGGAAGTTCCAAGGTCTGCTGAACGCGTCCGTAAAGAGTGCCATTGGGTCCTTCGCATTCCGCGATACATAGTTCGGCACTACTTTTGAAAGATTTGAGGCAAAGAGGTCTATCTGGGGAATACCCCATTTTTGAAATATCTTTTGGGTCGCCCTGTCCGATAAGTGCCAGTCCGCCAACGCCCTGTTGCGCGACAAGCTGTCTGCTACGTCGTTGCAGATCCCTGGCAAATAATGGGCTGTCAAAGAGATATGTCAGCCTGCCCAATGCAGTCGACCTCGTTCCTCCCTGGTTTTTGATATACGCGACTACCGTCCTGTTGTCTGACTGTACCAGGACCGATTTTGACATCAGGCGATTGGCACAAATTCGAATTGATGCATAGACCGCGTACAACTCCTTTCTGTTTATGTGCCAACCTATTTGGGAAGGGAACCAGCTCCTTTTTATTAATATGTCCCCTACTAACGCCCCCCAGCCTGTATTTGAGGCATCTGTGGTTAAAAATATCTGTGGATTTTTTGGGAATAACGGAGCAGACCTTGCCAGATTCCTGAGCCACCAATTCGCCTCTTTTAATGCATGCGAAGGAAGAAGAAACCGTCTTCTCGGCATCGCGACTGGCAACAAGTTGCTGGCACGTTGCAACTGCCTGGAGTGAAGTCTTCGAAGCGGAATCACGAAAGCGGCAAAGTTCAATTTTCCCAGCGCCCAATTCCAACGTTGAGTATTTATCAACACTTGTAAGTCGCTTCTTATAGAAACTACTTTCTTTTCTGGCAAAGATATTCTGCTGTCCAAAGTGTTCCAGACCACTCCTAAGTATTCCAGCACCCATCTTGAAACCAGTAAGGACTTTTCTTGGTTGAGTATCCATCCCAAATCCTCGAGGAAATGTATGGTCTCGGCAACTTCCCTTTCTAACTGATCTGAGTTTTGGTTGACCAAAAGAAAATCGTCCAGGTAAACTATGACTCTTAGACCTCTCTCTCGCAACTTGCTTGCCAGCCAATTTGAAACCCGCGCAAAAGCTAGCGGAGCACTTGCTTGGCCAAAAGGCAAGCTCGTCATCTGGTAAACAACACCTTTGTGAACCAAACATAGGAATCTTCGATGCGACGGCTTTATTGGAATATGAAAATACGCCTGAGAAATGTCTAGTTTTACCATGAAGTCCCCTTCTTGAAGAAAACCTGGGACTTTGAGGTGATTTAATAATCGAAATTTCTTGGGGCGCAAAAATTTGTTTAGGCCCTTTAGATTGAGAATAGGTCTGGTTCTTCCGTGTGGCTTGGGTACTGTAAACATTTTTGACAAGAATCCTGTGGCTGAATTGGTTTTCTCCTTGGTCGATCAATTTCAGAATGTCGGAATCCATTCCAGGGGTGACGAATTTGTTTAAAAGCAATATGTCTAATATTAAGATCAGGGGTGGTCTTAGCACAAAAGGTATCTCATAACCTTTTATAGTACTTAGAATACTGGCCGCTGCCCCGGCTTTTTCCCATCTGTGGGTAAAAAGGGCTAATCGACCTCCCCTGAAACCCTGTCTCCCTGAGTCACAACCTTTTATTGCCCCCACTAAACACCTTCTTCTTCTTATCAGGATATCCCCCTGTTACTTGCGTTTGTGGTCCCCTCTTGGGGAACTTTTCCAAGTGCATTGAGATGAAGGCGTTTTATTGGAACGGGATGCTTCGGGCTTTTGAAAAAATCTGGGCATAGCCTTTGACCCGCTTGGTTGGTTTGATAGGGGATAATCCCTAGATCGAATAAAGCCGGCTGGCGCCCTAGGCTTGGCTCGAGGGTACCCTCGCAAAAACCCCCCTTGTTGTTTGATTAGTTTCGCAAGAGGTTCTTCTTCGAAAAGGAAAGTACCGGCAGCTGAAGGTGGAATTGATTCTAGCAGCTGAGCTACATGATCACTCTAAGGTTTAATCAAAGACCTTCTTTGCTCTATTATTTCAGCCCTGCGACGGCACACATTCTGAAGAAGGTCATCAGAAATAGATCTAAATGACGAATCCGACCCCATTAACAGACTCTGAACATCTGACTTAATTTCCGGATGCTTAATAACCAGCTCCTTAACTCCTTCTGAAAAAGCCTCTCTTTGAAGCAGTAGCCCATGTACTACTGTCCCAAAAGTCAAGTCCATCTTAATCAACTGATCCTGCAAAGGACTTGTTTTGCACAAATTCGCTAATTGTAAATTGACACGCAAAGCGCTAAACACAGGAGCGGCCTGCAGCTTCTTTTGAACTTCTGCATAGCGAATTCGTGAAAAAGATGTTTTTCCCAACTTCTGGCATTCAACGCCCTGAGCTGCTATATGGGCTTTTGGCGCCGGCACGGATGGCTCCTGCTCCCTAGTTCTCGGGGTGAAGTCCAAATCCAGCAAAGTTTCCTGACCGATGGACGGTGCCACCCATGCGGACTCATCATCACTTAACTCCGGTTCTTGAAATAGAGGGCGATTCTCCTCTTCCTCATTCTCTTTATCGGAAAAATCCCCATCTGATTCTTCTTCAGTTTCAAACCTTCTCATAAACGATTGCATCATCGACTTTAATTCCTCATTGCTTTGCTCCAGATTATCTAATCGATTGATTCGCTTTGACTTCGTTGAATAAGAGGATGAGGCCTAAACGCTCTCCTCCCCATCCGAATCGCCAGCCAGCTGGCCTGAAGCCTCTTTTCGGGAAATTAACAATGGCTTCATATCACTTAAAACTACCACAATTAGCTCATTTGCGGCTGCTGAGCCTCGAATCCGAGCTGCAAGGACTGGCGGACCGATAATAAGACCAAGCAAAGGGGCCAGTCGAGCATCTTCACTTTTATGCTCCTGTAGACCTTCTCTGGTAAACTTGTCGTGTCTGGGGTAAACGCCTGAGCGTTGCCTACTGTAGGCAATGCAAATCTTAACTTGTTTAAAACCTGTGGGTCCAATTCGCTTCCCAACAACTCATCCTTAGAGAGACGAGCTGCTTTCCAGTCTTGCCAACCTGCCGGTAAATGGACTCTGCCAATTTCTTAAGCCTTTTAAGGATGGCCAAATCATCCAAATTATCAGGAAGAACCTCTGCTAACTCCGCAAGCGAGTGCAGGGTCGACTTAGACACCATCTACAACAAAAGAAGAGGTCAGACACTGTCTTATAATACGAGCCCTAGCACCGCTCAAAACAGACTGCCGCCTGGCTGTCCAAACGAGCTACACGGCTCCTATAATAAGAAGAATGGCAAACAAATCAAGCCGCACGGCGGGTCAAATTGAGTCGCTTGGCTGGCTATATTGAGCCGCGCCGCTGGCCAAATAGAGCCGCACAGCTGGCCAAATTAAGCCGCACGACTGACCAAATTGAGCCGCGCGGCTGGCCAAATTGAGCCGCACGTCTGGCCAAATTGAGCCGCACGGCTAGCCAAATTGAGCCGCGCGGCTGGCCAAACTGAGCCGCACGGCTGGCCAAACTGAGCCGCACGCCTGGCCAAACTGAGCCGCACGGCTGGCCAAATTGAGCCGCGCGGCTGGTCAAACTGAGCCAAATTGAGCCGCACGGCTGGCCAAATTGAGCCGCACCGCTGGCTAATTGAGCCGCGCGGCTGACCAGATCGAGCAGAGCGGCTGCATAGAGCGAGCCGCCTGTATTTGGGAATAAACTTATGCCTGTTTCCATAGGATCTCAGACCCTAGCGGCATTTAGTCTTCAAAAGACATATTTTATTGACTCCCCTGTGGACGCAAGACATCGCACAAGAAAGTCACGTGAATTCTGTAAGGGGAAATCGTTAATTTACTTACCGTAAATCACTCACTCACTAACTAAAAGGTTGTTTTGTATTTTACGTCAAAACTCGAACGGCACTCGCCGTTTGCTGCTGCACTTCAAGAAAACTAAAAGCGTACTGCAAGATCAGCGCGGAGCGCTGCTAGACGAGCGCGAGGGGTGGGAGACTCATAAGGGTCAAGCCGACGGCACAGACATGAAATACATAAATGTCTTTTGAATTGACCCAATATGGTTTTGGGGGAATAGATAAACCGAATTTCTTGATCCGGGGTTAAAGAATCAATAAAAAAAGTAAGGAACTTAACCCAATTTTGTCAAAAGCAAGTTTAAAAATTGTCAAAGCATTGCAATATTTTTATCTAAAAAGGTTGTTGATCTTTCCAGCTTACTTGTTATTGGCTGTGATCGTACTACTGTAAATACTGGACATAAATTATATAAAAAATGGCGGGAGACCAAAGTAAGTCGTTAGAGCGATCCTGCAAGAAATGGAATTTGACAGTTAATAATATTAATAATAATAAAGTATTGTGATCTGGTGAATGCAAGTCTTGATTTCATAGTGATTGTATTAAAAAAAAGTCAGTTTGGAATGTGTTAAATCAAGTCAAGTGGTTATGCAACTCATGTGTCACACAGGTATTTGTATTTAAATCTCAAGATACTGCAATTGAGTTTCCCTATAAAAAAATATATGAAATTTTTGACTTAACAATAGGTATTATTAATAAGATTAACAATATGGATATCAAAAGAAGCTAAACTAAATTTAAAACTGAAATAAAAAGATTTGAAATTATACAAATAAACTAATATGGAGCGATATAACTTTTTTAGAGCTAAAATTCCATCAACAAATGCATGTGATAGTGGCATCCTTAATACAAAAAACTATCACTAATGATCTAAATAAATTTTGAAAATATATTAACTCTAAAAAAGAGCAATTTTATACCAAACATGATGTCTTTTGAAAATAACTTATAATAAATGGGAAGCAATACTAAATGGATTTTCAGCTTATTTCCAAAAACGCTGTAAAACGCTTAAGTCAAGTAAGACTGCGAGCTCTGACAATATTCCACTATACATAATAATAATAATATCTTTATTTAACCACATTACATAAGAAACATTTATGGCAAGTTAAGGTACAACAGTTAGATATAAAAATACAAAAATACAATAATAGAATATAAAATAATAAGATATAACATTTAATAAATATTTACATAATGTTAAAATTAAGTCTCCATATATTCGTTTATTGAGTAGAAAGCCCGGTTTATTAAATACATTTTTATCTGGTTCTTAAAATTTTTTACTGTTAATTTTTTTATTGATAGTAGTAGATTATTATCCAGGTTAATACCCAAACTATTTCATTTGCTTTTCTCGAGTCGTAGAAGGGAGGCCTGATTAAGTTTGCACTTCTGGTATTATGATAATGGATATTAGATTGGGTTAAAAATTTATGTCTATTTGTGTTGGTCTCAACCAAAATTGTGGAAAGTTAGCAGGGTTTACCCAGTATTTAAGAGTGGCGATAAGAGTGTTATAAGTAACTTTAATCATAAAGTTATTTTCAATATTTATTTGTGACTATATTTTTGGGGCTTTAAAATTGCCTAGTCCTGGATTCATGCCAGATCGGCCACAATTTTAATTAACTTGGTACACAGATTATTTAAAATAGTAGTCAACTATAGTTATTTATTTGATAAAATTGACAATCAGTTATTAATACGAACCCAAATGAATCCTCGCAAAAATCGTCCGCGCATTTAATAACAGAGTGGATGTCACAGATTCCTTACAGTTTTTTTAATTATTTTAATACCATATGGCTATTGTAGGATTGGCAATAATACAATTCTAAAAAAATACTCGTATGGACGGCCCATAATAAACCTGTTCATAGAGAATAAAACAATTAGTTTAAAAGTAACCAAAAAAATTAACAACCTTGTAAATTCGCGTTATTTTATTGTTTAAAACTTAAGCTAGATGCAAAAGTATTTTCAAAGTATGAAACTCCCTAGTTCCTTTTATCAACCAGTCTTATATTGGACGAATTTTAACCAATAAAATTACAGTTGTCGTTAAAACTATTAATAAAAATACCGGTGTATCTCGCATTAATTTAAAACATTTAAATTCATGTAATTTAAAAGTATATTTCAAATGAAGTATACCCAGTATTTTCAATAATTGTAATTACTAATTCCGCACAAAGGGTGTGTCAATAAAAACTCCCAGGCCAATTATTTCGAAAACTAAAAGTGACATTTAAATTCAGTAAACGCCAGTTTTTAGCCTTTATGATTGGCTTCACAACTGTGTAAAAAAATTGTTTGAATAATACAAGATGTGGGTGGCGCCACTGTGCAACAATTTTTTTTGATGACAGGAACTGTTAAATTAATTTTTGATTAAATTATGTCCCATACAAATTTTTGATAAATCCAACATGAAAGGAGATAGATATTTGTTGTTAAGTTTTTTTTAATAATTTTTTCTACTCCCACCTTTAAAACGCCCTTTATCGTACATGTTTCCATGACACTAAGTGACCTTTTAAATACACATTGACAAGTTGTGGCTTTACGGCGCTTTAGTCACGGGCTGAAGTTAGCAACAGGTTTTTAGTCACGGGTTGAAGTTAGTTTTAAGTTAGTTGACAGTTGTCAAATGTCATACAAGCGTTAAAATAAAGTGCCTTTCTTGTAAAATAATACTAAATGTAAAAATTATTTTATTATCTCAATACAAAAATACAAAAATATTAAATAGTTTCTCAACGCCTATATTTAAAAAGTTTATATGAACATTGTACTGACCTTTTAATTTTATGAAAGAACTGGTGAGAAATTATACAAAATTAGAACAATACTAAAAAATAACTAATATGGTCGAATGAGGTGTTTAAAATTATTGCCGTTTTTATACACACATATTAGAGGCACCTGTTTTGGCCACTTTAAGAGAAATTTTGAGTTAACTGCGCTGCCAATATTCGTTTATACAGTCTAGCTTTGGATGAACTATTTTAACTGTTTCCATCTCTATCGTTAATTTAGTATATCTACATAGAATAAAAAGAGAAAGCATGAATGTAGCCCAAAAATAAATTTATATTGAAAAAGTCGGATTTCACCGGTTTTGGCCATAGGAAGACCCAGTTTTGGCCACCAATTAAATAAAGCGATTTTTATTCAGTTTTTATTATTTTTTGTAATAAAAAAGTTAAAAAAAAATATAAAAAATACATTCTAAAAAACAAATCCATTCTAAAAAATACATTTAAAAACAAATATAACTCTATAGAGTTCTATATTTTAGAGCGTTATATATTTCAGTGTTATAGTTATATTTTAGTGCACCCGTTTAGTTTGGTAACTAATCTTTATATTTTTTCATTTTGTCCACTAAGAGGCCTATTCCCTTTTTTGCTGTTCGTAAACATCGATTTCTTAACATGTATGTTCACCCAACGACAACCCATACATCACCTATGTTTAAGGCTATTCCGTTTCTCATTTGTTGATAGTCTTGACCTTGAATCTTTCTGAACAGCGATAAATGTTTCTAGGACAGAGAGTATCTTAGTTTTATAACCTAAAAGTCGCAGATCGTAAACTAAAATTGTGTAAGATTCTAAAAATTCTAAAAATATTTGGGAAAAAACGTGTTATGCTGAACTAGCGAAAGCACAGATCTTCTGGAGGGGCCATTAAGTCCATCCTTATATGGAAAAGGGTAATCATAAAATATCTTAAAATAATTATTTGTTACTTATTTTTACACACTTTTAGTGTATTGAAAATGGAAAGAAAACTACGCATTTCTCTCATGGAAACTGGCAATGTCGGGGAGCCGCTAAAACAACTTAATGACTTTAAGGATAAATTACTAGCCCTAATAGAGGATGCGCTGTGATGTGGTGGAGGTAATACCATCGTTGGAACTCTTCATTGACCAGCCTTTAAGGTCGGGTGGAAGGGCCCCTTCTACAACAGGGAGGCATAAAGAGAAAGTCCAACTCAAACTCTGACGAGTAGTGAAGGTGTAGAGATTTTACAAGGTATTGATAAAACCTAAAAGATTTTAAAATTAAACCAAAAAATTTTAGCTCCCATGTGAAGAAAAAGAGTTTTTAGATGCATATTTTTTGTATTTTATTAGTTATACTTTTCTTTGACTAATATTTTGTCTATATTTTTGAGTAATAATATTACATAGATATTTGATATTTTATATTTGTTGTAATTTTTTAAAAAAATATTTTTTCAAGGTATTTTTTATTCTACCAATATATATATATATATATATATATATATATATATATATATATATATATATATATTTTAGAGGTCGTTTTTAGACACTCTGCCCCCCTTGTAACATATCTTGACCACCCTCCCCCCCTCTCTTCGCACTCAGATTTTTTTAATTTTCTGTTTTTTTCTAAATAAATATTTATTATTATTATAATAAAATTAATATTAATTATATTAAAAAAATCAGTAAAGGAAAATTTGTATTCTGGTATTATAATTAGGAAATACAATTTAATAAATAAAAAACAAATTATAAACATATTTTTAAAATTACCAAAAAATATATTTTTATTTGTTTGGTGTGAAACCTTATATGATTGTCCTATTCTCATTTATAAATTATTAATTATTTATCATTTATAATAATAATTATATGTAGTTCATGAACATACAGGTTTAGTGAAAGGGAATAGGCCTCTAAATATGCTCCCTCGTGTTTTTCTGAACAGGTTCTTTACATCCTCATATTCATACAGCAACTCGTTTTTCCTTTTTAGCCATATCCAATAAATGTAGCCTTAGCCTTAGAAGAAACCATACACCCATTTTATTTTTATAACCATCCCAGGAAAGTAACTTTTCTCGTTAGTTACAATGAGAAATGTGCCCTTATAAATCTTTTCTTTGGTTTTATATACTTCAGTTTTAGTTACCGTATTTTACGTGTTTGAATCTTCATCTGAGGATGTGCCTCCATTTGCGGAAACGGGTGTGTCACTGACGAATGTGTCCTTATGAATCTCTTTTTTTGTTTTATATTTTTCTATTTTAGTTTCCGTATATTCCTTGTTTGAATCTTCATCTGAGTATGTGCCTCAATTTGCAAAAACAGGTTTGTCAGTGACGAATGTGCCCTTATGAATTTTTTCTTTGGTTTTATTTACTTCTATTTTAGTTGCTGTATTTTCCTTCTTTGAATCTTTATCTGAGGATTTGCCTTCGTTTGCGGAAACGGGTTTGTCAGTGGGTTTGGCTTTTGTAGTCTTTTACTTGGTTTTTTTGGTTTGTCCGCTTCTTTCTTCTTTTTTCGCTGCATCTTCTTGCTTCTTGTTTTCTCTTTTCCTTTTTCTCTCTTGTTTTTCTGCCTCCAAGGCTTCCTTTTCTTTCTCCTTAGCTTCTGCCACTTATCAGAGGTCAAAACACTTGGCATCCCAGTCCTTTGTTTATTTTTCGAGTGACCGGCCGGCTATTTTATTTCGTAAGGTTGTTCTAGGAACGCCGAATGTTTTGCTAGATTTAGCCGCCGGCCGTTTCAAATAGCGACTAAGGCATTTTTCAGTTGATCCGGTTAGTATTGAAAGAAGTACCTTGTTTTTTGCTTTGCAAAATTTATTTTCTTTGTCGTATCCATTTTAAAACTGCAGCAAAAAAGGACGATTATAATAAGTACTGATTGGAAAGCTAAGTAGGTACTATAATCTGATTCAAAAAGTCTTTAAGCCTTTAGTGTAGCTAGGACCTAGGTACCTAAAACAGCCTGGTGATCAAACGTAGTGGCTATAAAATAACTTTTGGCCATGGTGGCCAAAAATGGAGAAATGACCATTTTATTATGACCTGTTTTGGCCACCGCTTTTTACCCAAAACAGGTTGGTTAAACTTTATAAGCATTATTTTATTGTCATTGTTAAACATTATAAAATTTAAAAAATCATCAATCATATTAAAGCTCCTATTCTATTAAATGTTTTGATCAAAAACTTACCTGGGTTTTTTAACGTTTTTGCTAAAGATTGAATGTCAACACATTACAACACCTTTTACACAACCTCCATTTCTTTACAATGATACCAACATAATAAACTGAATGCACTAACGCAAAAACAATAACCCAAGGATTCGGCGGGAAATTAGATTCAGGGATATTTGTAAACAGTTCCCTTAATATTTAAAAAAAAAACTCGAAAGAATTGGCCACAACGGGGTCGGTGGCAAAAACAGGTGCTTCTACCCTAAATCGATATAATAATTCGGTTCTGCAAACTCTTAATAGTTTATTTCGATTAATAGCGGTTATACTAACATAGATTTTGTTGTACAGGTCAGCCATTTCTTCTATTGGTTCCTTGTAGGCTTCATTTTGTAAGCCGCCCCATAAATAAAAGTCCATCAGGGGACCTTGCTGGCCATCTAAGATCCCCATTTGTGCTAATCACTTTTCCTGGAAACGTCATTTAGATGATTCATAACGATATTGCTATTGTGTGCTGGGGCACCGTCTTGATGAAACCACATAGTATTCACGTCAATTCCCAAATTTTGTAACAGCAAAGGGAGATCATTTTGCAGAAATTATAAATAACGAACTTAAGTTAAATATTCATGGTACAAATAGGGCCCGACTATGTAACCATTTACAAAACCGCACCAAACATTTACCCAAAATCGTGTTTGAAATTTAGTCTGTCGTATCCAGTTAGGATTTTCCTGGGACCAGTAGCGACAGTTATGTTTATTAATTACTCCATTATTGTGAAACCTGGATTCGTCATAATTTGGTTTAATAAATTTGGATTTTCTTCCAAAAGAATATGAAAATGTGTCAAAAAGTTTAATCTGCGCTGGTTATCTCCTTATTATAGATGATGCACTGAACCTTGTATGGAAAAAACATATTTCCTTTTAGAAACTTAAATATTGGTTTCATCTTATAATATTAAAATATTATTTTCATCTTTTAATTTTTGTAATCAAATTTGTGGGTTATTTTTTACTGATTGGAGGATTAAAGCTACATTTTTGTCAGTCGCATCCCTCTTCCTTCTTGGAGCTGTTTCCTTTTTAAAGCTACCATATGTAGCTAAGTTGATACACAAAGCTACAAAAGATTTGCGATCTGGCGTTGGTCTCGATAGCAGCGGACAGCTTCTGAAGCATTTTGATGTAATTCTCCATAAACTAAAACCATGTATGTTTAATTTGTCTTGATTTGTATGGTGAACCATTTTTATTTTAGAAATGTAGAAATTGCAAATTCTTACACTGACACTAAGTGAAGTGAAGAAAACATTCATTTGGTTTTATTTAATGATTATTGTTTTCCAGAGATATGCTCTCTAAAAATGAATTAGTCAAAAATTACTAATTTAATAGTTATTAGTGGCTGCTTTTTCACTTTTACCATGGTTAACCATGGAATACCATGATATCCCAAAATTTAACAGCCAATTCTTATGTAAAATTGTCCCCTGAATCCGAAAATGTCTTCAAAAGTTAAAAAAAGTATAACAGTTTTTGAGATATATTCAATTTTTCATTTAATATGGAATTTTACATAAAAATTGGCTGTTAAATTTTAGGATATCAAGGTATTCCATGGTTAAGTATGGTACAAGTGAAAAAGCAGCCACTAATAACTATTAAATTAGTCATTTTTGACTAATTCATTTTTAGAGAGTGCAGTGAAATGGTTTTACTTTTATTTCTCGAAATCGAAGCAAGTTATGAAAACAATTCAACAGACAAAAAAATGATATTTTTAGTTGCATAATCCGAAAAAAATATAAAAACCACCAGACACTCAGTGGCGTATTATTGTTTGCCAATATTATTTGTTAAGGGGCCCCCTGAGACGTCACTGGACGTAATAATTTTAATCTAGTTAGCGCCACACGAGAGTTTTATAACTAAAATTATCATTACCAGAATTAAATGAACATCTGCTAAAGGATAATAAAAATATTTATAATTAAAATACTCTTTAAAATTATTAAAAAAAACTCAAATATCTCCGTTCATGTCGGATTTATCAAAATTTGTATGGGACATAATTCGATCAAAAATTAATTAAATCTTTCTACATCTTGTATTATTCAAACACATTTTTTAAACAGTTGTGAAGTCAATCATATAGGCTAAAAACTGACGTTTACAGAATTTAAATGTCACTTTTAGTTTTCGAAATGATTGGCTTGGGAGTTTTTATTGACACCCTGTATATATATATATATATATATATATATATACGGCTTTATATATAAAGTATAATAATGTATAAAATAATAAATAAAAAAACAAAGGAAATAGGATGCAAGCGAGCTAGTCGGCAGCACAAAAAAATACTTTTGACTTTCCTTTCCTATATATTTATATTTATATACACTCACAGGCAAAATAATCAATCCACACAAATTTTCTATGAATTTAAATCGCAAATAAATTTTCTATTTGATGTCGGATTTAAATGAATATTAAAGAATATTGTAGATAAATTAATGGACAATCGCTTACATTTAAAAAAAATATTCAAAAATAATGTACGTTTATTATATGCAGGTTTAAACAAAAATAAGTTTTTTACCATAAGTTTAAGACACTCTGTAGAGTGGCTAAACCGTATATTGTTCTAAATTAATTAAATTTTAATTATCAAGTCACATCTATTCTAACAGTTTTGTTTTTTGTTCACCTCGATGTATTTATTTTTGTAGAAAATATGAATTAAAAAAAAAAAACATTGCAATTTCTAATATTTTTTCTGTACTAAAAACTAAGGTTGCTATGGTCCATCCATAGGCTATGGAGGATGACAGTGACAGTTTTGTTGAATCATCCCATACTTGGACAAGTCATATACGGCTTTCATAAGCAATCAAATTGTTTTTTGCAAAATAAATAAAAATGGATATGCCTCCGACTGATGTTGCCAGAGTCATTGATTTAATTCAGGATGGACGGTCACAGTATTACGTGGCAAGCATTTTAAACGTCACAATAAGTAAAGTACAAAGGGCAACATTAGTTGGAGACATATCCATTTTTAAAAGTAAAAAGACACCTCAAAATTAACACATTAATTTACAATTTACAAAACAATTTGATAGCTTTTGAAAGCCGTATATGACATATCCAAGTATGGGATATCCCATATCATATGATTCAACAAAACTATCACTGTCATTATTCATAGGCTATGTGTGGACCATAGCAACCTTAGGTCTTCGTACAGAAAAAATATTAAAATTAAAATGTTCCAAATATATAAAGGTGAACCAAAAACAAAACTGTTGAAAATAGATGTGACTTGCTAATTAAAACTTAATTTAGAACAATAAACGGTTTTGCCACTCTAAAGTGTATTAAACTTATGGTAAAAAACATCTTTTTGTTTAAACCTGTATATTATAAACGTAAGTCTGTTTTTTAGTAATTTTTAAAATGTGAACGATTCTACATTAATTTATCAACAATATCCTTTAATCATATATTATACCACGAGAACTATGAATTTAATCGGGTAAACTAGGCTCAGTAGTTTTTTGTTGGAAAATGTTGAATGCAAAATAATTTAATAAAATCATGAGACCGCGTAGCGGTCGAGGGGTTTTATTTTTAATTATTTTGCATGAAACTATTTTCCAAAAAGAAAAATCAAATAAAAAACTTACTGAGCATAGTTTAACAGATTAAATTATAGGTTGAGTGATATACGTCTAGATTATTTCTCGAATTAAAGAAACTATTTGACCATTCATAAAATCTGACGTATGTGTCAAAGTTTATAAATAGTTTTTTTAAAGAAAAAAACAACTTCGAAGGCCTTTCTTCCCTACGTCAAAGGGACAACCGAAAGAAAAGGCAAAGTTCTCAAAAAACATAACATTGAGACCACATTTACCGCCCCAAGAAGATCGGTCAAATACTTTCAAACTAAAAATAGAATTGGAGGCACAAGGGGATTACGAAATTACTTGTAAGAATTGTGGCGGAAGCTACGTGGTGCAGACCAATAGACGTATCAACGTTCGACATGAAGAACATCGTAACGCAGTCTTAAAACAAGAAAAAACATCTTCCTTAGCTGAACACGTCCGAAAAACTTCCCATGAAATTGAAAACAAGGGTCTTGGCTAGCATCGAACACAGGACCAAACGTACCATCCGTGAAGCCATTGAAATAGAAAAACGTCCAGGAAACCTCAACACAAGAGACGATACACAGAGACTACCAACTGCATGGAAACCAGCTCTTACAACTACCAAAACGCCACGCAGATTAACGAGAACGCGGAAGGCTAAGAGGGTATATAAACAACGATCAGCGGCAACGGAGCTAACTCCACGTCCAACTCGAAGCAGAGCAGCAACAGCAGCCTAGCATATAAGACCTGAAGATGGTACATGAGATTATACCGATTATACCGTCGTCAGACATACGGTTCCAAAAACCGACAACAAGGAGCAGATCCCGAAAAACCATATATATATATATATACACTATTGGACAAAAGTAAAGCAACAAACTGGAAAAATTTTAATAATATATTTTATGAGCATTTGAAACTAGAATTTTCTAAAGTTTAATAGTTATAATTAAAGCATAGTGGGCAGCTGTCAATTTAATGACATAAGTTATGAGAGGCCATTAAGACTAGTTTGTTGTTGTGTGTTTTTTGAATATTTTTATTTTTTGAGTGGTCAAAAGTATGGCAACACTTAATAATTATTTTTATTATTTATTTTAGTTTCGGCAATTTTCGTTACAAAGATCTTAATTAAAATGCCCACAGGTATTGGCACAAGTACTGACTTAAAACTAAGAATAATAAATGCCTACAATAATGGGGAGAAGCAGGCGAGTATTGCACGTCGATTTGAGATGGCTCGCTATACGGTATCAAGGATATTATCCAAATTCCATCAAAGGGGACATATTGGTACTACGCCAAAATCGGAAATACCACGGAAAACTACTCCACACGTGGACAGGTTAATTAAACGGATATGTCGGGCAGATCCATGGAAGTCAGGTCCAAGAATTAAAGCCGAAATTGAAATTAATGTAAGCGAAAGAACAGTCCGAAGAAGGCTAGTTGAAGGGAATCTTTTTAGCAGAAGACCTGCTAAAAAGCTATTTATTTCAGCCAGGAACAGAGCTGCGCGACTTGAATTTGCTCGGACACATTTAGGGTGGACAGAAAACGATTGGAGAAAAGTACTTTTAGCGACGAAAGCCGCAATAACATTTTTAATTCCGATGGCATGCGTCGCGTTAGACGGCCTGTAAACGAAAGATTCAACCCCAGGTATGTTACTCTAACCGTTAAGCATGGAGGAGGCAGTGTATTTTTATGGGGGTATTTTTCATTAAATGGTATGGGTCCCTTACATTTCATTGATAGTATTATGGATCGCTTTATATACCGAGATATTTTACAGAATGTTATAGTGCCTTATGCAGAGTGGGAAATGCCCCTGCGTTTTATTTATCAACAGGATAATGATCCCAAACATACTTCAAATCTTGTAACGGACTGGTTTACCACAAATGATGTTCGAGTCTTAAATTGGCCGGCACAGTCACACGACCTTAACCCCATAGAAAACCTATAAGAAGAGGTAGAGAGGCGATTACGAACAGAAACATTTAGGGACAAGCAGGCTCTGCAGGACAAAATATCTGATGTTTGGGAAAATATTCCTGCACAAGTCATAAACAAGTTAATTTTATCAATGCCAAGAAGATGTGCAAAAGTTATTGCAAATAATGGTTATGCCATAAATTATTGACATAATATTTAAAATTAGTTAATATTGTCCGATTTATTTTTAAAAAATTGACATTTTCTTTATTTATTAAAATTTGTTACTTTACTTTTGTCCAATTATTTTTGTAGTAATAATTTTGTTTATTGTGGTAATAATTATTTTAAACATATAAATTTAAATTACTACTTTCAGCAAGTCTCTAACAGTTAAATAAACAAAACAATTTGAAAAAATCGTAGTTATCGTACATATTTAAAAGCAATACTATAATAAAAAAATATTTTAATTTGTTGCTTTACTTTTGTCCAATAGTGTATATTAGGCTGCTCCATTTAAAACGACCATTATTTTTTTTCGCCGGCATGAAATGTTTTCTGACAATTTTTTTATAACTTCAACTGTTTTGGGCTCTCGAGGTCGACACTGATGAGACGGGTTCAAGTACAAAAAATGTTAGTAGGCACTTTCAAAAAGTCACTAATATACTACAAATTTTGATTAATCGCAATAAAATACCATCAAACGAAGCTATATTAATTTAAATTAAAAAAATCATGATTTACACGTTATTTAAATGGAAAATATACATCGATCGAGAGGAACCACTTAAAATTAAAATTAAGGGCTTAAATTTTCAGGGAACTTTTTTTTGATAGTCTACGTTGTGTTTTTACGTTCATTGATAGTAACGTTAAAGTCATTATCAAATATTCCAAATAAAGCCCTAAGATAAGCAGTTTAAATCAAAGTCTATATCCAGGATCTATCAAAAGGCTAAACGGTACTATTACCTTACCATGATATGACCTAATGGTAACATCAAAATTAATAATAATAATAATAATAACAATAGCATTTTATAAACCTTACCCAAATAATACCAATATAATTGTTAAAAGCTTTAACCTGAGTACAAATGCAAAGAGTTAAAATAAATAAATACCTTAATACCGAGACGATACACTGACTTGCACAAACAATAAAATACATATCAGTTAAATAGTTATGCAAAGTTATACAAAAGGAAACAACAAAACAAAATTATTTATACAAAGGTAGGTGTAACTCAAAATAAAGACAGTACTAAATATTAAAATTTAAGGTAAATGTAATTCAGTGCATATGGTGAATGCGACAACATAAAGATTGGAACTCAGTGTAGGCGCGATTCCAAGATATTAAACCGAAATAATGAAATAATGACAATAAAAATTATTACCAAAAATCACTCGCTATTTACACATATTAAAATGATTAAGACCCAATAAACTAGCAATGATAAACGTCATAGACCAAAATGCGAATAAAATAATATTGTTCAAAATTATAAGCAAAAATGTATTAATAAATCCCATTATCATTACTAGCGTAAATTAAAATTTATAAAAGTGCACATACCTAATTATAGCAGAAAATCGGTAACAATCACAAAAATTATACTTATATGAGTATGAGTATGAGTATGGGAACGTATGGCAGGCTCCAGATATATTATCAACCACTAATCTCCCGGGGTTATTTTAACCCCTTTCCGTTCTCCTGCATATCCCGCCAAATCACAGCATTACCTGTGTTTGTTGGATCCGAAGTTTTTACGCCGGCTGGTAGTTCCACCCTAGGAGATCGTGGATGACAGTGTCAAAGGTTAAGGCCGCTCCCGGATTTTTGTCAGCCGGGTCGGGCCATACGTCCAGTTTGAGAAGGGTTTTTGGAGGACATTAAACTGACCCAAAACTAAGTACAATCCGGAATCCTCCTCAACCTAGGCCTTAGTAGTAACCCCATTCAATTGGTGTTCGTGAATTGGGGTGGGTATGTTAGTGCTTACACACAAAAATTATACTTATATTATAATATAATTTCACAAACTTTTAAACATGTGTATGGAATGACCGTCTACACTCTTCTACCTCTTTCTTCCCTAATGCTATATTTTAAACATCTAGGCCACTTTAAGCAGGAATGTGAGACATAAACAAATCCCTCTAATACTTCTACGTTCAAATACAAAGAAGTTAAATTTTAAAACTCAATAAGTTTTTAAAACATAAAATAACTTTATAACATTATTTTTAGTGAATTATTTAAAATTTTCTTGGTTAAAATAGCGCCAAATTTGAATTTAAAAGTTTTTGTACCACAGGACCCTCACAATATATATATATCCAAAATAAAGCGGTTGCGGACCATATAAAACCATATTTTAATAAAAGCATTTTTGAAATCACACATTTAAATTTATAAATTTTGTTATCATAGAACATTTGCTTAAACGCAATAATTAATTAAAACAATCGTTTTTAAAATTTCAGTTGCGGGAAGACTTTGATTGTGGTAAAGAAATAATACTTGATGACGAACAATGTCCCCATGATGTGGCAACGCTGCTGAAGGAATATCTTCGTGACCTTCCTGATCCTCTTTTATGTAGAAGTCTATATCATGCGTTTATACAAACTCAAAGTAAGTAAGAACTTTAATATTTTTTTCTTCTCTCACCTTTAAAACGCCCTTTATCGTACATGTTTCCATGACACTAAGTAACCTTTTAAATACACATTGACAAGTTGTGGCTTTATGGCGCTTTAGTCACGGGCTGAAGTTAGCAACAGGTTTTTAGTCACGGGCTGAAGTTAGTTTTAAGTTAGTTGACAGTTTTCAAATGTCATACAATCGTTAAAATAGAGTGCCTTTCTTGTAAAATAATACTAAATGTGAAAATTATTTTATTATCTCAATACAAAAATACAAAAATATTAAATAGTTTCTCAACGCCAATATTTGAAAAGTTTGTATGAACATTGTACTGACCTTTTAATTTCGCCGGCAGTAAACTATAACTTAAATTCGGGCACGGACTCTACTGTAAAGTCCTCATAAAAGATTTTCTTTACTTTCACTGTGAAAAACTGTCAATTACCAGAAATACATTTCGATTTATAACCTTTATAATTGTGTTTATAAATTGTAAAAATGTGACATTTGACGGTAACACACAGTTTCCCCTATTGTTTCATAGATGGAGCTCTATACAAATTTTTGATTTAAATCATTTTAAGATAATAATAAATATTACTTAAGTATTTGTCGTAAAAAAAGTATAGTATGCATCTCGTTTATAAACTTTTCTATACTCATTAATTTTAACACTTGCTCGCAAGCTCGCTCGTGCCTAAATTAAATTTGTGTATAAAATGGCGTTTATCAAACTTGAAACATAATATACTATTATCCAAACACATGACAGTTATTACTGTCATTATTATTGTCATTTTAGACAAGTAAATCAAATAACACACTAGTGTGTTATAATCCATAACAAACTGGTGAGTTATGGATTATAACTCACGTTCATATTTAAAGTAGTATTCTATTTATTTATTACTATTACAAGCAGAATTCACAATTCACTAGTGAGTTATGGATTATAACTCACGTTCATATTTAAAGTAGTAATCTATTTATTTATTACTATTACAAGCAGAATTCACATTGATATTGAAATTAAAGGAAAACCCCTACGGTTTATTCAAAATTATCAAAGCGACTTTAATCAACAGGTACTCGTGGTCGGGAGCTTCGTTCAAAAACTTCTCTATTTTAGGTCAGTAAATATGGCGTCACTTGAAACCAGCCCCTCCATTTTTTTTTCGACCTGCTAAGCCCCGCCCACTTTACCCCCTCCCCCCTTTGGACGGACCACATCCCACTCATCGCCAAATTGCGCTGGAAATCATGGGGAACCCGGGGCCCCCATGATTTTAGGAGAGGGTCATAGGAGAGGCCTATCTAAAATTCAAATAATAAATATCAGTCGTATGAATGTAAATAATAGATATCCAGTGACCACACAATATATGTTTGATACTTTGCATCATTTTAATTGTATCGCCGCTATCTATTAGATTTCCAATGCTACCAACTGTTTTGGGTGCGTTTAAACCTCGATTTTAAAATAATTATTTAATATATTAGACTTAAAAATAACAATGCTGAAATCAATGCCACAAGATGATGACTCATCACTAAAGGTCAAATTGCGGTATTATCAACTTTTAAAACAAACCTGTCTAAATATAAAACCAAAATATTTCAATTAATAATAAATATTTTAAAAAACAAATGCGTTTTTATTGTAAGACATAATTTATTTATTAGCTACAATCCATCTGTTTTTTGTATTAAAATTAAAAAACTAAAAAAATCAAGGTCAAATTGTGGTATTATCACACTGTACGGTACTTTCTCAATATTGTGTTGTCAGAAAAATAAATATACCAAATATGACCATTTTAAGTAGGTTTGTAGCTAAATATTAATATAATGTCTTGCAATAAAAACAAATTGATTTTTAATTTATAATGGTTTCTAAATAATAACTTATAATTTGTGAAATATAATTTACTTTTAATTGTATTTTTATCGCTTTTGCGGTTGGCGAAAACATTGAAAGACGAACACTTTTAACACAGCGAGATAGGAACACCGAGGGCCTACCGAGAAGCTCTGTTTCAACCAATCAAATTACAGGAAATTTTAAGAAAAAGAAACATTTCTATTGCAAGAAACATTTGTTTCCAGCCAATCAAATGTCAAAACGCTTTCTATTGGCTAGATTAAGTTTTGCTAAAATTTTACATTTTCCAAATGTCCTTATTTGGTCATACGAAATTCCAAAGCTTCTATTTTGTTCTAGAAACACGGTTTTCGTGACCAAATAAGGTAATGAAACGAAATATCGATTATTATTGGTTTAAAAATCCTTCCGATTTAATATAAATAGTAATGCCTGCTGCATTAAAATCAGTTCAATTTACGAGCTCAAAGCGACTTCCAGCTTTAACTCTACTCGATGTGCCATCTCGACAAACCAACTGGTAACTTATTTTTGACTTGAAATATTGTTTTTATTGTTTGCCTTTTAAAAATTAATTTCCTTCGGGAATTAATTACTGTTTCAATTAAAATTCAAGTGATTGAATTTATTTTGAATTAAACTTCGAAAGATTCGTAGTTAATTCAAGTTTGATATTTAAAACCCGTTCGTAGAACGAAAATTCAACTGATTGAATTTATTTTGAATTAAACTTCGAAAGATTCGTAGTTGAGTTATTTTTGATATTTAAAAACAGTTAGACAGAGTTTTGAATACGTTAACATCGGCTAAATATATGTCATCATTAGATTTAAAGTCAGCATTTTTCCAAATACCACTTGATAAAGAGTCAAGAGAAAAGACCGCATTTTCTGTGCCCGGCAGAGGGTTGTTTTGCTTTAAAGTATTACCATTTGGCCTATCAAACGCAGCACAAGCAATGCAGCGTTTGATGGATTCAATATTTGGGGAAAAATATAGTCCCAATCTTTTTGTTTACCTTGACGATATTGTTCTGGTAACAGAAACTTTTGAAAAACATATCTCTTTATTAAATGAAGTTTATGATAAACTTAAAGACGCAAACCTGACTTTAAATTTAGAAAAATGTAACTTTTTTAGAACCTCACTTCATTATCTGGGCTTTGTTATCGATGCTAATGGTTTAAGAACTGACCCTAATAAAATTACTGCCATGCTTAATTTTCCAATCCCTCGAAATTTTACAGAAATAAAACGATTTATGGGCATGACTTCCTATTACCGTAGATTTGTTCCTCACTTTTCATCTCTTATTGCCCCCATAAATGATCTTTTAAAGGGCAAACGTAAAGGGCAGTCAATTCATTGGAATAAAGAAGCTGACGAAGCTTTCAATAAGTTAAAAGAATCACTTTTATCAGCACCTATTTTAACTACTCCTGATTTTACACTTCCATTTTGCGTACAAACGGATGCCAGTGACAAAGGTTTAGCCGCTTGTCTAACTCAAGTGCAAAAGGGCGAGGAAAAAGTTATTGCTTATGCTTCTCGTAGTCTATCTGACAGGGAACGTAGAAATTATTACGTTACAGAAAAAGAAATTGCAGCCGTGCTGTTTGCTTTCGAAAATTTTAGATGCTACCTTGAGGCTTGTCCCATTGAGTTTAAGCTAATAACTGACCATTCTGCAATTCTTTGGATTAACAATATGCAAAACCCTGCTGGTAGGCTATGAAGATGGAGTGTAAAGTTACGGCAACATAAATTCTCTGTAGAACACCGTAAAGGTAAATTAAATGTGGTGCCTGATTGTATTTCACGTAACCCTTTGCCTTTTGACCAAAGAGATCATTATGAGGACTTATGTATTGGAAATCATTTGCCATCTACCTCCAATGCCTTAACTAAGGAGACTTCTGAAAAATTAAGCGTGAATTTAAGTGATTTAGACAGTAAATATCTAGACTTGCGTAACCAGATCCAGGCAACTCCTGAATCGTATCCTTCCTTTATCATTAGAAATGACTTTATTTATAAATTTATACCTCTCAAAATTCCGTTAATTTCAAATATTAATGAGTGGAAGCTTTATGTTCCAGCCCCACAACGAGAGAAAATTATGAATTTATGTCACTCTATTCCTTCATCGGGACACTTCGGGTTCTTTAAAACTCTTAATAGGATTCAAGAGGACTATTATTGGCCAAAGATGAGAATTCAAATTGAAAACTTTGTAAAAACCTGTCAAGTTTGTCAGAGTCAAAAAATGCCTAATTATACTACTCCTGGGTTAATGGGTTCTCAGAAAAAAGTTAATTTCCCTTTTGAAGTAATTTGTATTGATTTAATGGGACCCTTTCCAAACTCTTCGGCCAATAATACTCATCTCTTAGTAGTATCTGATGTCTTTTCAAAGTATGTTCTAATGAAACCTTTAAGAATTGCGAATGCAAAATCTATAGTTAAATATTTGAAAAATGAGGTATTTTTAGTTTTTGGAGTGCCTTCCACAATAATTTCTGACAACGGAACTGTATTTGTTAGCAAGGAATTTAAACATTTAATTGAGTCATATAAATCAAAAAATTTTTATACTAGCCTTTATACGCCACAGTTTAATAGTGTGGAGAGGTTCAATAAAGTTATTGGAACTTGTATTAGAAGCTTTATTAAGGGTATGAATCATAAGGATTGGGATAAGGAATTAAATAAAATTTCTTTTGCCATCAACAATAGTGTAAATATGTCCACTTCATTTTCTCCTGCTTATTTGGTATTTGGTAGAAAAATTCCTATCTCTGGAGATTTTTATGATTCTATTGCTCTTGATGAAGATTCATTTCCTAATAAAATAGACCAGGAGAATTATGCCAAGAAATTGGGTAATTTTTCTGATCTGTATAAAACTGTCCAGCTAAAATTAAAACAAGCCTACGATAAAAATTGTAAACAATATAATTTAAGAAGAAGAGATATAGAATTTTTTGTTATGATTTAGTCTGGAGAAAAAATAGAATACTATCTGATAAAGGAAAGAAAATTTCAGCTAAACTTGCTAGTAAATATGTGTTGTCAAGAGTTGTTAAAAAGTTTTCCAAATTAGTTTATCAGTTAAAAGATATTGATGGTAATTCCTCAGGAAAATACCATATCAAGGACCTTAAGCCCCATTATAATAAAGAACCTCCTGATTGTTCCGATGATAATTCCGACATATAATTGATCTTGCCTTATTATTTCTTTAAATTACCTAAATTAATAAACTTTGATCGTTGAGATTTTAGTTTAAATAAATTCCTAATTATGTCCTATCTTTAAATATTTGATATAAAGTCTTATCTTTGAATATCTTAATATCTATACTTATTATTTAAATAGTACCTCTATTTTAATTTTCGAAATTTAGTTTATAAATAATAAAGTTTAGAGAACCTTATTACGAATTGGAAAACATATTCTGTTTTTATTTTTATTGTCTGAATTGACAAAGATTTTCTATATAATTTGAAATCAATTGGTGTTAAGTTAAGAATTTAGCTTACCATATTAGTCATTTAGTAACATAGTTACCTATGAAAAGGATTAGAATTCTAATTACACAAAAAAGTTGCAACTTTCATTTCTGAATTTCCTTGTGTAAATAACCCCTTTAATTATATTTAATTATAATAATATTATCTATAATAAATGATAGATAATTTTCTGAAACTCCTTGTGTAAATAATCCCTTTATAGTTAGATAGTCTAGATACATAATACTTTGATACTTTAAATAATAAGTTAGGTTAGGCATAAGTTTTTATAACGATCAACAGGTAGATGTCATATTTTATTATATTTGAGTTTTTTAAATTTAAATTTAATTGAGAAATATTGATAGTCTATCTCCTTATAATTTCTAAGGTTTCGCGAACTTAGAAAATTTTTCCTAAAAATAAAAACTTACTCTAGGTTTAAGTTAGGTTTAAAATTTAATATTTTTATTCATAGTTACTAGGGCTAAGTACAATGATTTTTATGATTATGGTTAGAAAGAAAAAATTACTTCTTTAATTTTAATTAAAGATTACCTTCGCAATTTTTTTTACGACAAAGAGGAGATTTGTAACGCAACAATTTACCTTGTGCATTCCAATTTAATATAGTAACTATATAGTAACTTTTCCACTTAAATTCTTTAACTAAATCTTTATTTTTCATTGTTTCATTTTCATTATTTACCTAAAATTTAATAAATTAATTTTCATAAAATAAATTATTTAATTCACATTTAACCACATCTGGGTAGAACCTTTTGACGGCTGGCATTGTTTGAGTGATATGATATGCGTATTCTTTTTGAAAAACCTTTTAATTCTTGTTTTGCTGGAAGAAAATAGTAAACATAACCTCTGTGTTACCGAGTTGGTAATACCAACATAAAATATCGGCGTTTGTGGATTCGGTAAATTTCGACGCAAGGTACTCCGGCAACGTTGCAAATATTGAGTGCAATTTCGATATTATCGATCGACGTCGTGGCAACTAGGTTGATTTTTTTGTGCGGTTTTTACGCTTCTTGAAAAACAATCCACTCGAAGTAATTTATTCTATGCTTTAAATAAATTCTTTTCCTCTTCAAGCTTCGTACAGTCGATATCGTGAAGAATTTCTCGAATAACATTTTCGACGAAATGTTTCTTCTTTTTTGATTTATAAAGAGTAAGTTAAATTAAATTTCTTCTTTCATTTGTTACAATAAATTTTCTTTTATACAGTTCTTTACCGAATTAAACTTAGCAAGATAGATTACTTGAGTGATTCAAAACCTCTGAGTCTGGAGGTTTTTCCAATGGGGATATAAATGTTCACTTGAAACCCACGCCACGTGCCATTCCATCAAGGGCCACGTGCCATTCCATCAAAGGCCGCGCTGTATTTAACCAGAACCAGCCAGGAGGACGCGTTTGGTAACGTACCCATTGGAACTCTTAAATGTTTTAGTAATCTACTTGACTATATATATTTTTTACACCAAGTTAGGCCCCATCAGGGTCTATCCTTGTTTCACTTTTTATATCCTTTTAATATCCTTAAATATATTTTGTTCTGAGTTAGGCCCCTTCAGGACCTACACTTATTTTACTTGATATCTAACATTTATTGCATAATGGCAATAATTTTACATATTTTTTTGTTTTGAGTTAGGCCCCTTCAGGACCTACACTCACGTTACTTGATTTAATATTACACAGCAAACGAAAAATTATAGAAGTGTATAGGATGACTCCGCGTTTGAATATCAAATCTTAAAGTTTTATCATAACTGTATTGAATCGTGCTTTGTTTTTATATTTTTCGGCTCTATACCTATGCACGACTATATTTAAAGTCAAACTCAATGGTGTCTTACAAGATACATTATTTTGATTTTCTATATTCAACAGAGGAGTAGAAACTCGACCCTGTCGAATGGTGCAGTCATATATGTCTCTAGAAATTATTAAAAAAGGGTTCAGTCCAATGGTGCAGCAACTTCGGATTCCTATTCTCCTCAGAGACATAGAAACTCAAGCTTTTCGAATTTTACTGGCAATGATTTTCGTTAATGTCCCCGAGAATTATACAAAAACAGCGCAATGCAATATCGCAACGGTTTCGACTTCTCTTTACTCTACCAAGTTATAGAAACTGGAGTCTCTCTAATACTGTTCTAGTCAATATTTCTGAGAGTATAAAAAGAGGGTGTAATATTGCAAGAAGTTTTGATCTTTTGATGGATGAATTTTCTCATTTCTCCATATGATTTTGTTGAAAATAGTTCCTTTCTTTGGTTCCTTTGTCTGATTTTTATTTACCGTAACAACTCAGGTATGTAAAGCACAGAGGATATGATGTTAAGTATATTTATGTATTATATAAAGTACCTATATTTGTATTAAAAATTTAAGAGGTTATGTTGAAAAATGATCGATATGCTATTAAACTTTAATAATTTAGTAATTAGGTCTGTTGGTAGACCCTGCACTATCTCCACTGATATATGTTAATTTTGTAATATTTAAATCTGGTTGATGAAAAAGTACACACCAGTGCAGGTTATTGTAGCATCTACGAACAAATGAATTAATGGCCCATTGGCAATTATTCCTTTAGGAAAAATATTCAACACAGCTTAATTAATTAATAAAATGAAAAAAATCGTATATAGTTTTTTTTAAGCATAAAATAATTTTTATATTAATACTAGTTCAAAAGTGAAATTACGACCTCTATACTGTGGAGAGTATTGAAACGCTCGACTGACGAATACAACTCTATACCGTAGGGAGATTTAGAAATCGATATTCAAACGTGGCGTCATCCTATACACCTCTATAATTTTCCGTTTGCTGTGTATATATATATTTTTTTTCAAATGAAAAACCTCTGTGTTACCGAGTTGGTAATACCAACATAAAATATCGGCGTTTGTGGATTCGGTAAATTTCGACGCAAGGTACTCCGGCAACGTTGCAAATATTGAGTGCAATTTCGATATTATCGATCGACGTCGTGGCAACTAGGTTGATTTTTTTGTGCGGTTTTTACGCTTCTTGAAAAACAATCCACTCGAAGTAATTTATTCTATGCTTTAAATAAATTCTTTTCCTCTTCAAGCTTCGTACAGTCGATATCGTGAAGAATTTCTCGAATAACATTTTCGACGAAATGTTTCTTCTTTTTTGATTTATAAAGAGTAAGTTAAATTAAATTTCTTCTTTCATTTGTTACAATAAATTTTCTTTTATACAGTTCTTTACCGAATTAAACTTAGCAAGATAGATTACTTGAGTGATTCAAAACCTTTGAGTCTGGAGGTTTTTCCAATGGGGATATAAATGTTCACTTGAAACCCACGCCACGTGCCATTCCATCAAGGGCCACGTGCCATTCCATCAAAGGCCGCGCTGTATTTAACCAGAACCAGCCAGGAGGACGCGTGTGGTAACGTACCCATTGGAACTCTTAAATGTTTTAGTAATCTACTTGACTATATATATTTTTTACACCAAGTTAGGCCCCATCAGGGTCTATCCTTGTTTCACTTTTTATATCCTTTTAATATCCTTAAATATATTTTGTTCTGAGTTAGGCCCCTTCAGGACCTACACTCATTTTACTTGATATCTAACATTTATTGCATAATGGCAATAATTTTACATATTTTTTTGTTTTGAGTTAGGCCCCTTCAGGACCTACACTCACGTTACTTGATTTAATATTATATATATATTTTTTTTCAAATGAAAAAACACGTTTAATGTAAACGTACAGTTTTTATGGCCATAAATATTGAACGGTTAATGATTTTGTGTAAAGGTGAATATTAGGGTGTCCCTTATTTTTATTTTTTTGACGCATACCCTCTAATTATATCTATTACTTGTTTATATACTCCCAGTAAAAATTTTAGCTCATTCTATAAACGGGAACCCGTGCCGACTTGCATCTGAACCCTCCGTTAGCCAACGTTATTTTTCTAATGATTTTATTAAATATGATTACTAATTAATATTATTGCTTTTGTTTCTATCATTTGTTTCACTAATTTAGTTGATTTTATCCCTTAAATATATTAATATACTAATTAGTATTGCTAAAATATACTGTTATATGAAATTTCAGCTTTTTATAAGCATTTCCTTTCTTGATGTGCTCCCAAAAATATTTCAGACAGTTCAATAAGTTTTCGGTAGTCATCTCTCACAATAGACTCTTTTAGTTATTTAGAGTAAAACCCATTAAGTTTATCAATTTCAGAGTTTACGGCCTATTCACCAGACCCTTCCGGGTAACTAGCCACTCCCTGTGAAAATATAAATTTTTATCAAAGTATACACATAAATAAAATTATATTTTAACATTTGTCAATAATTTATAATATAAGGGTCACATAATAACAAACACAAAATGACTTACGATCGAAGACCTAACGTTGCCTAACGGAGGGTTCAGATGCAAGTCGGCACGGGTTCCCGTTTATAGAATGAGCTGAAATTTTTACTGGGAGTATATAAACACGTAATAAATATAATTAGAGGGTATGCGTAAAAAAAAAATAAGGGACACCCTAGTGAATATCTTATTTTGGTTTATATCTATTGAATATTTGTTTACATAAATAAATATCTTATTTTGATTTATATCTATTGAATATTGCATAAATAAATCTCTTATTTTGGTTTATATCTGTTGAACTCTTATAATGTATGATTGGAACCTCTTATAATATATGCGAAGTAATTCTTAATTTTTCTTTAATTTAAACAACCAAACCCATCCAAACCCTAGACACTAGGTTAACTCTTAATTTGGATGGTTGGCGCCCATAAATTCCAACCTGAGCAAATGTAAGTATAATTTCGGTGTAAACCCCCTATTGCTCGCATTTCCGAAAACGACTCACCCTCGTACTGAGCCCGGGATATATACATATAAAAAAGGAGCAACTAAAGCTGCTACAGGGGTGGTTGATGGAGCTCATTATATTATAGAAAACGTGCCAGTCAGTGGTTTGTTTTACCATGGTGTCTTGCGATGGTGTGTGCGGACCCAGATGTATTAGGACTGGGTTCCAATAACAACAGGCCTTTTTGAATTTTTTGAAAGGACGGACAGAAGACTGAACGTTATCACCGGTATAAAAAGTAGCGATAACACCAGCAGTTTATCAGTCGTTATCCGTCGTCTCAAATTGTCTGAAGATGGTAAATGTGCAATTCTTTATGGGGTGTTCTGCTTCCAGGAAAACTAGGCAGCTTAAAATAAAGAACGATTTGATTGATCAGTGGAATCATGATAATAAAATTACTTGTTATATTCTCATTGTAAATGAAAAACCAGTCTCATTTGCTTCACTATCATCCATGGATTTCGACCCTTTACGGCAGCATACAAACCCAAAAACGCTCAACTATATTCACACTTTAGTGTTGATTAATCATTTCAAGGGCCGAAACGAGTTTACAGCTTTTAGTTGTAATACAGAATCCGAGGAATTATTTAAGCGAAGCAATTGAACAATTATGGTGAAATGAATTGTACCCTTATGTTTAGATACCCATAGTTCAAGTAAATAATACACATTTTGTTATATTTTTGTTATCAATGTAATAATTAAATATAAATAAAAAACTCCTATAAAAACTATTATCTTAATTTTAATTAAAATTCTTAAACCCTTATTAAAAATGACGGTACAAGAATAATAATAACAGACTTTTTCTCAAGCAGTTAGGCATTGAATAGGATATACAATATTAGATACGAAAGTAAACTGAAAAATTATGTATTTTACTAATTACTAATAGAAAAGTAAAATTAAAAATTATGTATTTAAATACCTATTAATAAATTTTAATACTCCCATATATTTTGAATAATTTCCATCCAATTTTATTTATTAGATAAGAGAGTAAGATATACAATATTTTATCTCGCTCCAATAATTTCATAACCCTAAATTAGGTAGTTCTGTTTTCCAAAAACGCGATAATTAATTTTATTCAAATATTTAAAATCTAGTAACTATAATAAGCGCATGCGCACCATGGTTGATTTTGCGCTAAAAATATTCAATTAACATTATTTAAAAATATATAACACACGCCTATAAAGTGTATATTTTCAATAACTGCAAAACAAAGAATTAACTAAAAATCATTTAAATAAAAAATTCGAGCCCAAATATTAACAGAATTTAATGATGAAATGCTGCTTAATATTCTACAAAAAAAGTCGAACAATTTAAAATCATAACCTTTTACAAAAACCATTTATAAAAAAAGTGATTAAAGGATGATCAAATTCACAATATAAATTTTAACGATAGCCCACCGGATATTCCGCAACGAATTCTTTGTATAAGTAAGTTAAAGTTTCCAAACTTTTATTTTTAAATTCATATAAGTGTTGAGTGAAGAAGTAGTCAATGATATAAATATATCAAAAAGAACAATTTATAATAAATTTTAAGTTAACTCACCCCATACGTGGTGAGTGTGTGTGCTAGTGTACTGTATATCCCTAACCCCTTAAATGACAACGGTCTCACAGATGTCGGGGTTGGTACTCCCCCTTCGTAAAGGGTACCGGCGTACACCTTAATGGTCGGTTCTTTGATAGCCAGCAGGCAACAACAACGTACACTGTATATATATAATAGGGTGGGTCATTTATATAGGGAGAAAAAAAATAATTCAATATTTTATCGGGCACAGTCAAAAATTGGTGTCAAATGACGACCTTAAATAGCATATAAAATTTTATTATAATTGAAATTCATCTTCTGCCTCCGGATCCTTCTTAAAATTACCAAAAAAGTCGCTATTTAAGGAATAAACTTATCATATAAGAAATCACTTCAAATAACTGTATAATTTGTAGTGTGTACATAAATAAAAATACTAAGATCGTTTCTGGCCATTTATTAAAAATAAATTATAAATATTGTTAGTTACTTAAGTTGGTATGGTTGGCTAAAAAGTCCTTTTTGCTGTCGAATTTCGGCATTGTTTTTCGTGACTCTATTTGGGCTTTTATGAATCCTTCCCTTGCAGTTTTATAACATAAGGTAATTAAAGCCTCAGTCACAGTTTTGACTGCTCTTTCTACTGCTTGTGTGTGACAAGGTAATTGTAATATAGACAGGTCTCCTTCTCCTTTATGTTCGACCAACAACTGAAGTTCTTCTTCCGTTATAGATTGTAGTATCGGTGGTTCAGTAATATTTTGCTGCCAATCCACAAGTTCAAAATATGTTGGTGCATCAAAGTTGAGTTTTGGTAGTTGAAAAAGACGCAAACCTCTTGGTAAGGTCTTTCTTGCTTTCAGAATTCGACGGGCTGCTAATTCACGAATGTTCGGCTGGGGGTCGGTCAACATTGCAAGAAGTAAATTTTCCGCGTGTGCAAAATAGCTGTTTCTTTGAATAACTGGGTCCATCACTGCTTTTAAAGCTGTTGGCAAGTATCGGGATTGCTTGATTAGTTTAAACAAATGTCGTGCTCCATCTTTACAACTTGGGTGTGTTTTGATACTAAACCATACAGGAGCATAAACTTTGACAATATAAGTTACTAGAATGATAAGATTTTCAGAAGGGGCATCCACTGAAACATACAGGCGAAGAATTCTGTTGGCACGAGTTAGCCAGCGAGCATGGGACATTTTTCCTGGAGATTTGTTCCCTAAATCATTAGGAAACGTTCCTGTAGAAATTGCCAGGACTATTCTATATAAATATTTTTGATCGGTACTAATATCTTTTACTGAGAGCTCTGGTAAGTCCGTGTTAATAGGTTGAAACTGAACTACAGGTCTTTTTTCACAGTTCTCCAGTTCTTTGCCAATAGGTCCTGAAAAAGTCTGTGGTCCGGATGTACTGCCATCAAGGTGTTGAAATAGATGTCTAAAAGGCAGTTCATTCATATGCAATAAGCATATAATCCACTGTAATGGCTTATTCAATCTTTTCTCAAGCAACCGTATAATACCGCCGTATTTGCCTACATTTACATTAGTTCCATCACATCCAATTGCCATCAGAGCATCCATGGATATATCTGCGTTTGAGAAATAGTCGATTATTGCTCGTTCTATATCTTTTGCTGTTCCAGAAGTAGGTGTAATATAGCCAAGAAACTTTGAGTCAGGTTCTTTTATCAAAGAAATGTGCTCTTCAAGTATGCTTTTCTTGTACTGTTTTCCATCTTTTTCTGATACAATCAAAGTTTTGTCTTTTCTTCCATCAAAGTACAATGCAGGTATCTGTAAAACTGTTTGCTGTAAAACTATAGCTTCTCTAGTTTTTTTTCGTTCTCGACGCAGTTTACTTTTGTCTATAACTTGTGAAGTAGATGCGTGAAGAACTGCTGAAGCGATGGCTGCCCCTGCCCTATCTGACACTCCATATCTATCGCAAGTTTTTGATAATAAAGCATAATCAACTGTAATTGTGGACTTACTTTCTGCTTCAGTGTTTGCAGCTTGCAACTGTTGCATAGTTTGGTCTTCGCAATCAGACTTGGATGTACTACTAAGCTCTTCTTTCGTACATGTTTCATCTATTTTCTGACGTTTACTTAGAGATTCTTCTCGTTGTAACTTTCTTTTTATTGTTTTTCTGATTTGCGTAGTTGTGGGAACATCTATGCCCCCTATCACCATTTTTCTACAAGTACGTTGGTATATTAAGAAGCTTTGTTCTCTTATATGTACTTTTTTCTGTTTAGGGCAGGTACATTTAGTAATATCTGGGCACTTGCAGGCCGAAATATCAAACAAAGCTTTGCCTCGTAGTCGGAATTCTTCCAGTTTATTGTCTGGTATTTTTGGGTGAGACTTTAAGATGTTTTTGCATTTTAAATGATATGCTTGTAACATAGCTTTCACTCGTTTTTCTTCTACTGTAGGAATAGAGGCTTTATCCCATATTTTTATAAGTTTTGAAACCACAATAATTTCTATTTCTTTGTGGGTTCTTTTTTAGTTTCTCTTAGATGTTTTATATTACGTCGGGTCCACTCATAAAACTTCATGACTTCTGCATAAGTGGGTAATATATTGTGTTTTAAATCACACACATCACCAAATAAGGGACAGTTCCAATTCATACGGGTACTCGTCATACTTGTAGGTTTGTAGGAATATATTAATTAAGCACACTTGATAACGAATCTAAAACGAAATAATTTAATCCATGTTAGTAAACATTAGCTTATATATATTGTTTCCCATTTTGTAGGTATAGATTTAACTGTAAACTTTATTACCTTCTTTATAATGTTTTATACCTCTTTAATAATTAAGGTATAATATTTGAATTTTTAGTTTTTAATCCAAGATCCAGATTTTTTTACCTAAATAAAACCTAAATACATCATTTCTCATATAGGGGGTTTTTAAATTGGAATCGTAAAACTAAAAATGACAAAATTTGGCAAAAACAGGTCAAAACATTCCTTTAATAGTATATTTTGTCATTCAATCGAATATAAAATATATTTAATGTATAAAATACCTTATCTTTTAATTGAGAAATAAATTCAAAAACATGTATTTATTTTTAAAATTCAATCAAAATCCGGAGGCAGTTAAACTTAACCAAACCCCAAAATAAAAATAAGTGTGGAATAACAATACCATTTTGCACCTTTTTTTTACTGTGCCCCTTAAAAAATTTAAAAAATTTAAAAATGACCCACCCTAATATATAACCCTTTATACGACAACTGCCCACTTTGCAAGTTCGGTCTCACGGATGCCAGGGTTGGTACTCCCCCTTCGTAAAGGGTACCGGTGTGTACAGAAGTCGACCGCCTAAAACACACATCTACCGGAGAAGGTCAACGATAAAAAGAAAGCTCGAGTCGAGCTGCTCAACTGGCGATAAAAGTAATTTATTATTTTTACCCCCCACTACCTGCTAAATAGTAATAAGAGGCTCGTGACGTCATGATGCAATATTACGCAAAATTATTACAGCTTTATAAGAAACGCAGAAAAATCATCTACCACATTTACTAACAATTTTAAAAGAAAAATAATTCGGCCCGCAATAAAATAGTAATAATATAAATATTTAATAACGCCTACCTAACATAATGAATCCCCTATAATAAATTATTTAAAATTAAAATTATTAAAAATAATATATGTATAATAATATTGTAAAATTATTTTAAAAATACTGATAAAAAGGTGTGACGTCAGCGATCTGCGGTTAATACTACGTACAATTATTTTAAAACTATTTTATAAAAATAAAAAAACTCTTTAACATAAATAACCTTAAAATTATTGTAAAACGAGCCTAAAATTACTGTAAAACTATTTTACTAAAAACTGATAAGTAGTTCAGCCTAAAATAAAAGGCATAACCATATTGATTATAAATTGATATATAAATTATTAATTAAAATTTGTTGATAGGTTGATTATAAAAATATGGTTAGTTCGGAATTTTAAATAAAGTTTATAATATAAAACTTAATAAAAATATTTTATTTAACACAATGTATAACACATATTAATCATGATTAATATTTAATTAATAAAATTTGTGAAAAGGAATTGATAAATTAGAGAATAAACTTTAATTGTCGTTTCTTTATTTCTAGGTAAGAATTTATATGTAATTAACTTTAAATTAGACTAAATAAAAATCTTTATTTCTAGAGCAACACAAGATTGTTTATTTATTACGTCAATTCCTATAATAATAATAAGTGCACTTTTTGTGAGACAGTTTTTATTAACTTGACAAGACTGTCACTGTCAATACAAATTAAAGAAATATATTTTCTTTACATATATATATATATATATATATATATATATATATATATATATATATATATATATATATATATATATATATATATATATATATATATATATATATATATATATATATATATATATATATATATATATATATAACTTAAGTTACAACAGCTGTGCCAGTATACGAAAAAAATCGTTAAACAAATATAAAATGGAAGCGACATACTATTTTTAAGATGAGTCAGATATTACTGAATGCTGAACTAAAATGCTGATAAAGAAGTTAATTTCCAAGAAAGAAGAGGATTGTATACGTTCTCGAATGTGGATAATTTGAGTTTGAATTAAGAATATTTTCATTTTTATATATTTTTAATACTGTTATATTTATATAATACAAAAAGAATAAAAGTTATTTTTTTTAATGTATGTTTTTTTGGTTGAGAGGTTTTTAAATAGACTAGGCAAGTAAAAACAATTTTTGGAAAAAATTAATCCTTTTAACCTGGCAAATTCTGAAATGGAAAAACATTTTAAGCATATGCTCCTATAGAATGGGTTGCGCACGCGCGAAACAGCACCGCTCTCTCTCTCTTTCTTTTTTTCTCACGCGAAACCCAAAATCCGATTCATGGGATAGATCTATCTATATATATATATAAATTCAAATTTTAACGCTTTACCAACTAATAGTGCACATGGTCATTGGACTTTTAAATGCAAAAAGACAATAAAACAAAACTCAATAAATATTAGATCCTTTAGTAGATGAAGATCATCATCACCCCGCTCTATATTTTGAATATAATATGGTTGCAAGTAACACAAAAAACTTTACGGATAAAGGAGGTAGTTTGAAATACAATTTTAAAAAGACAAACTTTACAGGTCTTATCTCAGCATTGGAAAACATAAATTGGGAAGAACTGTATAGTAAATGCAATGTTAACGAAGCATGTAATGTATTATACAAACAACTGTATGCAAAATATGATATTCACGTTCCCAAAATAAAAAAAACGTTGTTATAGATCCTATCCTCCTTGGCACAATAATATTCAAAATCAAAATGAAAGCCCACAATTTTAAAATGTTTAAAAAAACTAAATGTTTATTTTATAAAGAAACATTCCTGAATCTACGTCGGTCCATTAAGCAAGACATTGCAGAAGCATATAATATTTTTATTAAAAATAAAGAAGACTCCATTAAAAATGATCCACAAAAAATCTGGAATTTTATCAACTGTAAAAAGAATGTAACTCGGATCCCAGGAGAAATGGCTCGCAATAATCAATTATTCTCTACACCACAAGAAATAGTTAATGGTTTTGCAAAGTTTTTTAGTGAAGTGTTTGTAAAGCCCGACGAAAGTGATAATCTTGTGAATAATGACGAATGTGTTACGAATGTCAACGTACTCAATATTAACTATATAACTAAAAATGATGTGATCAATGCTGTAAATAATATTAAATCAAATTTTACCACTGGACCAGATAAAGTACCTGCAATTTTTATAAAAAAGTCGATCTGTTGTTTGCTAAAGCCACTTTGTCATATTTATAATTGTATAGTTAAAACAAATGATTTTCCAAATCAATGGAAAATTGCACGTATTTGCCCAATATTTAAGTCAGGTAATAAGGATTGCATTGAAAATTATCGACCAATTGCCATTATCTGTAATTTTGCTAAGTTATTTGAAACTATTTTAACAAAATATATCTATTGCCATATATCAACTCAATTAAACCCATCTCAGCATGGTTTTGTAAAAAAACGTTCAACTGTAACAAATCTTTGCAATTTCACAGAATATATATCTGAAGCTCTTAATGCAAAAAAACAAGTGGATGTGATATACACCGATTTTACCAAGGCGTTTGACCGAATTCCCCATGGCATCTTTTTAAAGAAATTAGACCCCTTTGGCTTTTCTAGGTCAATGATTTCATTATTTAATTCATATCTTTCGAAGAGAGTTCAATACATTGAGTTTAAGGGTGTAAAATCTGATGTGTATCACGCTACTAGTGGTGTAACACAGGGAAGCAATCTTGGTCCATTGATGTTTCTCATATTTGTTAATGATATTTCCTGTAATTTTCAATCATCAAATTTGTTATACGCAGACGATTTCAAGATATTCAGATCAATTAATACCATAAATGACTGTCATCTTTTCCAAGACGATCTGAGTGTATTGGATGCGTGGTGTGTAGGAAATCGGCTTTTATTAAATATAAAGAAATGTAATGTCATGATATTTTCAAGAAAAATCAACAGCATAACATTTCAGTATGCAATTGGTTTGGAAAAAGTTGAAAGAGTGGATACAATGCGGGATTTGGGTGTTCTGTTTGATGGTAAACTTTCATTTGTTCAACACATTAACAATACAGTTGCATCTGCAAATAGAATGTTGGGGTTTGTGATTTGAAACTCTAAACAATTTACTAATATTCACGCTATAATTGTTTATTTTTTGCATTTGTTCGAAATAAATTTGAGTATGCATGTGTTATTTGGTCACCATTTTACTTTGTTCATATTGATAATATTGAAAGAGTTCAAAAGAGATTTTGTAAATACTTGTTTTTTAAGATTAATGGCTATTATCCTTTAATAGATTTTGATTATGAAATTGCACTTTTTTACCTTAATATGGAAAGTCTTGAAATGCGTCGTCGAAATGCAGGATTAATTTATTTATATAAGCTAATTAATGGGTTAATATTGGACTCTGAAAAACTACTAAAAATCAATATTCACGTGCCTAGAGTAAATGCAAGATTTTGTCCAACTTTTTATTTAAATGCTTATACAAACAACCAGCACATGCATGCTCCATTGACGTCGATGTGTAGAACTTATAACCAAATTTTGAATAATTGTGATATTTTTAACGAAAATTTAAATTCATTTGTTCGAATTATTCGCTCATTATCCTAAGTTGTTTTATTTATGGTATTAGCTATTTTAAATTTATCAACCTATAACTGTAATTTGTCACTGTAATCTATATATATATATATCTATATGTAATAATTTATATCCTTTATATGGACTGTTGTCTGTTGGATTAATAAAGTATTATTATTATTATTATTATTATTATTATTATTATTATTATTATTATTATTATTATTATTATTATTATTATTATTATTATTATTATTATTATTATTATTATTATTATTATTATTATTATTATTATTATTATTATTATTATTATTATTATTATTATTATTAATATAATAGTGTCCGAACTAGTTGCGATTTCCTCCACAAACTAATAAAATAATCAATGAATTAGTGTTTTGATTTAAATTAAAAAATCTTTAATACCCTTTAAAACTATTAAAGTATTTAATAAAAATAGACTTTTTTGTATGTATATCACTTTTTATATTAAAAAAATGCAATTATACTAATAACTGTTTTTTTAGAAATACGTAATAGAAAATTACAATTAGAAGCTCTCCAACATATAGTACAACTTTTACCTCCAGCAAACAGAAATACTTTATTTGTTTTATTAGAATTCTTGGCAAATGTTGCTAGAAATGCCAATGATGAAAAAGACAATTTAGGTAAGATGTGTTAATTTTTTTTTGTTATGTGTTTGTTTATTCAATATTAAAAAAAATGACGCTTTTATTATAGAAACCAATTATGCCTTTATTAAAAACCACAGCTTTTTTTTAAAATCAATTAATAATTATAATTAGCATATCATGGCACAAGCAAGCAAAATAAAAAAGGTCCTGTTCACCAGAGGGCATAATTTCTTTTTGATGACAATGGTTTAATTTTCCCAATATTTTAAATTAGTTATAAATTTTTTATATTTTGCAGACTTTGTCCGTATCCCAGTGTGCATTTAACTATTGTTACAGGATTACAAATTTTCCTTGACTTAATGATATTTTTTTACTTTCCTTAACCAAATTTAAATAAATAAAATTATACAGGTTCGAAAAAAAGGTTTAAAATGTATTTTCCAAATAGTTTTTTTTTTAAGTTTTATTGGCTTTTAATCTTTTCGACTATTTAGCCAGCTCATTATTATAAATTTTTTGGTTCTTAAAAACAACCACAACACCCAAGGCTGTGGCACAGATTGATTACCGCTCTGTAGCTTTAACGCACTGCGCCATCCTCGGCCCCTTCCAAATAGTTACTTTATTAATTAAACTATCACCACAAGAAAATTAGGTTAAGCATAATTTTATTTGTTATGTTATCTTTAAAGGAGACACGAGCTTAGTCATAACTAAGGCTGTGAATTGTAAGCAAATGCATTTATTGATTGCGGGTTAATGTAACCTGAATGTAAAAACACATTTTTAGAAATTACGAAAACATGCAAAATTTAATAGTGCCTATAAATGCATATTTTGATATTGGCGCATATTTTTCTTATTTTTCGTACATATTCTTAAATTTTTTATATGCATAAAAACGTCTAAAAAGCACAAATTTTGTTTATTCATTTGTTTATATTATTTGTCATTCATGGATTCATGGAAGACATAGAAGTACGAGGAATCAACGGAATTCACAAACAAAACAAGTTCACAATGGAAACCGAGAAATAACACCAATTACCTTTTCTAGATGTCCTCATAATCAAGAAAAATAATTGCAAACTAGGACACAAGGTCTACAGAAAACCAACACATACGGACCGCTACCTCAACGCCCACTCACAACTGCAGTCAGTCATTAAGACACTTGTCACGCGATCCGAAAGGCTGGCGGATAATGACCACAAGAAACAAGAAGACCTGAAAATCCAAACGACCCTACAGTAAAACGGATTCTCCAAAACCATCATCAAAAAGGCTCTTAACAAACCAACTTCGTAGGCATTCCTTTCCTATGTCAAAGGGACAAACGAGATAATAGGTTCTCAAAAAACATAACATTGAGACCACATTTACCGCCCCAAGGAAGTTTGGTCAAATACTTCCAAACGCAAAACCAAAAATAGAGTTGGAGGCACAAGGGGTATACGAAATTCCTTGTAAGAATTGTGACAGAAGTGACGTGGGTCAGACCAATAGACGTATCAACGTTTGACGCAAACAACATCGTAACGCAGTCTTGAAACAAGAAAAAACATCTTTCTTAGCTGAACACGTCCAAAAAACTTCCCATAAAATTGACATTAAAAAAACAAGGGTCTTGGCTAGCATCGAACACAGGACCAAACGTACCATCCGTGAAACTATTAAAATAGAAAAAGGTCTAAGAAACCTCAACACAAGAGACGATACACAGAGATTACCAACTTTATGGAAACCAGCTTTTACAACCACCAAAACAACAAGCAGATTAACGAGATCAATGGAGCCGAACATAACACAGGTACAATCGAAATCACGGTTAATGACACGGAAAACTAAGAGGGTATATAAACAACGATCAGCGGCAACGGATCTCACTCCACGTCTAACTCGCAGCAGAGCTGCAACAGCAGCCCAGCAGAAAAGACATGAAGATGGTACATAAGATTATACCGAAATGTCGTCAGTCATACGGGTCTTTTAAGAACCAAAAACCGACAACACGGAGCAGATCCTCTAAAAACAATGTTATTATTCATCCAAGCAAAAAGAAACCGGTATGCGAAAAGTGTATTTAGTAGGTACTTTGTTATAATTGATTAATGACAGTTCGGTTGTTATTGTGGTTTCTCTGAGGCTACATGAACAGTTTAGTGTACCAGAGCGAACTTGACACATTAAAACAACTCAAAATTGTCCATGGTGTCAAAATATTTGCTCCTTTCATAATTTTGTCGCGGAAATACAAAACTAATTATGTCCCGAATATCTTGATCATCTTCTACACATAGTTCTTCCTCTAAATCCATGATTTAATTATACTCAAATGATTTGAATATTTCTTTCTTTTTTATAAATGAATCCTGTTCATGACACTAGTTTCGCAATAATTGAAACGCGTTTTTTAAGAAGAAACGAAATAAAAACAAGATATTGGGCAGTCGTCCAACGCCAAAAATGTCATAAATATTTAACGATAACGATTTATAAACAAAGCTTATTCTGTTAGCATTGTATTTTATTAGGCCGCGTCTAAAACAATTGGAGTTCAGGGGGTGGGTATTCCGATTGCTCTGATATTTTATTGAGTCAAATCCATCACAACGAAAGCACAACCCTAACCAAACTAAAAAATTTGGATAGAAAATCAGTTAATCCTGCGATTAAACCTACCTCGCCGGTGGATCTCGTAATCGAACACTTAAACTACATTTTTTGCGGGGTGCCTGACAAACTTTCGAACTAAGCGAGATTAAATTCCTAATCGATATTAAGTCCATACGGTGCATAAAGGATGACAACTTATTTGGTGACACCCTTTATGATATAGAAATAAAAATGTTTTTCTAGCACTTTCAAGCGTTTTTTGGAATTACCGTCAATTCATCGTGCGACAATTCATCGCCACGATAATTTATCGCGCGACAATTTATCGCACGACAATTTATCGCGTTTAAAATTATATACCATAAATATTTTAGAAATTTATTTTATTATATACATTATTACATTTGTAACCTAAAATTGTGGGCAATTCCTTTCAGATAATCATATAAGTTATAAAGATCGTAATTCTCCGTTATACGTTGAATCTTTATACTTTTTTTTGTGGTCTCTCAATACCAGTTGTTCAATTTTTAATTGATTAAGGCTTTCCTTTTTAGCTGAATCTTTATACTTTTTTTTGTGGTCTCTCAATACCAGTTGTTCAATTTTTAATTGATTAAGGCTTTCCTTTTTAAGTGAACTTATTAACCTCCAAATATTGGGATGTGCAGTAGACACGATGGAACTAAAACTATTGGGCCAGCCTTGATCAAATAGAAACAAATAATTCCCCCCTGTTAAATGTATTCTAATATTATATAAGATAGAAAATTCCCCAAAATTATTTTATTACAACTGTTGTTACTTCGACAGGTAATTGTCATACTGTACTAATATTTAAAAAAAACATTACCTGGAATAATTGTGTTATAGTTTGTTATTAGATAAAGTTTGAAATCATTTCTGAAGAAGCTACTTTGTTAGCGAAACAATAGTCAAATTAATTTAAAATAAATTTGAGAAACCCAAAAAACAGTGTTTGTTTTTACCTAGTTATACATTAGTGACATGGAGTTTTATCAAGTAAAGCTCGAAACAATAAAATATTATAGTTTAATATTTGTTTTTCATAATTTTTAGGCCAATAATATTAGATTTAAATATATTTTTTATTATAAATCTTTATAAACAGTAGTTTTGGAAAAATAGTTTTTTTAAAAATTTAACCTCCAATGATTGTGAATAAGTCATTTATATCCGCCTAATTAATTCCAGCCCAACGATTGGGGTTTATGCTATTTATATTTATACTAAACCACAAAAGCTAATAATGCCACTAAAACTTGTTATCAGTTGCAAGTAATATTTTTTTTAAATTAATCTGTTCTAATTTCTTGTATATGTACATGTATTTTATTATTTGTATATATTTGTATATACAGGGTGTCTAGAACTCGCGCCACAGAGAAAAAGGGGGCGTGCCGATAGCAATGGAGATGCCAAATTTAAAAATAAAAAATTTCTAGGTAATAGTGTAATCGAATGAGAGCAAAAAAGCGGCAGCCAATACCGAGAGCTCTCGCCTAGGTTAAACGTAAGAGCTTTAAAAATTGCTATAGGAGACGATAGAACATTGTTGTATTAAAAACATTTAAAACATTTAAAAATCTTTTGGCCAACTGTATTTACTAAGTTGTCAAAAGCTTTCAAAAATGAGGTTATTAATCTATGACTTATACTTCAGAACGCCAATGTTTTAAAATAACGATTAGGAAAGGGCTGGGAAAAAACTCGCGTTGTCTCCCTGGCGTTGCGCCCACACTAAATAAATAAATAATTATCATTTCAGTATAATCATTTAAGAAAAACATTATTTATAATAACTTAATTTATAACCTAATATAATATTAATGACAGGAGTTTGACAGCAGTGTCACAATAAATTGGATTCCAGTGGACAAAATATTTTACATATTTTTAATTATCAACAATGCAACCTAAGTATCCTAGCAATTTAAAGAATTCCCTATGGCCATCTATTGGGATTGGCTATCGTTTTTTATTCTTATCTCGCTTATCCTTTGCGTTAGACAATTTTAATTTTCAAATATGTGTTTCACGTTACTTTCGGCACGTTCCGGTTTTCTATGTGGCGCGAGTTCTGGGACACCCTGTATATATATATATATATATATATATATATATATATATATTATATATATATATATATATATATACAGGGTGTCTCACCAGCGATGGTACCTTAAACGTTTACGGAGAACGGCTGAAGATATCAATTTGAAATTTTTATAGCAATTATTGTACAATTTAATCTACCTTTTAAAATTATTTTGAATAAAATTCCTCTTCCGGTTTAACCGGAAGCGACATCAACTTTGTTATTTCCAATGGAACACCCTGTAAATTTTTTTATTTTTAAATTCCTCATGAAATTCTTAATAAAATTGCTGTACCATTCCCTATACCTAAACTTAACTGTTTTCGAGTTAAACCGGAAAAGGAATTTTATTCAAAATAATTTTAAAAGGTAAATTAAATTGTACAATAATTGCTATAAAAATTTCAAATTGATATCCTCAGCCGTTCTCCGTAAACGTCTAAGGTACCATCGCTGGTGAGACACCCTGTATATATATATATATATATATATTAGACTGGGCCAAAAAAATCGACTATTTTTTTTTTTGAAAAGTATATCGAAAATATGGTTTGGGGTGACAAAAAAAAATTATTGTGAAAGTTTGAGATATTAATATTAAGAGGTCTATCATCCCAACTTTAATTTTTTTTGTTCCTCAGCAAGTTTTAGGCTCAGAATTCCCAAACCATTAAGTTTAACAAAATTGACTTTAAAATATTTTTTTAAGAAAATTAAATGCTCTACAAAAAAGGTGAAATTTACCGTCAGATGATCCGTTTCCTTAAAATCATGCCTTAAAAATTGGTATAGTTTTACATTTTGACCTTTTAAATTGGAATTTTGTAATTCATGTAAAAATCAGTACCCATAAAAAACCGATAAATATTCTTATGGGAAATCAAATGCTTTACAAAAAAAGCCTCCCAACATTTTTGGCTAAATTCGTTTTGACTTCAAATTTAACCTAGAATAACTTTTGATGGAGTGAATTTAGCCAAAAATGATAAGACTTTTTTTGTAGAGCATTTGATTTCCCATAAGAATATTTATCGTGTTTTTTTCAGGGTACTGATTTTTACTTGAATTACAAAATTCCAAAGTTAAAAGATCAAATTGTAAAACTATACCAATTTTTAAGGCATGATTCTAAGAAAAGGGTTCATCTGACGGGAAATTCCAATCAAACCTTTTTTGTAGAGAATTCGATTTTCTTCAAAAAATATTCCTAAGTCAATTTTGTTAAACTCAATGATTTGGGAGTTCTGAGACAAAAACTCGCTCAGGAAAAAAAATCTAAAATTGCGATGATAGACCTCTTAATATTAATATTATGGACTCAAACTTTCACCATAATTTTTTTTGTCACCCCAAACAATATTTTCGATATACTTTTAAAAAAAAATAGTCGGTTTTTTGGGTAAAGAAATTTATCTGTTTAAAACTAATTTGTTATATTTAATTTGTTGTGACCACAATTATTGGTATTGGTATTGGTAGTGTAAAATAATAAACTAAATAAAAGTCTAAAATAAGGACAGTTCTATACCCAAAGCTATAAATGAGCCATAAAAAAATAGTTGTATTTTTCATTTTTTAGGAAATGTGATTTCTGGAAATAAAATGGATTCTAAAAATTTAGCAACTGTGTTTGCTCCTAATATTTTGCATTGCATAAAACAAAATTCCAAAAATTTCATCGAAGATAATCCGGAGGAAAGAAGTGATGTTATTAATGTTGTTAAGATCCTTATTGATCATTACAAATATGTATATTCTGTCTCTGCAGAATTAATGAATGAAATTTATCTTCACATAATGGATTCCTATCCTAATAAACTGGATTTACTTCTTAGTAAAAAAGATACAAACTCTAGAGCTGATGAGTAAGAAAGAATTTAGTACGTAAATAACTAAAAATACTAACATAATACTAATAAGTTCCTTATTAGTAATGTTCCGGTCTTACAAGTATGGAAATAGTTAATAAGTATAATAAGGGGTTTTATATATTATGTAATATGTTTAGGATTATGTTTGATAAACAGTGTTTATCCTAATGCATTAAAAATATATCAGGTATTTTTAAACTGACCTAAAACGCCTTTATATTGAGATATCACCAGGGGCGGACCGTTGACTTTGTGGGCCATGGGCTAAATCTCTTTGGGGGCCTATCAATAATTATATATGGATATATCCATAACAAAACAACAAATACTTACGACAAAAATAAAAAAAATAAAAAAAAATTCTTAATAAAATTTATGAAAAACAAATGTTTTCAGCATTTATACAAGTTGTCGGGATAAGACCTGTACATTGTAGGGCCACATATTTCTTGATTTAAAATATTTCGACTTAACCCAACTTACCTAAATAATAATTGCTTTGTATAGCTGCTAGTTGCGTTTATAATATGTAAAAAAATTATTTTATACTGCAGTATATAAATCGACTATTTTTTTTCTATAAAATTTAATAACCTCATGAGCCTGTTAAAATATCACCCATTAATATTATTGGTTGCTTGCTAATTGCGATTTTACATTTAAAGTAACTAGGTACATAAGCTTTTTTTATTTTAAAATTATTCAACTCGTTAACGGAATAATGCATGATTAAAACTTTTATTTTAAGGTGCGTACTGACTTGCAACAAAACACTCCGAACGATCCAAACGCGCCGCGCGCGCTGCAACAAATTGTGCTAGTGAGAATCTCGCGCCGAACAGAACGGATCGCGCCAAACTTTTTCGGGCGATTGTCGGTAAATCGGATTTGCGCAAAGAGATTTTCGCCGAACGATTAGTTCGCAACTTTGCAGTGAGAACGTGTGTTTGCCGTGTTTGGCCTGTTTGTTTATTTAAATTAATTATTAAAAGTGCAAAGATGGAATGGAGCAGGGAAAAGTGCCTTCAATTAATAGATGAATATGAAAAGCACCCTTTATTATGGGATGCGAAAATGGGCTGTATTTTAATAAAAATAAAAAATTCGACGCTTGGGAAGTGATTTGCGAAAATTTAAAAATTCCCATAGAAGAAGGCAAAAAAAATTGAAAGTCTTCTTTCAAGTTTTAGAAGGGAAAAGGCCAAGGCCAAGAAATCAATAGGAACTGGAAAAGGTAAGTTTTCAAAATTTTGCACTTATTTTAACTTAAATATACGGGATGGTTGTACCCATTGTCATATTATTTTATTATTAATTATTGCTTCAGCATCGGCATTATTAAGTCATAAATTACAAATAAATTACAGTCCGATAATATTTATAGGTATCGAATTGTTTTTTTATGGATATGAAACAATTTAGGACTTTTTGATATAGGTAGTCAAGATTTTGTGTCACTTTTGATTTCTAATTGAACATTTTATAAATGTTTATAAATTTAGTTTTAAAATAAAATTATCAATTCACAAATAATATACCTATCATTTGTCAATTTTTTACCGCTGAAACTGTGCAAAAAATGTTTAAAGAAAACAAAGTTCGGCAAAAAGTAATAATTAAAGAAACCTGCAAAAATTAACAAATAAACTTTATTGTTAATTTTTTATTTAATTTGTTAAATTACATTTCTTTATAAGTATTCCATTGTATTATTTTATATTGTTTTATAGGTCGCGAAGAAATTTATGTATCGAAATGGTTTGCTTTCACACGCATGGCTTTTCTTCTTGATAAGGATAAACCAAGAACTACAATTAATTCCTCAGAGGTATGTAAACTAAACTAAATTATACATATGTATGTGGTGATTATACTTCAGTATACTCAATGGGGTTATTTAACATATACTGGGCAAAATTGTTACGAATTTCCTTTACATTAGTTTCCGGCTTACGTGGCATAAGGGATAATATTTTCTTGATCATCTTCTTGGTCAAAAGTTCCTGGAGGTGTGTAAACATTTCTGGGATTACGGCTTTTCCTAAGATAATTGTGTAAACAGCAAGCTGCCATCACAACCGTCTGTGTCTTTCCAGGATATTGGCTTTCTTAGAACTCTAAATATCGCTGACATAATACCGAAAACATTTTCTACTACTCTTCTTGCGCGGCTAAGTCGAAAATTAAATATTCTTTCAGGTGTTCCTTTTCCATGCATTCCAGAAAATGGCTTCATTATATGAGTTGTTAAAGGAAATGCCTCGTCAGTTAAAAAAACGAAGGGCATTGTTTTATTTAAACTAGGTAAAAGGGAATCTTCAGGTAGACCTAATTCGTTATTTTCTAATTTCCTATAGAGCACTGTGTTTTTAAATGCTCCTTCATCTGATATCCTGCCTTGGCAACCAACATCAACAAATATAAAATTATAGTCCGCATCAACAAGTGCCATTAGAACTATACTAAAAGTTGATTTATAATTGTAAAAATCGCTTCCACTGTTAAATGGGGCCTGTATTACGACATGCTTTCCATCCATAGATCCAATACAATGAGGAAATTGCCATCTTTCTTCAAATTGCCTAGCTATAGATAACCATTCTTCGGGGGTAGTGGGCATCTAAAAATAAAAAAACAACTAAAGTGGAATTTCTTCAAAAGGCGTAAGTTTATATATATATATATACATATATATATATATATATATATATAATTGTGGTCTTTATTTGAGTATATATGTATATATAATAATATGTTTGTTTCAGGAAAATGATTATTCTAAAAATAATTATATTTGTGAAGAAACCGTTACCGAAGAATTTTCAACTAACGAACCAGAAACAACCAATTTGAAATACACCGAAGGCGAGGAAATACAAGAACAACCTCTCGCTAATAAGGATACCCCAAAGGCAAGTACGTCTGGTCCTCCTAAAAAACAATTAAACAAACGAAAGAAGCCAAATGAAATAGAGGACTCCAAAATTAGTCAAGCCTTAGGAATTTTAAAAAATGCAGCTTCCAACAGTGAGCTCAAAGGCGATGAGTGTGGAGTATATGGACAACATGTAGCTCATAAGCTCAGAAGCTACAGCAAAAAACTAGAGCTATTGTACAGCATAACATCAGCAATATCATATTTAAAGCTGATATGGGGCAATATGATGTTGAGGAACCAAAAAACTCCACAACATATCAAACATTCTATGCAAACTCTTGGTTACCTCGAAGTTCCCCTTTAGGTAACTCATCTCCACATTCTTCCGTCAATCAAACTCCTGTACCTTATCCTTCCCCACATTCTCAACAGTTATATTTACCGCAGTCGTCCCCTATGACTGAATCTTCCTCTATTAATGAATCTCTCTCTCCAGCAATCTCTATAAATGAATCTGCCCCACCACCAGACCACTTATTACTTAGTTTATTAAAATAATATATGCTAAATGAAATATAATATGTTTGTAATATATATGATATAATATAATATTTAAAAATATATATGTATATGTACCTTTATTTGATCCTTGAGTCCTTTAATAAGTGCATTGCAAGTTTCTATAATTATAAAACTGATTCGTTGTTTCGAAATTTTAAATAAATATTGTAAACTAGTATAAGAGTCTCCTGAAGCTAAAAAGCGTAGAGTAATAGCTAAGCGATCTTGAACAGGTATTGCCTTTCGAAGTGGTTTATCTTTCTTTGCTATTTCAGGACCCACAAGACGTATCAGTTTCTCAAAATCTTCTGCAGACATCCTCGTAAAATTTTGTAAATGAATATGATACATATCCCTGAGTAGTTCCAAATTTCTACGACGCAAAAAGAGACGTCTTGACCACTCTTTTCTTTTTTTCTTCTTCTTATTACTAACTAAAGCACTTATAATTTAAAAAGCACCAGCCGCTATTATTATTAAATCATCTGCATCCATCCTGACGAACACACCAAATGCGGGAACGCGAAGAACACAGCAAATGCTCGCGAACGGCACGAACCTTCACAAACATGTTTGTGGCATTCGGCGCAGCGCGCGCGGTGCGTTTGGTTCTTTCGGAGTGTTTTGTTGCAAGTCAGTACGCACCTTTAGGGAATTAAACGCTCTACAATAAAGTTTACTTATTATTTTATGATAAATCTACTCGTTAAAAATTATTTAAGACAAATTCATAGCAAATTTTAAGTTTTTGTTACTTTCCCGGTAAAACCATCAGACTTTTCACAAAATGTTGAAAATGATCATAAATTTTTTGTAGATCATTTAAATAAATTTATTTTCTATAAAAATTTGTCATTATTTTTTAAATGTTTTATTTATGATTTACTGGTTTAACCAATATAAATACAAATATATTTTCAATAAAATTGATATATACAGGGTGAGTCAAAAGTGGTGAACTTCCCAGAAGATGCATGTAGGGGGGCCTTAATATAGGTAGGGGAAAATGTTAAAAAAATTCCAAATGAAAAAGTGACCGAGGAATTCAGGTCTTAAGTTTTAATTTTTTTATTATTTAATATTTTTCCACCTTATATGATTTTTACTGCTTACTTCTTAAATATTTCCTAGCAAAAAAATTGCCCGAAATAGTAGATTATGTCATAAGGAGTAGAAGTGGCTCTTTTTGTGGTGAGTACAGAGATTGACGGCCGAAGCGTAGCTGAGGCAGGCAACTGTACGAAGCACAAAAAGAGCTTCTACTTCAAATAATATATACAATTTTTTTTTCAAGGGCGTAATATAAATAGGATAAGCAATAGAATTATTTTATTTACTTATAACTCATGTGGTATAAAATTTTGGCTAAAAGCATTACAAATTATTGATAAAAAGTAAAAAAACTTATAACCCTTACTTACAATGCCGATAAATATCCTAAACCATAGATAACAAAGCCTAAACTAAAAATAAACACTGCTCTGTCAAAATGCTGCGCTTGAATTAATTTTGACGTACTGACATTTGTTTGGAGTTCCGACATTGGCGACTCGTCTATCATCATTATATTATACTAATAAACTAGTTGTTCTTTATTTCGTTCAATTAAAATTTAATAAATAATCACTAAATATTCCGTGCGATTATAATTAATATAATTAATACATCGTGATTGCTTTGTATGAAATGCTAAATTAATTTTATTATTTGACGTCTATTGAGTCACCTATGGATTTACTTCTATCCCTAGGCTTTTTTGAGTTTTTTGTCTGCCGCTAATGAAAAAGACCTACTTCAACTATCTCTATACATGCATATAACGTTGTATATCATGGCCGCTTGAAAAAAAAAGTGTATTTTCTTTTAATTTTAATGTTTTAGAATGATAACAATTGAAATGATCTGGCAACTTTGTAATCAACAATACGAAAATTGACATTGACGTTTATATTTTATTTTTTTGGTGTTTTCTGGTTATTATTTTGTCGAGTCTATTTAATAAAATGTACACAATAAAGAATATGTGAATATGATGATGATACTTGGATTCTGTGAAGAAAATTGCAATGAAGCAGCCCGGGTATACGCAGCAAGATTCGCTGACATAACACACCCATCGCCGGGAGTTCTTAGAAGGATGATGGTCAGAGCTAGAGAGACTGGATCTCTAATTTCCACGGCAGGTCCTGACCTTGGTCGGCCTCTAGAGATTGTACCCGAAGCCGATGAGTTAATCATTCAGCTGATTCAAGAAGATCCAACAAGAAGTACCAGAGGGATTGCTCAGGACTGATGGGTATTTTAATAGTAGAAATTGCCATTATTATAACCAAGAAAATCCACATAGAAAATGGGAATTTAATCATCAAAATCGCTTCAGTGTAAATGTTTGGGTTGGGATAATTAAAAATTGGGTTGGGATAATTAAAAATTGGGTTATTGGGCCTATCATATTACCGCGCAATTTTTGTAATGTTTGTTCATGCTTCTTTATGTTATTTTTTTTCATAAATTTTTATTTTGTTTGATTTTGGTTTTAATTATTATTATTTAAGTATTATAATCACAACTGTCTCATTGCTGTCTGTTATTATGACAGTAATGTCAACAATATAAGCGCGTAACAATTCAAATAAGTTCCTTAGTTACTTCAATTAAAATGAAATCTAATAATTTCCTGTAACATTGTTAGTGTTTACACGTTGCCAAAATTTTTTTTTGAGTTCTTGGTCATAACTCGAGTACCAAAGCAGATAGATTTTTTTTTAAATTTTTCCCTACATATATTAAGGCCCCCCTACATGCACCTTTCGGGAAGTTCACCACTTATGACTCACCCTGTATATACATATACAACTCGGCAAATGTAGCTTGAGACGTCAAATGTTTACGCCCATCAAAGCGCAGTGACCAGCTCTTAAAATATTCATTTGCATTGAAGTTGTCGTATCGTAAAGAACGTTGCGCATAGTGGATTAAAATTAAAGTAAATCAAGTATATTATATTATCTATTAATACTATTTATTATTATTATTATCTATTAACACTATTTATTAAATAAAACAACTTTTTGCAGGTTCTTCACAAATAATTATCAATTTGCCATAATTTCTTAACATTTATATCAATAAAACGTACCTAACCCTAATACATAATACATACCTTAACTTTAAAACATTTCTTGTTTACCTTAAATATAATTATACCCCATCAATATTAAGGTAGAAAATTTTACCTATTTGATCTATTCCAATTGTATAATTAAATTTAAAAAATTCAAAGTAAATAAAAAATTTACTATTGTTTACTCTTAAATATATTTAATAATGTTGTTACACGGTCCGTAGTTGTCATTAAAATCTTTATTAGTTACATCCATTAAACTTTAATAATATTTTAGCTCTAACCACAGCATATGCTGTGTTCTAACTATTTTATAACTTAATAATTTAAAATTTTACAAATACCACGTAAAACCGCTTTTTGTGGATTTTAGTCCTTTGTGCGGCCGATCTCGGCCGTATTATGGATCTCTTTTCTTCCGAATGCGTTCTCTCTTTAAAATTTGCGCACCTGGCTCATTTCTGAAGTCTCTTTATATATTGGCAGAGTTGTACAGGGTGTTATTTAATTAATGTTATATATTAAAATGGGTAGTTCCTTAGGGTCCATAAAGAAGCACCTGAAACTTTTTTTTTCTAAATTCCAAAGACTAAAAATAATTTATAATAACCTTTATCCTACCAAAAAGTACGCCACTGATCGACTAGGGACCGCGGATTAACCTTAACCTATTACTTTTTAATGCAGTGTTGCCAAATGTAAAATTAAAAATGTATTACCTTATTTGAAATGCTCAAAATCATTTCATAATTTAGAATGCAAGCTTAAACTCTGCGAAGCATGCTTTCGCGCACCCGCGTAAAAATGTCTGGATTATTTACAATTAAGTTCCTGAGTTGCTGCCCAAATCCCGTCTCTCGTAAATGTGGCCTCATCGGTATAGAAACACTATGGCTCCAATCAGCATCTTCTTGATTTTTCTGTATATACCAATGGCAAAATTCCAACCGCAGTGCATAATCTGCATCCTGAAGAGCTTGAACTTTTTGTAGGTGATAGGGGTACAAACTATTTTCGTGAATCGTGCGCCACGTAACAAAGTTGGACATTTGTCCAAGTTGGGCAGTTAATCGTCTTGTACTAATTCTCGGATTTGCTTCCACTTCGTCCAAAATTTGTTCTTCAAGGGCCACAAATTCACGTCCCTGAGCCCGACCCCTATCACCAACAAATGCGCTAAATCTTCCGCGGTCCCTTAAATTTTGCACAGCACGTACAAAACTTTGCTCCAAAGGGCGGTAATTTAAACAAAAAGTTATTTATATTTCCCCAACAGTTACCATTTATATTTTTAGCAGTTTATCCATATATATTTTTAACATGTGCCATAATATATTGTTGGTTGCATACGCAGCGGGCAATTCCTAATGAAATTAGCGTCTTTTCTCATTGACAAGTGGCAGCACTGGAAAAATGGTGATGTAACAGAACATTGGTATATTTCATTATGTAATATAAAATCTGTGATATAAACTCAATGCGTTAAAAAACACATCACAAACTCGCACAAGAACGCTAAATTACGTATAACACTTGTTGAACTTTTGTTTTATAGTTTAAAAAAATCAAAAACTGTCAACTGGCACACCCTAATGTACAGTGTGTCCCAAACTCGACGCCCCAACCTTATTGTGAAAAAATGGAGACATTAAGAAAAAATTCCTAGATTATGCGCTTTGAAGAGTAAATTTAGTAAAAAAATAAACAAAAAAAGATGACGGTGCTCAGCGCCGCGATGCTGACGAAAGTATTTTTTCCACGAACATACTTTTTTTACTTCGGTTGGAAAGATAATTGAATTTAAAGAGTTTTTCACTAAAAAAATGTTTTCTTACTACCTCGACTCAAAATACGTTGTTTCGTCCCCGATTCCACGGCAGAAAGTTTACGTTTTATGCATTGGTCAAGCTATACGCGCACACTCTAATAGCGGGAGTAACAATTTTTTAGTCGTGTGCTTAACATTCAAATTTCGTACTGCCAACATGAGAAACACAAAAATATGACAGTTTTAAACCATAATTTTGCAATTATAACAACAAATAAACAATTTATGTTTTTACTTTTTTACTTTTTATGTTGTTTTAAGTGTTTAATGGTACTTTTATTTGTTATAAAGTAGTAATTTGTTAATTAAAATACAACCTTTTATTTTTACTGTATTGGCACCGCTGAATTCACGGCCTACTGTTATTTATTTATCAAGCTCTTCAAATGGAGATAGGTAGGTACATAAATACACATTTAATTTTTTCCCGTATTTTCGGCCGGGTTGTATTTTCGGCCGAGGTAGTAAGAAAAATAGTATACACTACACGGGCAGAAAGTGTGAGAGCCCTGAACTGCGCGCCATGATCATGGCGCGCAGTGCAGGAATCTCACACTTTCTGCCCTTGTAGTGTAATATACTATTTCTATCTATATTCGACAAATCCATGACAATGTAAAATTATTATGATCTATGTGCCATGCCTTTTTGACGGTTCTCTATAAAACAAAATAGCTTTTAAAGCAAAGTGTCAAAGTCAAGTTTGTTAATTACTTTTTTTCTTATTTTTAACATTATAATAACGATATGGTTTTAATATATGGTGAGGCAAATCGTAATTCCAGGGCGGCACTTTGGTTATATGGACAAAGATATCTAAATGGAATAGTTCCCGACCACAAAATGTCTAATAGATTAGAAAAAAATCTTAAACAAATACCCAAACGAGCCCGAAGTGATGAAGCCGTAGCACAAATTTTTGATGTGTTTAAAAATAGACCAAGAACATCTTTGTGCCGTGCCAGTATTGCTTTAAACAAGTCACGATTGTCAATTTGGCGGACTTTAAAAACCATGAAAAATATTTACTGCAGTAAATATTTTTCATACAAAAGTAATAATTTTTAACTTTTAACACAAGATAGAAGACTTTTTAGTGCAATTTGTAAATCTGGAAAACCAAGACCCACATTATATTTTGTGGACTAACGAAACTAAATTTGAAAGTTACGGGCGGCCAAAAGATACTTGGCAATTGAAAACCCAAATTGGGTAAAGAAAATCAAGGGCATTTTTGGATCAATGTTTGGCGTGGTCTGCTTGGTCCACAGTATCTGGGACAATTTTGTATGATTATTCATTAAATGGGGAGAGATTTTACAATTTTTTGAATCAACATTTGTTTCAGTAATTAGATGTAGTGCCGCCGTAATTAGATGGTGCTTCATGCCGAAATTGTTCGAGGATTTGTGAACCAAAACTTTCCAAATAAATGTTGGCCAGCTAAGTTGCCAGATTGGACTTTTTCTTGTGGGGAACATTAAAAAAGTATTGTTTACCAATCTCCTAAAAATAACATGGAACACCTTAAACAAGAAATTAGAGATGCCTGCAGCTTATTAAATGCAGAAACAATTTTTAGACTTACCAGTTGAGAAGTTGAACGACGGTATGAAAAAGGTTTGGAAGTAAATGAGCATCTTATATAATAAAATTGTTTAATTTGTATTTTTTAATAAATAATAATTTTAAATCTTAGGGGTACATGTCCATCAAAATTTAAGTAGTTAGGTGTGTAACCAGTAACCAGTAACATAACGAGTAGCATACCTAATTTACACAACTCCATATCCCAATTCTTGTCCAAATAAGATCTAATAGCTGTTCCATCAAAACGGTTTACTCGCTCGACTTGATTAATTTGAGGGTAATATTTGGCATTAAACCAAAGCTTTACAGAAATTTTTCAACAAATTCTCTATAATTTTTCGACATAGACAGGGTACCATTTTCAAGGCAAATTATCTGGGCATACCATAAACCAAGAAGAATTAATTTTTCAAAAACTGAATAATGTGAAATATTACCAGAATGTGGTGTAACAACACGAATTTTGAAAAATAATCTGAAACTGCCAATATATAGACGAACCCACTCGGTGATTTAGATAGTGTCCCAACAATATCGATAGAGATAATCTGCTAAGGGAATTAAACTTACTCCTGAGCACCAACTCAACCTTGTTGTTGAAACGGCTTTAAGATCTTATTTAGACAAAGTTACTTACAAGAGTTGGGATATGGAGTTGTGTTAAATTGGATATGCTATTCGTAGTGCTGTACATAAGTCCACTGGTTACACACCTAACTACTTAAATTTTGGTGGACCTCTTAAAGGGAATAACTATGGTGAGATTGGAAACCTTCGGGAGTTACATTTCAATTATTTTGACAGAGATGGTTATGCTAATGTTTTTGCTCAATTTCCTCAGATTTTTAGAGATGTGCTGCGCCGCCTTACGGAAAATTACAATCACTATAGTCGTTACTACAACTTAACAAAGAATCCCACTCCTAATTATTCTGTAGGTGATAGAGTTTGGAAACGCCTTTATGTGTGTCTTGAAAATTAGCTCCTCGATGGTTTCTGTGTAATGTGACGGAAGTAATCTCCCCCTTATTTATAAGTTGTCCAATGACGTAGGTAGATGGCATACCAAAGATCTAAAACTTTTTCAGAATATTTTTTAAATACAGATTCTGAAAATGAACTAAAATCCAGATGCTGACTACAACCTCGATTATATCCGTGTGAATGAATGAATATTTTGTTTTTCAGATTTTTGAAAATTGTTGCAATTTTAAATGATTTTTATTATTCAGGAGTATTTTACTTTAAAATTATAGCAAATTGGGTTAACATTTGATTTTTATTTTAATTTGTATTTCACATAAACACGTACTTGGTATTTTCTAAATTTTATCCCATAAACAAAAAGTTAGTGGCGCCCATTGCTCTATCACCGGCGCACAGCTGCCCTGCGTTTGTATCAAAACCTTCTTAAATAACTCATAATCTCAAGGAAAAAGTCACAAAATTGCGCCCAACTTGGGGCTAGATTTTCGTTTAGTTTTGCAGCACTGTGCTTAATATTTCAGTTAACGTAATTGATTAACGGTGTATGTGAATGATATGTGAATTGAACTAATTTTTACCGAAAAATATATAACTAAATATATAATTTAAATATATCGCCAAACTTATCGACAATTTACCCACCACTTATAGCTCAATTTATCTCTTAACTTATCGACCGCTTATCGCCAAAAAACTTATCGACAACTTACCGACCGCTTATCACCCAATCTATCTCTCAACTTATCGAATACTTATCGACTACTTATCGCCCAATTTTTTTTTACAACTTGTCGACAATTTATATCTTTCAACTTATCCATAGCTTATCGCCCACTTACCGACAATTTATCGTTACTTTTAATATTCCCAGGATTGTTCCTTTGTAGTAAATCACCTGCTGCTAGCGGAGCCTAATTATAAGTTAAGAATAAGAGAAATCTCAGATAGCAAACGTGAATACGAAATCACAAGTGAGTGAATAAGGTGTGCTATATGATTTCACGAGTGAAGTTTTGGACTCGCAATCCACACGTAAGTCGATTATGAATTCATATTATAGTCTCGATTTTATTTTAAAATACATGGATTGCATTATTAAAAACTACTTTTTATATCTAAATATCTAATCTTGTCTCCTGAAACATAATATTTGAAATAAATAAAATCAATTTAATTTTGTTCAAACATAATCTATCAGATAAAAATTACGTTCTAAAAAGAATATTATATATTTATAATGAATGCGGGGTGTACGGAACTTGTGGAAAAAATTTGAGAAGATGATTCTAATTGAAAAATTATTGCCAAAAGATCCTATAACATATGTTATATAAAAATATTTTTTAGAAAACTCACGAATAACAAAGTTATAGGCCTTCATAGTTACTTGTACATCAGTTGTAAGTTTGCCAAATTTGATTAAATCAGTACACTAGAATAAGTTATAAAAAATATAAATTTAAATAATCAACCTTAAAGGCCTTTATTTGGTTATTTGTGGTTTTATAGGAGCTTTGACAATAATTTCGGTCTTCGGAGTGCAGTGAGATTCTTGGGAGTTCATATAGATCCTAAATTAAAGTGGGATACCCATATCAATAAAATATGCAAAAGGCTTTCCACAAATATATTTCTAATTAGAAATTTAAATGTTTCAACCAACGTTTTAATAACTGCCTATTACGGATTATGCCACTCGATAATGTCATATGCTATATTGATATGGGGTAATGCAGCAGAAGCTCATAAAGTATTCTCGCTTCAAAGAAAAGTTATTAGGATCATCGCCGGACTTGAGAAATAATTGAACTGAATACCTATCACACACAAAAATTTTCATTCTTTTTTTACAAATAAATTTTTGAATAGACTTTCTTTTAAAAACATGCTGAAAAACATTAGGTTTTAAAGATAATATTGTATCCAGGTTAAATCATATTTTTACAATTTCGTTGTGTAATGTTATGTTTTTCAGAATGTTTACCTATTCGTTTGTAAAAAAAAAATGCGGATCAAAATAGTAGTTTAACATAACCACATAACATAACCTATAGCATAGCATGAATGTATGCATGAATGTAAAGTACTTGGTGATTTTCCAATTATCATCGCTGGAGGGTAAAGTTTTTATTTCATCTACCTTATTGGTGGCTTTTGAGAATTGGAGGACTTGTTTTTCCAGTTCTGCCGATACCATGGTACACCGGGCCTTTTTACGGAGAATTATCGGAGGTATCTTAGGCGTTTTGATTATTGGTGTTTCTAATACCTGGAATTCAGTAGTCGGAGCTGGAGATGGGAGGACATATTGGCAGGTGGCTGGAGCTAGGGTCGGTTGATGGTCAACTGAGGCTCGAACTTTAGTCGTAGAGAATGCAAGGTAGTTTTCGCTTGAATTTTCCACCACTTGTGCTCTGGGGTCACTGTATTCCTCATTATTTTGGGTGGACGTGAATGGTTGTGCGTTCTGAGGTGGGGGGCTTTGTATGCTGGAGCTTAGTCCTGTCTTGTTCTTATTATTTTCTTCTGTAATGGAAGTTTGCAGGTTTACGCTACTTTTTCTTCCCATTTTCTTGTTGCCATTTAAGCTACAAATCCGCTTGCATTGCCTCGTTTGTTGACGTTAGTCTTTATATTTGGCTTTGGAGTGTTGATATTTGGTCCACGCTCTTTGTTAGCAGGCCGGCAACACCGTAGAGGTGTGCGATAGTCAAAAATTCGACTATCGATATTTTCGATATGATAGTTTTGTGCTATGGATACTATCAATATTACTATCGACAGCACGGAAAAAGTTGTTTAAAGTTAAAATAAGTAAAAAAAATATTTAAAACAGAAAATAAAAATTTATTTAAAACAATAAATACAAATCAGAAAATAAAAATTTATTTAAAACAACAAAATTTGTATTTAATACAAAAATAAAAGTGATCTAAAAAAAACGAAATAATAAAAATATATATTTTTAAAATATACATATCTGATTAAAATTGTCGAAAATAAACATGTTAACATTTGAAAAAATGCGCTCTGACGGAACAGAGGGGGCTGGAACTAGGGTTGTGGAATTGACCGGTCAAATTGTTTTTGGTCAATTGACCAGTCAATTGACCGGTCAATTGACCAAAATAAAATTAAATAAAATATTAAAATAAATATAACTGTGATTTATTTGTACTTAATAAATAGGTAATTAAAATACGTTACAAATTTTTTTTTTATAATAAAAGTTATGCCCATCTTTAGAAGCGTTTGTGCGGCTTTAAAAAGTTATGTTTCGCTATCAAAAAAGATATGTCCCGCTTTAAGGGCAAAGCGCCGAGTCCGGCCTAGCAAACCCTCGACTCGGGGAACCACCAAATTGTAAATGATGTCGATATTGCACGATCGCAAAAATTTTGAGATTCACGGGTAATTGTTGATACCTAAATAAAATGCTGCAAAAATTAAATATATTTTGACCGGTCAATTGACCATCCCCAACTCTAGCTGGAACACAAAGATACTTACTACTTACTCAACTAATATTTTAAAGCATTTATCTGTTTGTGTTTGCCAGTACTTTGGTGGATCCTCTTTTAAAGGCAAGTTTGGCTTCTGCATATATTGACGAAGAAAAATAATTCCACTTGCAGGAGCTATTCCTTCCTCCAAAACTTCTGTTTTCTCAAGTATAAAATCAAAAAGACCACTCTTTTTCTTATTTTGCGGATCATCTTGGGGTTGAACTTGAATCTTAAACAGCAGATGTTGCATTACTTTTATTTCGAAATACAAGTTTTTTAAATCGTAGGTATAGTTGCCAATCGGCTAATTTTTGTTCTAGATTCATATTGTGAAAGTCTGGTCACTCTATTTTCAAATACATTATCACGAAATTCTAGACCAATTGTTGTGGATGGCACATTTTTTTTAAGTACTCACAAATACCTTAAAGGTAATATTATGTTATTTTTTATTGACTAAAATAAAATAAATTTTACCAGTGGTGATGGAAATGATTAATGAAGAAGTTACATATAAATCCCCAGAGAGATTCTCTTTGGCATCGTTGAATGGCTCTAAAATTTTACAGAGGTCTTTTAAAATCTTATTTTCGTCTTTAGTTATTATTTCTGTAGGGTCATCTAATTTCAAGTAGGCCACTTATAAAGTATTGACTATTCCAACGGGTTCAAACATCTTGAAGCAACTTTAATTCTGGCTCATGTCTAGATACCTGCTCAGCTTTTAAAATGTTCATAGCCACAGTGCTACGTTTGAATCTTGAAACAATACCTTTACATTTAGTAAGCAGTGTGCTGACTGAATAATTTGTTTCTATGGAATCTGAGACAGTTAAGTTTAATGTATGTGCAGCACATGGTATATGTGTAATTTTAAGAATATTTACAGAAGCTTTAATATTGGATTGTCGCTTATTACAGCCACTAATTTTTCCTCCAATTTCCACCTTTTCATAACACTCTAAAAGATTAGGACAATAATAGTTAAAATAACAGAATTACCTAAAGATAACTTGCAAGATTTTGAGCTGTATGATTTTCAGAAAGCTTCTCAGTTTCTAATACAGCAGAGGTAAGCCTAAATTTTCTTAAAAATGGCAAGTTACAGTTATATGTGAATTAGTGGTATGAGCGACTTCTTCTAATGTATTCTCCAAATGGGACTTTATTTCTTTATACCGGCAAGGCAAAAGAGTCCTTTTTATAGTTGTTTGAGAAGGAAGTTTATATTTAGGATCCAGTTTATTTATAAAAAATTGAAAACCTCGATCTCCCACAATGGAGAAAGGTTGCAAATCGGATGAGATCATATCTACCAAAGCTTTGTCAAGTGCTTTTTTCCTGCGATCATCCCTGTTGTACGGAGCTGGATGTTCCATTAATTCCTGTATATTTTGTAGCCGGTATCTTTTTGGACAAGGTCTGTATCATCAGGGGGTAACGGTTTTTTTTTTGTTAATAATGTTGTGAACTCGTCGTAAGTGATCTATTAAGTTTGAAGTATTTCCACTTGTCTTGTATTTTTTTTGCATTTATAGCAAGTGGCCCTTCCAGTTGATTCTACTTCATCTTTATCGAAATAATCCCAAATAAAACTCCTGTTGCTGGGCATTTTAAAAATTAGATTATTGACTTCTTCACTCAACGCAACGGTTAGATGTTTGTATATTGGTGTGTAAAACAGATTAACCTGTTCATTGAGGCATTGTATCTTATTGTTTTTCATTTGTTTGTTAATTTCGTAGGCTTCTACCAGTGTAAGTTTATGGTTTTTTTCTTGTATGTGCAGTATTTTTGTGTTTGTTTAACAAACACTGGACACACTTTCAACGCAGAAACAAACACAAAAATACTGCACATACAAGAAAAAAAACCATAAACTTACACTGCTAGAATCCTACGAAATTAACAAACAAATGAAAAACAATAAGATACAATGCCTTAATGAACAGGTTAATCTGTTTTACACACCAATATACAAACATCTAACCGTTGCGTTGAGTGAAGAAGTCAATAATCTAACCTAAAACAATAATAACAACATAACCTTAACTTTTACTAAATTTTAATTTTAATTTTTATTCAAGCTTTAATTAACAAAAATTTTATTGTGTTTTAATTATATTTATATCTGTAATGTCCATAATACATGTTATACTTGTTCTAATGTCTGTTAAACGTATATTTTTATTATATTGACGTGTAAGTAATATTTTAAATCTCTATATATAGTATAAATTAGGGTGTGCCAAAAAAACTCGATATTTTTTTTTCTTGCTCTCCACCCAAAATATCGTAGAATATGTCCGAACAAATATTCTGTTAAAAGCGGAGCTCATAATTTCAATTTTAAGAGGTCCCTCATCGAATCTGAAGTTTTGCCGCTTAAATAACACAGAAAACTGACTTTTTTACCTTATTTATTCTTGCATTCTACAAACCCATACTGAAAGTTAAAGCTTAAAATATAAAACTAAAAAATTCCCAACAACTATAACTGCTAAAGCTCTTATTTGGCTTCGAAAAACCAATGTTAAGGCCGTTGTTTCACCTTACTGGTTACTGATTTAAGAAATAAATAAGTGGACTGTATAATATACAGTGTATATTTAATTAAATTCGTAAATTTAAAGTATCCGTACGTCTTCGTGGTGTTTGGATGTTGACCTTTAATTTCTAGCACACGATAATATTATATCTTACGATTGTATCTCACAGTTGTTACTTTAACTTTAACATTTTATAGCCCTTTTTTAATTATACAAAAAGTTTATATACAAAAGAGCTCTTTTAGTTCCACCCTTACTTCCTAAGAAGTCCCAGAAGCCAACTGAATGGCTTGTGCAGGTTAGGGGTAGGAACGGACCGCGGGCTTAAAGTCCCCTCCAAAGGACTATTACACAACAAACGAACACAAATAAACAGCCATACCCCTGGTGGGATTCGAACCCACGACCTCCGGCTTGTAGTCAGCAGCACTAACCACTAGTCCACCGTCGGCGATTGTAACAACTTATATAAACTATATATAGTTCAAATCACGAGAGAAGTCCGTTGCGTAATAAATTAATTGTCAAGTTATGCACAACGTTACTGTCATGCTTAACGTGTTGAAAAGGAAAAGTATGTAAAATCTTCTTTTAATGTATTGGTAAAACAGCAATGATGACTAAGACAACAGATTATTTGCCATCTTATAGTTGATTGTTCACTCAAGGTCTTAGCATCTTAGCGTTGCCACTTGTAAAATAATTATTACATTATGCAGCATAATTTTAATTTTATATATAAAAAAATATTACAACAAAAACTATAATTTTTTTTTGTATTTTTGCCAATAATATAATAATAATGTTTATTTACTACTTATATGTTTTTACAATATAATTAAATAATAAAAATCATAATGCATATTTAAAAATATATACATAAAATAAATACAGGTCGAATCTGTGTTTTCGGGGCCGCGTTGCTTGGACTTGGACATCATTCACAACAATCAACACTGATTCTCGACAATAGTACATTTAATTACGAATATCTAACTAGACAAAACGATAGACGCTAAGTAAATTAAAGTATGAAGCTAACGATTATAACGAATCCGCGGTCTCCGAGTTTACACTCGTCTTTACCATCTTATTGCCCGATTAGGAATGGATCTCTCACCCACCGAGGGTTGGTACATATCCACCTTTTTGAATCTTTATCTCCACGTTCCCATGAGACCGTGGCTACGTTTGGCGATCGTTAGTGATCACCTTCACTAATGCATCCTTATCGGACTGCAGACATAATAACTGTTCCTCTAAAATCTATTTCTTAGGTCTTATTTATGATAAACAGCATTCCTTATTTTACCAAATTGATATTTTAATAAACACGCCAATCAAATTAATGTCTCCGACATACATATATTTTCCTGTCCGTGATCAGAAGTAAATGTTGGTACTCATATTTATTTATTTTTAATTTATTGTTTTTGTTTATAGAATTTATGTATTTATTTTATTATATATTATTTTTTATTAATAGTTTAAATTATTTAATGTCGAGTTTAAACCTCTAAAACCTACCTTTGCTTACGCCTCTGCTGTCCTAATAAATCCATGGTGTTTGTTAAATGTATTAAAATGTGACGTCATTAATACTGCTGGAACTGTTGCGACATACGTTTTCGACTTGATTCATGCGAATATGATCAATGAAGCAACGGACTTCTATTGTGATTTGGACTGTAATTTTTCATGATACTTATTCGTGGCGGTTACTACTACTTGTTAAATCTCTACGCCAATTACTCTGATTGGCTGTTGCCACGCGACTCGTTTGCGCCGCCGGTTGTAGAAACGTTTAACAATTACCAAATTAAAATACCTAATTAGCTTAACGAATATGTGCAACCCAGCATTCATTTAACCGAGTAATTTCTCTAATACATTTCCAAACAACCGCATATAAACAATGTATGTACATCAGCTGAAAGATCATAGGGCTGTTATTCAGTATCGATACAGGGTGTCTTAATAGTCATGGACTGCAGAAAAGGGGTAAGTAGGGGATATGGTTTTAAGATAAGAAGTGTTTTGGCGTTTTACGATCTGACGCACTCTTAATTAGTAAGTTCTCCTACCTACACTTATATGGAGCAAAACCACAGACCAGCTAATCAAATGGACGGTTTTGTTTACGTTTAAAAAGCGAGTAAATCATACTTTCACATTCTAAACACCGTCGAAAGAAACAAGGCTTCCAACGTTGTCAGAAGTATAGATTACACGCCTTTTTGGACGTTCATCATAATATAATGAACATTAAAAATTACCAGTAATTCGTTTGAATAATAAAAAAATTGTAAAAAGGATTTATTCATCATTTTCATATTTTTCTCTATTTAAAGAAAATAATCATTTAATAATTATTAAAATTAAATATTAACAACGTTGATAAATTCGTCATATTGACAGCATAGAAAAAGGTTGACAGATGGTTGTTTTCTGTTTTATAATCTGTGGTTTTCGTTTGTGTATTTCTATCGTGTTTTATTGAGTTTAAATAGGTACATTATTTTTTAATAAAAATGGTGCGACAGTGTACTGATGGTAAAAAACCAAACAGAAATCCAAATCTATCCTTTCATATGTAAGTAAGCAAAGTTTACATATCAGCTGTTTTGAAGTACGCAATACGTCACTGGAAGAAAACATAAAATTCTATATCCAATTTAACGCTTAGACTGTGACCGTTTGTTGACGCCACTGGAAGAAAACATAAAATTCTATCTCCAATTTAACGCTTAGACTGTGACCGTTTGTTGACCGCAAACAAAGCATTGTTATTGAATGGCAATGCGCCGTCCATTTGTTTTGGTGGTCTGTGGGAAAAACACGCCAAGTGTTCCCACTAAAAACTTAAGTTGTTTCCGATTTTGATGTAACTTTGCTAAATCATTGTTCTATCGGACTAATTTAATTGTGTAAATACATAAATAATAAATAAATGTAAATACTATAAGTTTAGATAAAATTAATTCATTAGAGGTAGAGTTAAATGATTACAATAATTTAAAATTTTTGTGTCTTGTAGAAATAGGGGTGAAGTCAGATAAGATAAATTCCATGCATATTGATAAATTTAAACTTTGTAGTTACTACTGTAGACCTCTTCTTAAATGTTGGAGTTGGAATATGGGCTCGTGATGATCAAGATTTTAAAAATATAGATGTTTTCAATTACTGTATTGAGCAACACTTTGAAATTTGTGCAGTTTGTTTTAAAATAGATTCTGTTACCTACATAATTTTAAATTGCTATAGATCTCCAAATGGAGATCTAAATATATTTTTTGAACAGTTCAATAATGTTTTAAGTTCTCTTTATGAGCCTAATATAAATTTTATTCTGTGTGGAGATACTAATTTGAATGCCTTCTTAAATGTAAATTATGAAACGTTATGTGTTAATTTATCAGTTTTTAATTTTTTGCCAGTTGTGAAATGGCCCACCAGAGTTACGGTCCATTCTTGTACGTTGATTGATCATGTTTTTATAAATTTTACCAGTGAATGTCTTTGTGTAGTGCTGGATAATAATATTTCAGACCATAGAAGTGTGTTTTTAAAACTAAATTTTAATGATAAACAATATAGTAATAGTACTTTCTATAGGCGTAATTTTAAGGAGGAGGCAATTTTTAGTTTTCAATACGAACTTTACTGCGAATCCTGGATTAATGTTTTAAACTTAACGGAAATGAACATTGCATATGAAAACTTTATAAATTTATTTTTATTTTATTTTAACAAAAATTTTCCAAAACTGAAATGTAGCTGCGGGGGTTGTAGTGAGGTATTTTGCGTGTAAAGTTAAACAAACAGCTTTTAAGTTGGATGTCGAGGCCCGATAGTTTGGAACTTAACTGAATGATGTCGACCGGATGGTGGAACTGTTCTGAGTTACTGAGTTCTGAGTTACTGAGTTCTGAGTCTGAGTTTTATATTTTAGATACAGGTAGTTCGGCCGTTACGTGCTCTTGTACGTCGACCTGAAATTTGGAGCTAATGCAAGGGCTTTCCAAATTGCTTGGATTTTGGATATTAATTAGGCTAGAAATTCTTCGAAGGATAAGGAAATGTTTATGGTATTGTGAAGTTTGGTTGTGGGATTATTTTATTGTCGGTAGGATTAAATGTGAGCCTCGACAATCCGTACATTTTGTCACGTAATTGTAATTAAAATAATTTAAACTTTTGCCTGTTTTTATGGTGTTTGTTTGCCTGAGTATTGGTGGTAATGCCGCTACAGTACCCCCTACCAGTTTTTGACGAAGGAGAAAAAAAATTGAATTAATTGAGTACTGCCTGGAGGTGCTCGGGAAATCGGACACGTCTTCCGTAACGTGTGACGTTCCTCGAGGTGGACGGTCCAGGCGTCTGAGTGGGTGGTGGTTCTGGGCATTCAGCGTTGGGATGTCTGCTTGGGGCATCTTGTGTTGAGTCATCTCGCGTTGAGGCATCTTGTGTTGAGGCATCTCGTGTTGAGGCATCTCGTGTTGAGGCATCTCGTGTTGAGGCATCTCGGGTTGAGGCATCTCGGGTTGAGGCATCTCGTGTTGAGGCATCTCGGGTTGAGGCATCTCGGGTTGAGGCATCTCGGGTTGAGGCATCTCGTGTTGAGGCATCTCGGGTTGAGGCATCTCGGGTTGAGGCATCTCGGGTTGAGGCATCTCGTGTTGAGGCATCTCGTGTTGAGGCATCTCGGGTTGAGGCATCTCGCGTTGAGGAGGATTGAAGCCGTTGAACGTTAGAGCTGTTGATCGTTAAAGCAGTTGTACGTTAGAGCTGTTGAACGTTAGAGCGTTTGAACGTTAGAGCTGTTGAACGTTAGAGCGTTTGAACGTTAGAGCTGTTGAACGATAGAGCTATTGAACGATATAGCTGTTGAACGTTAGAGCTGTGGTTGTGGCCGTCATCCAGTGTTTGGATTATTGAGCTGTGACCGTCATCCAGCGTTTGGATGGTTGGTAAGTTGTCAACTGTGGTTGACCTTAGTGCTGGAACCAGTGTGGACCATGGCTGTGGATATTGGCCTCCAGTACTGTCATACTGAGGCAGATCTTAGTGCTGGACATCAGTGTGGACCGTGTTGTGCACCGCAGCGTAGGGAAGTGCTACGAAGCTCGCTACGTTTGCGAATGATTGCCGTAGGCCGGAAGCTTTGGTCTTCGTCATGTTGGTAGCACTGATTTCTTCTTCCACATATACTTGCATGTTCGAATCACGTCGGGGTCACCAATTTGCGGGGGTTGTAGTGAGGTATTTTGCGTGTAAAGTTAAACAAACAGCTTTTAAGTTGGATGTCGAGGCCCGATAGTTTGGAACTTAACTGAATGATGTCGACCGGATGGTGGAACTGTTCTGAGTTACTGAGTTCTGAGTCTGAGTTTTATATTTTAGATACAGGTAGTTCGGCCGTTACGTGCTCTTGTACGTCGACCTGAAATTTGGAGCTAATGCAAGGGCTTTCCAAATTGCTTGGATTTTGGATATTAATTAGGCTAGAAATTCTTCGAAGGATAAGGAAATGTTTATGGTATTGTGAAGTTTGGTTGTGGGATTATTTTGTTGTCGGTAGGATTAAATGTGAGCCTCGACAATCCGTACATTTTGTCACGTAATTGTAATTAAAATAATTTAAACTTTTGCCTGTTTTTATGGTGTTTGTTTGCCTGAGTAGTGGAGGTAATGCCGCTACATAGCAATAAAAAAAATTACACAAAAAAATGGATTAATAACAACGTAAAACGTTCAAGCGAAAAGCTAGAAGATCTCTATTTTCTTAAAAATGTATATCCTGAATTACTACCTATTTATAAAGAATCTAAAAAAAACATTTACTTTTAATATCGAATACATATAAACAATATTACCAGAATAAAATATTTTCATCATCTAATCCATCAAAGGCTATGTGGACAACCATTTCTGAATTATCCAATAAGAAAAGTAAGCATGAAAATATAGTCATAGAACATGACCAAGAAAAAATTAATAATCCCAATATTATAGCCAAGTTGTTTAATGAATACTTTATAAATGCACCTCGTAATGTATTAAATCAAATAAAAATAAACAGAAAAACTGTAAACAAACAATGTACAAAAAATACAAAATCAATGTTCTTAAATCCATATACAGATAATTAACTTTATAATTTTGTTATGAAAAGTGTAAAAAATAAAAAATCAGCTGGTCAAGATGAAATTCCAATGTTTTTAATTAGACGCATTCTTCATGTGAGACCCTTAACGTTTTTAATAAATCTTTCTTTTGAAAAAGGTATATTTCCAGAATCTTTAAAAATTGGAAAACTTGTTCCAATACATAAAAAATGCAGTAAGGAATCTTTAAAAAATTATAGACCAATAATTTTAACTTCTGTTTTCTCAAAAATTTTTGAATATGCCTATTTAAATAGATTGACAGACTTTCTAAATAAAAATGATATATTAACAGCTAACCAACATGAAATGGCCTATCCACTTCAACGGCAATTCATTCATTTTATAATAAAATTGTTGACTTTCTGGACGCAGGCGAATGCCCCGTTGGTATATTTTGCGATTTAACGAAGGCATTTGACTGTGTACAGTTTGATATACTGTTTAATAAGTTGATTCAATATGGCATTAGAGGACTTTGTTTAGACTGGGTATCCTCTTTTTTGCTTAATCGCAAGCAATATGTTGTTATTAAGCACGAAGAAAATAATGTTATGTCTGATGTCACGTCAAGTTACTTGGACATTGAGATGGGGGTCCCTCAAGGTTCAGTTCATGGTCCCATGCTTTTTATTTTATACGTTAATAATCTTGAAAAATACTTGAATAATAATTTTACTATGTATGCTGATGATTTGTCACTTCTAGTCTCAAATAAATATAATAAAAGTTTATTAGAGGATTGTAATAATGTCCTAATAAAAGTATCCGATTTTTTTAACAAACATAAACTTTATTTTAACACAGAAAAAACTACATTGGTGCAATTTCACAATAGGCAAAAACTATGTAACCCTATTAATATAGACATTGATAAAGATGTTATTGTGTCCACTGATAGTGTAAAATTCTTGGGTTTATGCATGGACAAAAACTTAAATTTTAAACTTCACTGTCAAAGTATCATTGGCAACTTGCATAGAATGGCCTATTTATTTATAAATCTTAGAAAGGTACTCACTATTTCTCAACTAATAAATTTATATTATGCCCATGTTGAATCAAGACTAAGATACTGCATTTGTTTCTGGGGAAGCTCACCCCTTTTTAAAAACGTTTTTATTTCACAAAAAAAATTAAGAATTATAGCCGGTTTTAAAAATCAGGAGTCATGTAGACCAGTTTTCAATAATTTTAATATTTTGACTTTGTCTAGTCTGTATGTTTTGGAGTTGTCTGTTTTTGTTTATAAAAATAAATCAAAATTTAATCTAGTCAGCAATGTACATAATTTTAATACAAGAAATAACAAAAATTTTTATGTTCCCTCAACAAAACGTGATATAAAATTTAACTCGCCAGAGTACCTAGGTTTAAAACATTTAATAAATTGCCAAATTCTATAAAGGAATCTAAAAACATTCATATTTTTTAAAATAAATTAAAGCACTACTTTTTATATGTGTTTATATGACGTGTCTGAATTTTTAAACCAGTAATCTGAATTACATTTATGTTTTTTTTAAGTTGTACCTATGTATTTTATATGTATTTTATTTTATTTTAGTTTAGCCCTAAGTTAGTTTTAAGTCTTTTATTGTGCTATTTACCGACCATTCCTATACAAATACTGTTTGTCAATTTGGGAAAATAAAGATTATTATTATTATTAAACAAAAGGGCAGCGGAAAAGACTGACGGGTTGCAGATATACAGGGGCTTGACATTTTTCTTTTGTGAGAAAGAGTCTTTTGGTTGATAAAAAAATATATAAATGACTTTTTTTTTAAATCGACAAATAATATATCCTATATCTTTTTTTTCGTGATTTAAGATAGAGGTGGTTTCAAAAGCGAAACAAATTTTTTTGGCTAAGAAAAATTGATATAAAAAATATTTTTACTTTTTTCTTAAAATGGGACCATTTTGATTTAAAAAAAATAAGTACTAAGAGAAAGCCTATTCTTTTACCTAAATTTTGATGTGACCGCGGATGGAGTCCCCAAGGGGTAAATAATCTTTATTATTTATTTTACGACCAAAAGTCATTCTTTATAAAAAAGTTCTGCTTGTTGAGAAAATGAATTCACGATAAAAGAAATTAAAATCAGATGTACAGGGTGTTCATAAATTAGGAAAATATCAAAATGCTTCAAGAGAGAAGTACCATTATTTATTATTTTTAACAAAAATTTTACAAAGCAAAGTTGTTTATAAACTAGCATAAAGACTAAAAACAAATTACAAAATAAAATTAAACAAAATTCTTTATAAACTAACAAAATATGAAAACTCTTCAAGAGAGAAGTACCATTATTTATTATTTTTAACAAAAAATTAATAATACAAAGACCAAATACAAATTTCAAAATTATTGATTAATTATTTGCATTTTACAAAAAAAAACAAAAAGATTTTGTATACGTTAATGTTTATGTCAGCATTTTATTTACATATATGTCAGTATTCTGTTTTCGTAAAGTCATTTTCGAAAATGTTAACCAAAGAAGAGCGTATTTATTTAATACAATGTTACGGTATTGGAAATGTGTCGGATCAATACGCTATAGATGTTTAAAACTAAGTCGGTGATGAATTTGAAGAAATCAAAGAAATAATACGACGAAAATGACGCAGCTACATTATTAGCAATAGGGTCAGTTTTAGATAACCCGAAATTATCCTTAAGGAAGCGTGCACAAACAGTGGGTTTATGCAAAAGTGAACTTCACACATCTTTTAAGGAAAACAAAATTAAGCCGTTTAAGCCAAAGGTGCGACCTGGAGATGAAGATAGACGATTGGAGTTTTGTTTATGGATAGGTGAAAAGTTCCTTGAAAACCGAAGATTTCATAGATTTATTGTTTTAACCGATAAATCTACATTTTGCACAAATGGGCACGTTTCTTTACAAAATAGTCGTCATTGGGCTTACGACAATCCTAATTATGTAAACAAACGAAGTCAACGTTACAAAAAAGTTAATGTATGATGTGGAATTTTTTTGGATCGGATTATTGGTCCATTTTTAATAGAGAAAAATTCAAACCAACACGTGTATTTGAACAGTTTGGAAAATTTTCTCTTAACATTTCTTAATACTTTAGAGCCAGAAGTACGTACTAATATGTTTTGGCAACAAGACGGTTGTCCTGCTCATTGTACAGCCTTGGTCAGACAATGGTTAAATGATCATTTTGGCGCAAGTTGGATAGGGAGGTTTGGCCCAATTCATTATCCTGTACTGCGTGGTATTGACCACGTCAGTACACGTATTATACACGTATTGCTGATCGGTCAATACTGGTGCTAGGTAAGACCAAACTAGGTCACCAACAGCAGAGTTGGTCCCCAGTCGTGATGTTAAGATGTACTAACAATAAAGGTGTTAAAAGGTACGTGATGTATTACTGTCTTTGCCCTTCAACCCAATTGGACACTACATGGCGATCCTGCCTAAACACAATGATCCTGCCTAAACAGAATGATCCTGCCTAAACAGAATAGATAGTGTTGGTACTAATTGGAAGTGTCTACGGGGTAGCAAAATTAAAATAAATGTTCAGAGTGTGGTATGCCGAAAAAGTTAATTCATATCAGTAAGAAAAAGAAATCCAAGCAACACTGGAGCAGCCGTAAGTGAGTGCCAAAGGACTTGTATTAAATTTAGTAAAAATAAATATACGTGTAAAATGGGAAAACCTAATTCAAAACATAGCGAGGTTACGGACACCGGAGTTGTGAATTCGAATTTTATCGTCGAAGAGAGTGACATTAAAGTGAAAAGTGACCTGAGAGTGATCTTATACGTCATTGCCGGAGCAGTTTTGGCTATGGTGGCGCTAAAATTCCGCAATGCCTACAGAGGAGGAATTAAGAAGAACCTGTCCAGAAGCATGGTCCTGAGGTCCCAAGCCGGAGGCATCATCCCCGTCCACAGCACCAAGGAAGCCGTACCAGCAAAAACAAACGCCAAGGCGAAAATTTACACCATCAACAAAAAGAAGGTATGTCGTTTAAAGTACGTAATAAGTGCTGCGGTTGCGAATATTTAAATGTAGTATAAAAATTTAGTTAATTATGCAAAATAGGAATTTAAAAACAAATGGGTCATGTTTATGTTTATTTATGTTTAGGTATTATTTAATTAGGTCAATAATTTTAATAATAAAGTGGGTTTTAAAATTATTTAACTCCAATAAGTAAATGTCAAAAATGTCAAAAGATTGGGAGGACACTTATACCCAACTCCTAGATATAAAACAAGTAATAGTAAATGAGTCAAAAAGGGTTCTAAAAAAACAAGTCCCTAAATCTGAAGACATCCTTAGAGACGTTACAGATAAGCTTCTAGTTAATTATAATTAATTTGTCAGGCGATTAATTTCAGTTTTTCCATTTTTGACTGAGCAAGAATGCTCTGTAGCTAAAAAACTTTTTAATTCAATCCGCGATAAAGTAATCAGATCTTACCAAGTGTTAGATGTAAATTATAAAGTCCCTGACTCGTGTCATAAACCCTTTGATAAAGGAAGAGGTTATAGAAGAGGAATCTGAAGACTCATCGTCTGAAGAAACTTACCTCAGTATAAGCAAGATGGCAATGACTAAAGTAGATTTTTTTTTAACTTGGCCAGTAAAATATTGCCAAATGAATTTGATGGTAGTTCGGATAAATTAAAATCATTTTTGAACTCATTAAACCTATTGTCGGCCAATGCAGAGGGCCACGAATTAAATGCCGTAGCATATGTGAAAACAAGATTAACTGGAAAAGCTCGGAATCTGATTGGTGATAATGATACCTTACCGATAATCATAGAAAAAATTAGACAAGGAATAAAGACGGAAAGTTCTCAACTTCTAGCAGCAAAGTTATTGTCATTGAGACAAAACCATAAGGACGTTGATAAGTACGCATCGGAAGTAGAATCTTTGTCAGCTTGTTTAAAAAGAGCTTACATAAGCGAAGGGGTTCCAGAAGCTGTGGCTGAAACTTATTCTGCCAATACTACTGTACAAGCCCTAAGCAAAAATGCCAGATCAGAAAAAAACTAAGTTGATAATGGAGGCCAGTACCTTTGGAACGTGCCAAGAAGCCATAACTAAATTCGTAAGCACTAGTCCTGAAGAAAATGCCACTGTCCTTTTTGCTCAACGAGGCAGACCATTTGTAAGAAGAAATTATCGTGGTAGAAATAATTGGAGATACTCGGGCTCGAATCGTAATGGCAATAATTATGACAACAATTCGGCTAATAGTAACAATAGGAACTATCCAAATCATAGCAATCGTGGTCACGGAGGAAACTACCGAGGTGGGAGAGGCGGTCGATATATAAGAGCCTACGAGAGCGATACGCAGAAAAACCGACAGGAATCCCAAATAGGTCCGTTGGGGGATTCCTAAACATTTTCAATATGGACCAAACACTTTCGAACTTCATCATATTACCAACAGAAATGACTGATGATGAAACAACTTGCTTGCTAGTGGATACAGGGGCTGATATTTCACTAAAAAAAAAAAAGAAACAAAATTTATCCCGGACAGCTCGTAAATAGGTCAGAAGTAAGTAAAATCAAAGGTGTAACAGACGGTATTACTAGTTCAATAGGAACTACGAAAACCAAAATTTTTGTAAATAATCATGCTATAGAACATACTTTTCATATAGTAAATCAGCAGTTTCCGATCTATGCTGATGGCATTTTGGGAAGATATCCCAGAAAATATCGATGTCAACTATATTATGACAAGTGGATCCTAACATTGAAAACCCCTAGCATAGATCTATAATTGCCAATTTACGATAGTCAGGAAGAAGATACCTTAATTGTTCCACCTAGGTCAGAAATTGTTAAAAGAATAAGAGTATTGGAAACCTTAGGTGAAGATAGTGTGATATTAAATAATAAAATAGCCACAGCAGTGTACATCGCAGGCACAGTTATATCAAGCAGCAGTCCATATGCCAAAATACTAAATACAAATTTCGAAAGTGTTAAAATAAAAACAACAAACATAAAAACATTAAGCCTTATTAATTACACGGTTTATAATATTAATAGCAATAATAATATTAATAGAGAAAAGGCATTATTACAGGATTTAAACACAGAAATTCCAAATTTTGCAAGGTGTTTTCGGATATTTTTGGTTTAAAGGATGATGAGTTAACAACAAATACCTTTTATTCTCAAACAATTAAATTAACAGATGAAACCCCATTATATACAAGAAATTATAGAATTCCTCATACACAATTATCAGAAATTAATACGCAGGTAAAATGATTAAAAATAAAATTATAGAACCGTCAACAGCGGCTTATAAAAGTCCTATTTTGTTAGTGCCCAAAAAGTCAACAAATGGCGCTTGGTTATTGATTATAGGCAACTGAACAAAAAACTAGATAAATTTCCTTTGCCTAAAATCGATGACATTCTTGATGAACTCGGCAGAGCAAACTGGTTCTCAACATTAATAATAATAATAATAATAATAATAATAATAATAATAATAATAATAATAATAATAATAATAATAATAATAATAATAATAATAATAATAATAATAATAATAATAATAATAATAATAATAATAATAATAATAATAATAATAATAATAATAATAATAATAATAATAATAATAATAATGTTTATTTCAAGAAATTTTGCGTACAAAAGAAAATCCAATACAAATATTAAATGAAATTTGGTCCAGACAATACATTTCCTAATGATTTAAAAATTCATTCAAATCATATGGTTCAATATGTATCAGCAAGTTATAAATGCCAGTTTTAAACTTTATAAGGTTTCCTTTAATTTGAATATTTGTTGGTAGTTTATTGAAACATACAACCGCCGAATAGTAACAACTTTTCTTAAAAGTACTCAGTCTATGCTTAGGATAGTTGTAACCGGAGGATCTTGTAATAGTGTTTCGTTTTAGGTGTTCAAAGTTGGACTTATTTTTGTGTGCAAATACTAAAAGTTCATAAATATTTAAACCAGTCGCGGTCAAAATACTTTTGCAACTAAAATATCCTCTACACGAATCAGTATTCCCTAACTTGCTCAATATCCGAATTACACGCTTTTGTATTAACCGAACGTCTGAAACACTACTACTTCTGCCCCAAAAAATAATGCCATACCTAAGCAGAGACTGAAAATTTGCAAAGTAAATGGTCTTTAGAGTTTCATTATTTACATATTTCTTTAGTACCCTAATTGTATATGCTACACTGTTTAGCTTTTGGCTGAGTTGTGCTAAGTGAGTATTCCAATTTAGGTCATTGGACCTAAAGTCAGGATTTCTTTAAATACCTCTAGATGAAAGCGCGCGCGATATGACAACTTTTAGTACGGTCAATGGTTCTTATAGATTTAACAGACTCCCGTTTGGGCTGAAGATAAGTCCTAATAGTTTTCAACGTATGATGAGTATAGCCTTTACAGGAATTACTCCAAAAAAAGCTTTCTTGTACATGGACAATTTAATAGTAATAGGGTGCTCAGAAAACCATCATTTACAAACTTTACGAAATGTTTTTGAAACATGGAAATTTAATCTAAAGTTAAATGCTGAGAAATGCAAATTTTTCCAAAATGAAGTAACGTTTCTGGGTCATAAAGTCACAAGTAAAGGCATATTACCAGTCAAAATTTGACGTAATTAAGAAATTTCCAAAGCCAACCGACGCTGACGCGGTCAAAAGATTTGTAGCATTTTGCAATTATTATAGGCGATTTATTCCAAATTTTGCTGATCTAGCAAGACCATTGAATAAATTAACTAAGAAAAATTTTACCTTTATTTGGACAACTGAATTGGCTTTGTTAAGTCCTAAAATTCTTCAATATCCAGACTTCAGTAAAGACTTCATTTTGAAAACAGATGCATCAAAAGAGGCATGTGGAGCTGTACTTACACAATATTTTGATATTGCTTATGCTTCAAAAACATTTACAAAAGGCAGGCGAATCAAACAAAGCCACTATTGAACAGGAATTAGCAGCTATACATTGGGCTATTGGACATTTCAGACCGTATCTACATGGTAAAAAATGTATTGTTAAATCAGATCACAAGCCACTTATTTATTTATTTGCAATGAAAAATCCTTCATCAAAACTGACAAGAATGCGATTGGATTTAGAGGAATATGAATTCATTGTCGAATACATAAAAGGAAAAGAAAACGTAGGAGCAGACGCTCTATCCAGAATAACGATAAGCGAACTCAAATCAATTTCCGAAAACGCTAAGCAAATATTAGCAATTACGAGGTCAAAGACAAAAAAACCAAGTGAAAGCATTTTCACAGAAAAGTGACAAAGTGGAAATTCCAAAAATTTTAGAAATTGTGAATAATGATTACTTATCAGTTGTAAAATTACCTACCTTAAAATTTGTGATTACGCCCAATTATATTAGGATAATTGTGGAAAAACTACGAAAATTTAGAGGTGAATCGAAACTAGTATTATCAGAAAATATCACTAAAGGCAAAGTTTTATTAGAAAAACTCTTGTTTAAGCTAGATGAATTGGCAAGTGAATATAAATTTAATGATGTCAGATTAAAAAGTAACGATCCTATATTCAATATGTGCACAATAAATAAATTTAAAGAAATAGGACAAGGTATACTAAGGAAAACAATTTTTATACGACGAGCCGAAATTAATAACCAATAGAAAAGATAAAAATATTCTGCTATAAAAAATTCACGATAATCCACTTACAGGAGGTCATAGTGGACAGAAAAAACTTTTAAAGAAGTTAAGAATGAGGTACAGATGGAAAGATATGTCTCGTGACGTATCGAATTACGTAAAAAGTTGTGTAAAATGCCAACTGAATAAAAGCAAAATAGGCCAAATGGTAATAACACCAACCCCACAAAGGGCGTTCGACATAATTACTATTGACATGATCAGTCCATTAAAAATAACAGCAGGTGGAAACACGTATGTGGTAAGATTTCAGTGTGAATTAACCAAATATATTGTGGTCATACCAATTTTAAACAAAGAGGCTTTAACTGTCGCAAAAGCAATTTTGGAAAAGTTCATCCTAATATATGGGCCTATTAAAGAAATCAGGACTGATAGAGGCACTGAGTACAAAAATGAGATTTTGCAAAAATTATCTGAACTACTTGGTATAAGCCAAAAGTTTTCTACAGCTTATAATAGTGAGACAATCGGAGGATGTGAGAGAAACCATCGTGTTCTTAACGAATATATCGGAATGTACATTAACGATTCTCATACTGAGGGATGAGTGGGTAAACTATTACAGTTTTTGTTATAACACGACACCCAGCATATATAATAATTACACTCCTTTTGAGCTAGTGCCAATGTACCAGAATCGTTGACGAATAACTCCATTGATCCTCTGTATAACCTAGATGCATATTACCAAGAAGTAAGATATAGGCTGCAAACAGCTAATACACGCGCCAGGGATTTTATTCTTAAAGCCAAGTACAAACGTAAATCTGATTATGACCGTAATTCAAAAATATTTCAGTTTAATTCAGGAGACTTCGTTATGATTCGAAATGACACTAGAACTAAATTTGATCCGTGGTATAAGGGTCCTTACCAAGTTATAAGTTGTGACGGAGTTAATTGTACTGTTTTATATAAGGTAAACACTTAACGGTGCATAAAAATAGAATAAAACCGTTTAATAAAAACCAAGGTTAAGTATTTACTTTTGCAAATTATATAAGTTATTAATATAGTATAGTATTGCACAGTGGAGTGAAAGTGAGTGCGTAAATAAACAAAAGTGATTAAGTAGCTGTTAGACAAGTGATAAACGTTATGACATTGAGTGTAATAAGACCCCAAATAAAAATAACGCTAAAATGCAAAGTACTACTCCAACACGTAATTTTATCTTGTATCTTAGGTCAGTTAGTGGTTGTAAAGTTTAGTTATCTAGGATAAATTTGTGTTTGTATAAAACCAACATTTTATAAATTTTCTTTATTTGAGGTCAAAATATAGTCCATTCATCTCGAAAGGGGAGGTGCACCTAGGTGTAGTGCGTGGTATTGACCACGTCAGTACAGGTCCCCGTACACGTATTGCTGATTGGTCAATACTGGTGCTAGGTAAGACCAAACTAGGTCACCAACAGCAGAGTTGGTCCCCAGTCGTGATGTTAAGATGTACTAACAATAAAGGTGTTAAAAGGTACGTGATGTATTACTGACTTTGCCCCTCAACCCAATTGTATACTACAATCCAGCTAGGTCGCCTGACCTTACATTATTAGACTTCTTTTTGTGGGGTTCCTTAAAACAAAAGGTTTACCCAAATAATCTTCCACATGATAGGGAAATATTAAAAGAGCGTATAGCAAAAGCAATTCATGAAGTGAATGTGCCGCAAATCAATCGTAAAGTGTACGGTACATTTATTAAGTTAGCGGAAAAGGATATGTGGATATGTAAAATAATTTTAAAATATTCGTATTTTTATTTTGAAATTTGTATTTAGTATTTATACTAGTTTATAAACAACTTTGTTTTATAAAATTTTTGTTAATAATAAAAAATAATGATAATATCATTATTTATTATTATTAACAAAAATTTTATAAAACAAAGTTGTTTATAAACTAGCATTATTATGATACTTCTCTCTCAAAGAATTTTCATATTTTGTAAAATTTGTATTTATGTTTGTTTATAAACAACTTTGTTTAATTTTATTTTAGTTTATTAACAACTTTGTTTAACTTTAAAATTTTCGAATTTTTATTTTGAAAGTTGTATTTAGTCTTTATGCTAGTTTATAAACAACTTTGCTTTATAAAATTTTTGTTAAAAATAATAAATAATGGTACTTCTCTTTCGAAGCATTTTCATATTTTGCCAGTTTATGAACAACTTTGTTTCATTTTATTTTAGTTTATAAACAACTTTGTTTCATTTTAAAATATTCGAATATTTATTTTAAAATTTGTATTTAGTCTTTATGCTAGTTTATAAACAAGTTTATTTATCAAATTTTTGTTAAAAATAATAAATAATGGTACTTCTCTCTTGAAGCATTTTCATATTTTCCTAATTTATAAACATCTGATCTTAAATTTTTTTATCGTTAATTCATTTTCTCAACAAGCAGAACTTTTGGTCGTAAAATAAATAATAAAGATTATTTCCCCCTTGGGGACCCCATCCGCGGACACACTGTATATATTTAAATGAAATCTCGAAACCTGTTAAAACGTTAAAACGCACAGGGATCGGGCATAGACTGGCTCTGTTTGATCCGCATAATAACTGATAGGTAAAGGCCCAGTAACCACAAGCTAGCCGGCCCGCATACGGCCCGAATACGTTTTGCCGAATCGGCCGCGTGCGGCCCGACACATGTATTTGTTCCGGCGTGTAGACCGGGCATATCCGCCTGGCCGAATGTCGGCTATGTTTACTCAGCCGAGTGTCGGCGGTATATAGTTGGCCGATCGGCTAACTATACACAGCACTCGAGTGCCGGCCACAACACCCTGGCAATTCAAAAAAAGCATTCAGACGTCCTGGATAGGTTTAACACACTCGACTATAGCTAGACCTTATTCGTTACTGAGCAGATGAGGATGGAGATGGGGACTTCAAACAATTAATGTTTAGCTATGCCATTACAGACGCACACTTCCAACTAAATATTGCAACCCATCGCTATTTATAGTTAGCTCGCTTACGTAAGCAGCCGTGAGATGTACTGCTTATGCCGCGGCAGGCCGTATTCCGGCCGTAAGCGGGTCGGCTAGGGCAAGCCGAACGAGTTTGCAGCGGCATGCCTTATTCTGGCCGACTTTAGTTAGAACATGTCCAAACGGTACCGGGCTAACATAACGCGGGCCATAAGCGGGACGACTGGGGGCAAGCCGAACCGCCGCACAGTGGTCCAGAAATCGGAAAAGCTGGCCAAAAGTTGAAATAGTTGTCGCGGTACCCCTGGGATTGTTCAAGATCATTAGTGGGGGCAGATGTTTTTTTCACAGCCAGTTCTATCTCTTATAATCACTCAGTCGGAAAACGCTCTACGATACGCGCGTTTCGACGAGAAAAAAGTTTTCTCCGCCAGTGTACATTATTTCGATGGATTGAACCATTCACATGTGATAAAATGGATTCACCTCCGATAAGTAAGTCTTTTTCAAATAATATTGAGTTTAAATTCGTCAATTAAAAACATTTCCGGATAAATCCATCAAGTTCTTCTAAAGTAAGAGCTGAGATAAAAGTTTTACAAGGTATTATGAAGTTTGAATATCCAAAATGTTATGCGAACGGTTCAAACATAAGTGAAAATTAGCTGCCAAAAGCTGCCAATACAGCTTTGCGATATCATTTTGTAGAAAAACGTATTTACGCGCCGCGGTGCGGGCGCGGCGCGATGCGGTGATCGTAAATACCCAGTGAGGCAGAATCCGCTTGGGTCCTTTTTCTTAGATTGGCAAAATATATAAAATATCAACTCTGCGTTTTTTTGTAGCACGATATGTCGATTTTTTTTTCGATAACTTGAATTTTATTCTTACCAACAATTTCGTCGAGTTATATGCGTATATACGAATGCATTTTTAATTTCATGTTTCCTATTATTCCAGATCCAGCAGATTTTTCCTCGATTTTATTGACTAAAAAAGAAATCTGGTGCAATTAGAGAAAAGTTGTCTGATGATTGTAAGACTCTTTACGAGCTTATTGAAAAAGAGTTCAAAAACAAGTATACAAGTCGCGATTAAGACACTAATATCCACGATCAGTAAAAAGTGGCAAAACGCCAAAAGGACTCATGATATATTCGTCAAATACAACGACGAATGGCTGGGCACATCATTCTGCTTCGTTGGAGATAACGAATGTGCTCCTAATGATGATGGATCTTTCCGAGATTCTAGTGACCGAACAAAGCGAAGAAGGACAGAAGAAATTCGGGAAAAATACAGCCACGAAGAACTGGGGTTTGCCACGCAAATGAGTTTGCGAGCCGAAGGAAAATCCAACGCAGCCAAAGTCATCAAGGACGTTATTCTGGGGAGTCCATCAAAAGCGACTAGGTATCGAAAATCATTCGAAAAACAGGGTGAAAAATTGTTCTCTAATGATGAAGCTCTTGCACTTTTAATCGATAATAATTTATCTAAAAGTCAATATTGTGGAATACGATTTGCAAATAGAGACAAAAATCCCAAACTTTATCCACCTTATAATGAAATTGTAGCTGCTAAAAACATTGTTATCCAAATGAATCTGACATATTTTTATCCGAAATGAAAGCAGAAGTTAAATTGCAAGCTCTTTTAAATATCACGATCGAACGAATACTTTTATCCCAGACGAATTTCTTGGACAACTTTTCATCTAATGAAGTGAATAATTTGCATTTGATTTCAAAATGGGGTTGCGATGGAACTTCCGGACAAAGTAGATATAAACAAATTTTCGAAGATGATGATGAAAAAAAAAAACCGACGAAAACATTTTTTTCACGTCGTTAGTTCCACTTCAACTCACATTTTTCGATACAACTGTCAATGAACATGTCATTATTTGGAAAAATCCACGACCCTCTTCAGCTCGATTTTGCAGACCAATCATTATTGAATTTTTGCGTGAAAGTGTAGAAGCTACAAAAAATATCGTTGACAACATTCAAAATCAAGAAAAAGATCTCCAACCTTACACAAAAACGATACACAACAAAAAAATACATGCGACTTTTACAATAGCTTTTGGCAGTTTGGTATTTCGAGTTTACACGCTTGGATACGTTTTTTTGAATGTCTTCTACACCTGTCAAATAAATTAGGTCTACAAAAATGGCAAGCTCGCGGTGACGACGACAAAAAAATAGTTGAGAGTCGAAAGAGAGAAATACAGAAAGAATTCCGCCTGAAATTAGGGCTTTTGGTAGATCTTCCGAAACAAGGATATGGCAGTACAAATGACGGGAACACCGCTCGGCGTTTTTTTCCAAAATTCTTCGATTTTTTTCACAAATAACGGGCATCGACGAACATTTAATAAAACGGTTTCACATTTTACAAACAATTTCATGCGGTTTAGACATTAATATCTCAAAATTCGAAGAGTACGCCATTGCAACATCCCGTCAATTTGTACACTTATATCCTTGGTATAATATGCCAACTTCGGTCCACAAAATATTGGTTCAGGGACATAGAATAATAGAACAGTCTCTGTTGCCTATAGGACAAATGTCAGAAAAGGCACAGGAATCTTGCAACAAAGTGATAAAAAAAACTCGCCAAGATTTCGCGCGGAAATGCAGTAGAAAAAAAACTATAGAGGATATTTTTTTGCGCCTCTTTGTAAAGTCAGACCCTGTCATTTATGCGATCAGCGATAAAAATTTGAAAGAAAAAATAAACAAACAATTGTCAACTGACGCAATGTCCTTGTTAGATATGCCAGTTGAGGAAAAACTTGAACAAGACGATAATATCAGTGATTGTGATGATTATTAATCAAGCGAAAGCGAATAGTTCTTAATTGTTTTTATCATATTCGTATAGTAAAATATGTAAATGTATGTAGATTAAAGTTAGTTGTATGCTTCAAACTTTTGTCCAATTCTCAATTGTAAAAAAGCAGTGTTTGTGTGCCGAAAAAAAATACATTAGTGTAAAATAACTTCTCTGACTACTTATTATGACCTGGACATATCTTACATGAAAATTTCTGCGTGCATTGTACTTTTCCGTATGTGTTCTCAACATCATAAAATTTGCGTAATTTTTTCCAATAATATAAATACCGGATTCGTAATTTTGGACCCTACATATATCCTTATACTGAATATCCTCGTAAATCGAACCACTTGTTTACAATCTAGTCTGCCATATTGCATCTGCCATTTTGTTTTTTCTCAAACTAAATGCAGAATCGTGATCAACGACCTTAAAAACCCCTAATTAAAAATTTTCATGCGAATTGAACCATGCACTCACATGTTGACCAGTTTTTCCGATTTCTGGACCACTGTGCGCGCCATTATGAATCCACCATTTTTTTTTTGAGAATGTTGATATTAAATTCGTAATCAGCGACCCGAAAACCCCCATGTATTACTTTTCATAGGAATCAAACGAATTTATAAAAAAAAATTCTGCCATTTTGGATCCGCCATTTTGTTTTGGGTGATTTCAATATTCAATTCGTAATAAGCGACCTCTAAAACCCCCATGTAGTACTTTTCGGACGAATCATTCTGATTTTTTGAAAAATTGTCCGCCATTTTGGATCCGCCATTTTGTTTTTGGTGATTTTTATATTAAATTGGTAATCAGCGACCTCGAAAACCCTCATGTATAGGTTTTCAGAAAAATCAATCGGATTTTTCAAAAAATTGTCCGCCATTTTGTTTTTGCAAATTTTGGTATCATATTCGTAATCAGCGACCTTAAAAACCCCCGTATGCCAAATTTTGTGCAGATTTGACGACATCTTCGACTTATGACCAGGTTTTTTGGATTCTGGACCACTGTGCGCCGGTCAACCGCCTATGCGGAGCAAAGGCCGACTGTTTGCCGAGTGTTTGGTGCTTACTGGGGGGTCTCACAATTTTTTTTCATTGGTACATCGGTAGCTTATTATGTAAGTGTTAATTAATGTAAATTGTACACAAAAAATAAACACCTAATTAATAACACTGGGCAAGGCAAGGTTAATTAAATTTTAGAATTTAGCATATTAGAACAGCTGATTTTTTAAAACAGCGATTTAGTGCTGCAAAAGGAGTTTCAGGGTCACAAAAATACCATTCATTCGTTCCGGCCGAAAAAGAAGTACTGTACTGTACTGTCCTAAAAAAGTAAAATAGTTTATGTTTAAATGTTTTAAGTTATAACTAAATTGTTTTAAGTTATAATGTTTTAAGTTATAAATACATTTTAAAATTTTAATTATTAAATTATAGTATTATTTTGTAGGACATGCAAATATTCAAAATGGAAAAGGTTATTAAATAGGAGTTTATTTTTCGTGTACAATTTAGATTAATTAACACTTAAATAATAAACTACCGATGTACCAATGATTGAAAAAAAATTGTGAGACCCTTTACCTATCAGTTATTTACTTAGCGCATCGAACAGAGCCAGTCGATGCCCGATCCCTGTGTGTTTTAACGCTGTTATTTTCTGATTTAGAGATCAAATTTAAATATATAATATATATTATATCAAAATTTTGGGAAAAGAATAGGCTTTTTTAACACTTATTTTTAAAAAATATAAATGGTCCCATTTTGAGAAAAAAATAAAAATATTTTTTATATCAATTTTTCTTAGCCAAAAAATTTTGTTTTGCTTTTGAAACCACCTCTATCTTAAAGCACGAAAAAAAAGATATAGGATATATTATTTGTCGAGCCCATGTATATCTTCAACCCGTCATTCTTTTCCGCTGCTCTTTTGCTTAATTAAAGTAGTCCGATAGGACAATGATTTAGCAAAGTTTCATCAAAATCGGAAACAACTTAAGTTTTTAGTGGGAACACTTGGCGAGTTTTGCCCCATATATCAAAACCCTAAATTTTGTTTACCACACTAGCAATTTTGTTTGTACGGCAGAACTTGTTCCTTGTCGTTCTAAATAATATTTTTCAATCCCTTAAATATGTGTTCGTACTTCATATTTTTTGGTCCGGTGAATATAAAGACTGCTTCTATATCAAATATAAATATCTTTGAATCTCTAAATCCCAATGACCATAATAAAGTTTGTCGCAGCCATTTTTTTGAGAAATTCTTCAGTGCTGCAGTAGCCTCAAACTGCTTCCTGAACAGTGTCCACGGGGTTGTTTTATTATACGTGGGAGGTTGAAGTTCGTGCACTTATGCTGCCTTTAGGACCTTAACCTTTGATTCTGCTAAAGCTGTAGAATCAATATATACTTGTAGGTACCTACAAGGTACCTTCAAATATATACATTTATAAAATGCAGTAAAAGTTACATTTTATACAGTGTTGGTAGTTTCTTTATTATACAAAAGAAAATAACGTATACTATTTGACATATTTTAAATTATAACCCAAAATTTTGTTCACGCATTAAAAAAATAATAATGTTATCTAATATGCTTTTCTTAAAATTCACTTATTTTAATCTTGAGGTTTAATAGACATAAAATATAAAACATATTTTAAAACACTATTATTTTTAGCTCTTTAGATGAATTGGATAGTGAAAGTAGTTTAAATCTTTGGTCCCCTACAACGCCTTCAAATGATTTATTCATCGAAAAATGGAAAAACGATGAGGATCATCCTAATATATCTGATACTAAGAGAACATATTCCCGAGAAGAATTCCTACATGAAGCAGCTGCTACTGGAGGTCCTAATATTGGTATGAGGTTAAGGTAATTGGATTTTATTTTTTAAGTTGACAAAGCTAATACAAACATTTTTATAGGTACTAATACAAACATTTTTATAGGTACAAGGACAGAATTAAAGAAAAAAGGGAAGATTTAGCATCGAGAAAAAGGTATAATGGCGAATCTAAAGTTATACCATTGATTTCCACCCTTTGTGGGCAACAAGATGATGAATATCAATTAGGAAAAAACCGGTCACCGTCCATTGGAAGTAATAGTTCTATTCAAAGTGATAACGAATTATTAAGGTCTCATTTAGAACGAAGAAACTCTTCCCCATATATCTTAAACAATAGTGGTATGTTAAAAGCAAGTTTAACAATTCCTGTCCAAACGCAAAATATATCACATCCATATACTGTTGATGAGGAAATACCTTTCATAGAAGAAGTTGATAATGTTAAACAACAATTTACAATTGGTATGTTAAAAGCAGCGAATGGTTCTCCTAAAAAAAGAAATAGTTCTATAAGCGAAAGTGATTCCTCTGTTTCATCAAGTTTTCAGGCAACTACTGGAATAATGGTAAGATAATTGCAAATGAAAATATGTAAATAAAAGTTTATTTTAAATGACAGCTCAATTTTTGCGACGTCATAAATTGGGTGTCCAAGAACTCGCGCCAGAGAGAAAAGGGGGCGTGCCGACAGCGATTGAGTTGCAAAAATGAAAAAAACATTGTAAAAGCAAAAAAACCGCATCCAATACCGAGAGATCTCGTCTATGTTAAACTTGAAGGATCTTTAAATATTTTTGGGAGACGATAGAATATTGTTCTTTTAAAAATCTTTTGATAAAGTTCATAAAACCATTTAAAAAGGACTGTGTTACTTCGGGTCGGTCAAGTTCGCCCCTCCCCTCCCTTGTTTTTATTTTGTATTTTATCATGTTATTCTTTAGAGATAGTTGTGATAATACGGTATCTGAGAATATTGAAAAGTAATTATATAAATCTTTAAAAATAACTTTGATTTGTTTATTGTAACAATTAAGTAAAATAAATTATATGTCACGCAAATGTCCCCCGTTAGCGGTACTGCAAAATTCGGCTCTTTTTACTGCTTTGAACTATTATTGTCGTATTTTTAATAATTTAAAACCCATTGCATTCACCATTCTAGACTTTTTAGGGCGCGTACAGACAAAGAACAGAATACGTCCCATCAGTCGGTATTTAGCCGTCACTTTGTTGCAGGCCATTTTTGCCAGTCTGAACGGGCATGAATTATGATATTTATTATAATAACTATAGTATTCTAAAATGGAATGGCAAAATGTTATTAAAAATAATACATAGCGATGTTTTGTTACGTTGTATTTTGTTGCCATACCGCAACACCACGGCCCAACAAAAAATTCTGTTCTGTACGCGCCTTTGGACTGTTTCAAGAGGGTATTTGTTGTTATTATAGCTTCAAGCTGTTTGCTAAATACCTTTCTAGATTTTATGTTGAATATTAACAACAGTGATCTGGTGTAAGACATTGGGTTCTCTTCTACTTAATAACTCTTTCAATTTCGTCACATGTTTTAAGGAACTTTCTTACATTTAGTTACATTACTTTAAATAACTACAGCTTTTGACTATCCACTTTTCCCCACTTTCTTACTATACACACCGGCAAATTTAAAGGAACGGAGATAAGTTTCTATTTTTTTCCATAACTTGTTTTTCTTCGAATAAATTTGAACGAAATCTCTTGAAAAAATTTGACTAATAGCTTAGTTTCTTTTGCAAGCTTCATATCCCTTTGAAGCCTATTTAAATTTGTTTAAAACATTTAATGATCAGGAAAAATAATAAGGATTATTGTTTTCAATAACATGTGTTTCCTCCACGAGCTCTTATGACTGCAGTCATCCGTCTTCCCATACTTCTGATGACGTTATCGATCATTTCTTGAGGTAAATTTTCCCATATTTCAATTAAAGTATCTTTTACCACTTCTCTGTTTTGAACAGCAGAAATTCTTAATCTAAGTCGTCTACCTAGTATGTCCCATACATGTTCTATAGGATTTAAGTCCGGGGAGCAGCTGGCCACTTCATTGTCGGTATTTCCATTTGATTTAAAAAGTCAGTTACACAATGAGCCACGTGCGGGCGAGCATTGTCTTGCATTAGGAGAAAATTGTCTCCAATATGTGGAGCACATGGTACTACTGTAGTACTACTACATGATCTTGCAGAACATCTCTTATGTACCTATCTGCAGTTAATGCGCCGTCATCAATCACCACCAACTCCGTGCGGGCCCCTAAACATATGCCGCCCCACACCATAATTGACCCTTCACCGAAAGAGACAGAAGGAGTAAAATTAAATTGTTGATGTTGTTCTCCTGGACGTCGATACACTCTTTCCCTGCCATCGATCGAATTTACGCAGAATTTACGTTAATTTCGATTTTGACGGGGACTAACTTGATCAAAATGTGCAAAATATACAAAAAATGTACCAATAAATTCAAGCCTAGGCCCTACAATAAAGTACGAAAAACTAATCTTGCAGCACAACTAGAAAAACCAAAATTTTTATATAAACATATTAATATATTTATTTTATAACAAATTAAAATAATTTTAATAAATTAAATTCGATACGGCTGAAGGACTACTTATTATTATTAAATTCGATATTATTTTTAATAATAACAATAATAACAATCAGACGCGTAGCTAGGTAACTAAAGGCCCTGGTGCAAAAACATACTAGGAACCTAACTAAACTGTTTAGGTTTTATCAAGTTAAAATATAAATATTTAAAGGTACAAAGCTACTAGTTTATCATCAGCTCTTTGTCGAGCACTGCATGACACAGTAAAACTACTTACTACATGTATGTGCATAAGTGTGTGAGCTTTAGGGATCGCTTAGGTTCTACATGTGAAGAGTTTAGGAGGAACGTATACTTAATAATTAATAATATTGGTATTAAGCAATAAAACGAAGGCAAGTTCGTTTCCATGCAATTAAAAATTAAGGCATTGTTATGGTCTACCACAGTATTCCTCTAGCAGTTTCAAAACTCCACCCTTCTGTCCCGTATTTACCACTGTTCCATCACTTTCAATAACCAAAATCTTTGTTTTATCAATCTGATATTTTTATAAATAGCTGACAATACATAATTTTATATTTGCAGCAGATCCAGATAAGGGTGTTACGAGTCCCATATATTCAGATAATGTTCTTCTGTCTTGGTTTTAGGATGCGACCTGTTTCCTTTAACTTCCAAAACTAAAGTTTTGTCTTTTCGATCATCAAAGAATAGTCCATTTAAGGATAACATATTTTTTGTTTCTTTCTCTACAATGTCTTTGTCTTTGTATTCGAACTTTCATTTTATCTACTATATTTGTTGTACTTCGTTGTGAGACCAAGCCAACATTCTTACATATATCGATATGAAATACGGCTCGAGCGCCATCTACCTAGTTGACAGATTAGTTATTTTGGCAGCGTTCCGCTAGGAGGCGCTTGCATTAGAATTCCACTTTTTAACCGAAGCTGCATTTATTACCACAATTTAACGTATTATATTATATTATATTTTCTACAAGCATTTAAAATGTCGTATTTCGTTAAACAATTGTTAATTTTAGGACCCGAAGGGGCACCGGAAAGAATTTTCGTATGGCTTTCAAATTTTAAGGGGTTGCATATTTGACAAAAAAGGCAACTTATGAGCATTATTATATTTCAAAAAAAATAATTACAAAATTTTGTCCCAGCATTAAAAATTTTGTATTTTGTTTAAAATTAAGAATTTTTAAACCCGTTGGGGCACCGGAAAGAATTTTTGTCGATCGTCAATCATAACCTGTAGAAGGAAAAACATCCAGTTTGCGTGCAAATTGCCTTATACTATACTATATATTTTTATATATTATTTGCGCTCTTCTAATTCATTTAGGAGAACCTTCAATTACGTTACAGCGCGAAACAACATGACCGGACTCTTAGGTTCTCGCGATAGTCCTAAGGATCACCCCTAGACCACACCAATAGATACGTAACTTCCTGAAAACGTTTTGATGCAATAAAGCGCCATCTATTAAAATTGAAGTAATTAAAATGCAACGTTGCCAAAATCGCCCGCCAATATTTAAAAATATATATTATTTTGTAATTGGCAGAGTACAGTGCAAGAACTAGATAACTCAATTTCCACTAAAATGTTTTACATTTTAAAATAGTTAACTGGTTCTTGCACTGAACAAGGCTTTACATTGCTTTTTTTCCAAATTGTAAAATGGCTCTTAAAATACATTTATATTTAAATATAATCATTGTTAGGTCATAAATGAAATAATTAAAATATTTTAACATATATTTTTCAATATAAATATTACATAAACAGTAAAATACTATCTTAGGCCATACAAATAATAAACATAAAATAAATAATTCAGGAGTGAGTGGTCAAAAACAAATTTATCCATTTGATCAAATTTTCAGGGGAGCGTAAAAACATAAAAATACATTAAATTGTTGTTATATAAGACATCCTGTTAGTTTTTCTAACATGCCTATAGGCAGTAAGCCACTGTATTCAGAAACCTTTTAGAATTTGTAGAATTGAATTTCCACTAAAATGTTTTACATTTTAAAATAGTTAACTGGTTCTTGCACTGAACAAGGCTTTGCATTGCTTTTTTTCCAAATTGTAAAATGGCTCTTAAAATACATTTATATTTAAATATAATCATTGTTAGGTCATAAATAAAATAATTAAAATATTTTAACATATATTTTTCAATATAAATATTACATAAACAGTAAAATACTATCTTAGGCCATACAAATAATAAACATAAAATAAATAATTCAGGAGTGAGTGGTCAAAAACAAATTTATCCATTTGATCAAATTTTCAGGGGAGCGTAAAAACATAAAAATACATTAAATTGTTGTTATATAAGACATCCTGTTAGTTTTTCTAACATGCCTATAGGCAGTAAGCCACTGTATTCAGAAACCTTTTAGAATTTGTAGAATTGAATTTAGAGAACAAACATGTTTGGTTATGACCAAATTTCATTTAAGATGATAATTTTTAAGTCCCATTTAAAATAATGGTCTTTGAAGTGGTTATATGTATGTGTGAATGATCCTCCTCTACAATGGTCACTACTTAAGTAGTAATAATTATTTGCCAGAAGTGGACAAATTTGGTTTTGATTAAAAGCTCCTCAATTAAACCGTACAAAACATAATTATATAATAAAATCATATTTTGATTTACATAAATATTGAACATAAAAAACATAACAATTAAATGAAAAAGTAGATGCGTTTCACAATATATACATTAAAATAACTTGCATTGGTCAAAATTGATTAACTTGAAAATATTTTTAAAGCCAGTTTCCTGTCTGTCATGAGAATTTTATATTATTAATTTGTTTAATAAAATTAAACAAATATACTTTAAATTTTTTAGTATTGTATTCTCTTTTTAAAATGTTTTTTTAAAGCCAGTGCCCTGGCTTTATGAAAGAGCTCTGGAGCTTTTTTATTTAACTTTCTACTGTCTTTTGAATTTAAAATATAATTTATTTGTTTTATAAAATTAAACAAATTTACTTTGGTATTTAGTTCTGACAGACAAAAGCAGGCAATAAAAATAATAATATTAACTTATATTTAAAAATATATAGATTTTCATGCAGAAAACACCACTGCAAAATTACATACTAATTTTAATGAAACCAAGCTATACCTGGTAATAATAATGTTGGGTAAGCCAGACGACCAAGTCTTTTATTACGTAAAAGTCCTCCTGAATAAAATGCTTTGAACACACTCTGCAGTTTGTAAAAAATTTTTGAGGTGTCATCTCAAGAAGTCTTTTATTGGCATAACTTAACCCATTTATTAAACAAGTCGATGTTCTTTGAAGGATTTGGAAAGGAATGTTTAGATTCCTTAGATCCCCAACTTTCAACAGCACAATATATAGCAACCATCTGTAATAACAAAGTTTTAAAACAAGAATTAAACAAGAATAAAAAACATACTTACCTTTCAAGATGTAAAAAATAAAATAAAATATAAAAATAATATAAAAATATAATAATATTGGAATTAAGCACTAATTTAACACACGTTCAAGTTTATTAAACCAACTTATATTTAAGACACTTGTTTGACAGACATTAAAAACAGAGCATATATGATTAATATAATATTTTAAAGATGAGTGACAGCTGTTTATGAATTAATTAAAAAGGTTAAAGCTGTTTATTAGTTGCGGGGTTGCTACATCGTCATTGACCACAGCGCCGTCTAAAATGAAGAAACTATATTATGATACAAGGCCATCCATTAGAGTAGATTATCTATTGGTGTGGTCTAGGGGATCACCTATGTGTCCAAGGAACGATCGCTGCGCCGACACTTTCCTTAAATAATTATCATTTTGGCATAACTATTGAAAGAAAACATTATAACCTAAAATGACATATAATAACAGAAACAAAGATTGACAGCAGTGTTAAAATAAAATGGATTCTAGTTGACCAAATAATTTACAATTTTTTTAATATTAACAATGCATCCTATCCCATTTTTATGTTGCTGATCCTTTGAGTATGACTATTGGTATTAGGTACGTATTAGGGGTGTCAATCCCGAGCCCATTTTCCAATCCCGGGCCTTTCGGGACAAAAGGTAACTAATCCTGGGATCCCGGGATCAGTCCCGAAAATATATTTATCATTAATTTTAAAACCAATTTAAAATAAAACAACAAACAAACTAACGAACGATATCTTTCTGACTTCACACTAGTCGGAAGAATGGTTTTCAAGAATTTGTCGGCACATTGTACCCACGTTTACCCCCATTAACAAATAATTTCATTTCTTTTATCAATCGGGCCTTGGTGAGTTCCAATTGGGGCTGTAACTTACATTGAAATTATCAAGTTTGTGCCATTTTTTCAGGTTTGACGTTTGAAATATGTTATATTATAGGTTATGTACATAAATTTATTCTACAGTGACCTGTAATTTTACATTTTCTTTGCTGATTTTATGCTATAGATGGAACCACTCTTGCTATGTAATTTCAACGTATTTTCATTATTGTACGGGGGTGTATAATAATTTTGCTTGAACTGAGTAAAAAAATGAAGTGTTTATATATATGCTTATGAGTATATGAAAAATGTCATACGCTTAAAAAAAGTCTATTTTATTCTTTGTAACTTAATACTAAGATCCCGGGATTGGGACTTTAAATCCCGGGATTTTCGGGGTCGGATTTTTTACGGGATCCCGGGACCCCGGGATTTCGGGATCCCGGGATTGACACCCCTAGTACGTATGGCTGGCACCATCGGCATCGTCTTGCACTGATCTCTCATGTTTTATTTTACCCCCTTTCAGTTCTCCTACGTATCTCGCAACTGCACAATATTACCTGTTGCACCCCACTGTTTGGTTGTCTGGTATTACGTCTTTAAGCAGGGCCGTTTCTGGCAAGCGTGAAGTGTGTGCACGCACGCAGGCGCAACATTTTCGGGGCGCAAAATCAAAGAGTCAATCAGTACTTTGTAACGATAAACTTTTTTGCAAATAAACAAATACTTAAACATACATAGGATAAGGGTTACCGCCTTTAATAATAATAATAATAATAATAATAATTGTTTTATTGCCATAAGATCATTACAATGATATCGACAACGTCAATAGGTTACACTAAATTAATAATATACCTACATATATAATAGTAAATTAAGTAAATTAAGATTAAAATCATTAAAAATATTAAGTTAAATACTAATAAATGAAAAGTTTATAAGTTTATAAAAAAGTAAAAACAGTTTTTGAGAAGCAAACCTTTTACAGCATATTTATATTTTGTAATTAATGGGATGTCCTTAATTTCATTTGGTACTTATTTGCGTCGGCCGCATTAAAGCCTTATACCGGTCTTTCTTCGGCAGCTATAAAGCGCGTTTTTTTATATGAGTATCAAAATAAAAGGACAGAAATTGTCATAATATTTTTAGTATTTGTGTACACAGTATACACTTTGTAACGAGCTTAGGTCTCTAAAAACCAGTTGTAGTTAACATATTGTTTATATAGTTTTTTTTTTATTTAGGTTATTTTTATTACTTAATATTGTTTGTGATTTTTTTATTTTGGGGTATTTCAATTGTAAGGGGTGCGACACAGACACTGCGTTTTTTCATGATAATAAAGTGTTGGTCATGTCAAGATACGGTAATATGCAAAAAAAAAATAGATATTTAACTCAAACAAAATGTTAATAAAAACTTGTATAGAAAACCTTTTATAACGTCATAAATCGCGTAACGGGTGCGACCTTAGAAAATCGGCAAATGCGACCAAGTTCGCTTCTAAATTTGATAATGTAAAAATATTTTTTTGTATTAAACTTGAATAGTAACCTTAAGCAAGTATTGTATGTATGTAACGGTTGAGATATTTAAACTTTGTATCGAGTATTGAAACTTCCGTGTTTATTCTGTTAGCTTCTTAGTATCACAATGTACGAATATTTTATGGTTATAAATTACGTCGAAACTAAACTATTTGACTTTAGTTAAAGTTTTTATTTTGTTAAATAAAACATCTGATTTTTTGTCAAGGTGGGGAAATAACCTTTGGTAATATAATAAATATTTTTTATACTTAAATTCAGCAGTTTTTACACATTTTCAATTATATATTTATTAAATTTTGCGGCTAAAAAATTAAAATATTTAATGTTTTATATTTAAATATAAAAGGGGCGCACCAAAGAATGCTCCACGTAGGCGCCAGACACCCCACGAAAGGGCCTGTCTTTAAGGCGGCCACTTTGCTTGGTTACCTAATTTTGCCTAATGTTTGTATGAACTTAGTTCTTTAGCTATGCTTGCTGTTTTTATAGGAACTGTTGCCGACTAATTATTGTTAACCTGGTAGAGCTCTTTGTTAGGGGCCGTTCATTAATTACGTGAGACAATTTTGGCGATTTTTCGACCCCCCCCCTCCCCTTGGTGAGATGTCGTGAGATTTTGCTCGACCCCCTCTCCCCCCTTAATCTCACGTGAGATTTTTGAAAATGCATGGTTTTAATGTAAATAAGTTAATATGTGCTTGATTCCATTGGATTTATTAAAAAAAACAATTTGCTTATAATTGTTTACTTAATTTAACCCAGTTTTCTCGCAATTTTACACTCTTTCTTTCGGAAAAATAATTACGTGATATTTGCCGAGACCCCCCCTCCCCCCACGTGAGATTTGGTGAGGTTTGGCTCGACCCCCTTCCCCCCTTAACACCTCACGTAATTAATGAACGGCCCCTTAGTTGAGGTTGTGAATTTCGCATTAGGATTTAATATTTGGGTAATATTATTAAGGTCATGCAATTAAGGTAATTTTATTTACACGGTTTATGCTACTTATCCATAGCGTTAGACAATTTTAATTTTCGAATATATGTTTCGCATTACTGTCGGCACATTACTTTTTTGCTGTGGCGCGAGTTCTGGGGCACCCTCTATAATATTTTAGATAAAGAGGGAGTTAAAATGTAAATTTTGCAGGGTATTCCAAAATTGACGACCCAAAGTGTAAATGTAAATTTCTTTTGAAATTCAAGGAAATATATGCCTTTACCATTTTTTCGAATTCACAAAATTGCATGAGTTATTTAATTTTTAAAGCCACTAATCAGAGCACAGTGTTTCTGCTCTATTGGACAAGTTTGTTATATTTCTTGTGTTTACAAATGACGGCGTTATTTTATCATTAAAAAAAGTGAAGCTCGTCCTATAGAGCAACACTAAGTTATCATTGGCGGCCTTACAAATTAAATTAAACTCCTGCAATTTTGCGAATTTGAGAAAATGGTAAGAAAACTTTTTTGAAGAAAAATTCACCTTTTTTGAGGCGCCAATTCAGGGACACCCTCATCGGCGGCTTTAGAAATTAAATAACTTCTGCAATTTTGCTAGTTCGAAAAAATGGTAAAGGAAAATTAATTTTGGTATTTTAAGAGAAATTTGCAATAACCGCCAATTATGAGATACCCTGTATAATAAATGTATATAATATGATAACAATATATTTTTATAATCTAACAAACATTTTATTAAATAAATATTATATTAAACTGCTAGGTGTTAATTAAATTAACTTAAATTAACTTAATTTCAATTTTAAGATGTTCTTCATCGAATTTTATTAAAAAATTCTATTATTTATTCCTGCAACTTATGTGTCCATTTTGTTTATATAAGTGGTATAAGAGCATTAAATTCTCTAAAAAAATTCATTTAGTAAATTTTTTAGAGCTTATAAACTGCGCACCACTCAAACGCTATAACTTTTTTGTTTCTTATACGATTTTATTTTGGTCTGTGATGTCTGCTAACCCCATCCTCTGGCAATTCATGCTATAGATATTAAGCCCACGGTTGTTCAAGTAAATTTCCTACAGGGTCATATGTAAAACGGTGAAAAATTTCAATAACTTCATCCAAGCCCCGTTTGAAAAAATAAATCTTTTTTCTCGTTTTTTACTTTGAAATAATTAAGTATTATGTCTTACCTTGAAAAGTTTTTCAAATTTTTTAAAATTGGAATCTTAGCAAGGAAAGTATGATTTTTTTTCCAAAAGAGTACGTTTAAGGCTTTTTGGTAGGCAATACACTCAGTCTTTTTAAGAACAAGAAAATAAGATGGTGAAATATTGTTTCTTGAATAATTCTGAACAAGCGCAAGCAACAAATTTCCATTATTTTCGGAGGGGCCTAAGCAAAGACCACTTCTTTAAAATGACATTTTGGTGAAAATTTGCGAAAACTAAACCTGAACCGATATTTACGTTCGTGACATGTTTTCTTTATAATTTTAACCTCCTGATTGTGATTCAGTTGTCAAATTTAAGTTTCAGTTAAAACCAAAATCACCGAGATTCAAAATTCGAAAACAATCCCGGCTGTTCAATGTCTTAATAAAATCCGATTGCTGGCGTATTTTTTGCATATTTATGATTAAAATGCCATTTGGGGATTCATTTTTTAGGCGAAATTACTGCAATTTGTTTGAGTGGTTAGGATAATGTTACATAACTTACATTTACTTTGCGCAGTAGTGATAACATCATTGATAAGTACCTACCTAATTGGTAATAAAGTTAAATAAAAATATGTTTGTTAATTTTTGAAAATTGTATGCGTAGATATAATCATAATCAAAACTACAACATTCAACAGAAAAATGTAACAAACAATAACAATAACTTTCAATATTTTGTTGGCCCTCCCCTAACCCGTAATAATTCGTTAACCCTCCTGGGCATTACGTCGACCAAGTTCCTTAGAAATTCCTGGGGTACCCCATTCTTCCTAAATAGCATTTACCAATTCATCGAAATTTTCCATGCGTCCTTTCCTCTCTTTCATCTTCAGTTTCATCATGCTCCACACATGCTCAATAGGATTCATATCCGGAGACAAAGGTGGCCAATTCATTCTCTCAATATGGTTTTCCCTTAAATACTCATTTACGATATTGGAGCGGTGCGGACTGGCATTGTCGTCCACCAACACCAATTATTGGCAACATTTTGAGCATGAGGGACCACGATATCAATAACTCCCAAATCTCTATATCTCTCGGCATTCACTCTTTCCATTCATCGCCATTCCACCCCAAACAGTCACACTTCCACCTCCAAAAGCCACCCAAAGACTTTGGGCCAAAGTCTGGCATTGGCATTTTAATCATTTAAAGGAAGAATGGAAGTAACCTGGGTAATGCAAAAAAAAATTCGAAATTTGGAAAACACAAGCAAACTGAAAAATAATGCTTTTTGAATGTTTTTCAAGAACTAATTTTCATCATTTGATCCTCGATAATAACCTACTAAAGATGCAAAACACAGTATTATTCTTGGTGATTTTGGTTTTATCAGAAACTTAAATTTGACAAATTAGGAGGTTAAAATTACGAAGATCCCAATTCGAAAAATTTGAAAAATGTTACAAGGTAACACATAATACTTCATTATTTCAAAGTTAAAACGAGAAAAAAATTATTTTTTTTACAAACGCTTCGATGAAGTTATTGAAATTTTTCACCGTTTAACATATCACCCTGTAGGAAATTTACTTGACGAACCGTGAGCTTCCTATCTATAGCATGAATTGCCAGAGGATGAGGCTAGCAAACATCACAGACCAAAATAAAATCGTTCAGGAAACAAAAAAGTTATGTCGTGTTTAAAAAGAACGAACTTTTTGGTCGCGACACAATAATAACAACAAAGAAACGTATTTGCAGTTATATCAGTTTTTATTTATCAAGCAGAGATTTTTATAAATATACAAAATTAAAATTAAATTTAATGAATGAGTTAAACAAAATTAATTATTAAATACTGAAGGTAAAATAGAAATATTATAAAAAACAAAAAAGAAAAATTATTACAACCATATTTCTATGAAAATTGATTCAGAGCCTGTTGAAATAGAGTCATTCTATTATTTTTCACCAAATTTGACAAAAATTGAAAGCTGACCTTATTGGATTTTCTTAAAACTTTCAGGGTGTGAAGACCAATGCTTAGGATGAACAAAAACCACAATAATATTTTTTTATTTAAACACCCTGAGAAAGTAGGCAGGGCCATGTGGACATAAAAAATTACCAAATCGGTGTCTAAGAAAACCCTTTATAACTTAGTTGTTTATTAATATTTTGTATCGCGTAATATTTTGTTTTAACCTTAAAAAAATGTAATTTTTAAATATATGCCAAAAATTATAGAAATGTTTTTACAAATGCAGTTTTTTAGTGCTAAATTTACGCTTCTTTTAACTGAAAATGACAATTTTCTACCATTGACATTATATAGTAGGCTACACTCAGAGAAATATCAAGTTATGAAGAGCATATAAAATTATATTAATTTAAATAATCGGGTAAATTTGATTCAAATAGAAAAAATTTTAGTTTTACATTCATTTACCAACAGTTTTACAATGTTTTGAAACACTTTTAAAGTGTACCCTCTTTAAAATATATATACAAAAAGAAATCCATTTATTTCATTGCCTTTCTCAAAGTTGTTTCAAAAAGATATGTATTATACAATTGTTATGCACCTATTAATTTAATGGGAAACACCAATGACGCCAAAACATATTTGAATCCCTAATAATTCAAAGGGATTCAAATATGTTTTGGCGTCATTGGTGTTTCTCATTAAATTAAAAGGTGTTTAACAATTGTATAATACATATATTTTTAAAATAACGTTGAGAAAGGCAATGAAATAAATAGATTTCTTTTTGTATATATATTTTAAAAAGAGTACACTTTAAAAGTATTTAAAAACATTGTAAAACTGTTGGTAAATGAATATAAAACTACATTTTTTTCTATTTGAATCACATTTACCCGATTATTTAAATTAATATAATTTCATATGCTCTTCATAACTTGATATTTCTCTGAGTGTATGAAAATTTGATTTGGTGTATATTTTTATTTAAAGTAATTATAAAAATTGATTAAAATATAAAATTATAAAAAGTATCCAAATTGCAGGAAATACCATCTTAATTATGAAAATTTTTCATTTTTGGCGAAAAAAAGTGCATTTTTTCGTCCGGAGGGACTGAACGAAAATTCTTCAAAATTTAACAGAATGTTCTCCTTAATATAAACTAAAAACTGTAAATGTATTTGCCTTGCTAGTAAGATACAACGGTTTAAAATACCATAAATTGTATAGAATATGGAATTATTTTCATGGTCTTTTTTATCAAGATGGCTTTAATAAAAAAATGTTATTTAAAGGTGTTTGAAAAAGAAATATAAAATAGTTAAAATTTAAGCAACATAAACATTAAACAATTATTTTATAATTATAATAAACAAAATAACTCATATAGTTGTCGCGGCGAATGTTTCAAATTGCGTCATCAAATTCTGAACCAAACACAGGCATTACAATTATTGTTATTTTCTTTTACGTATAAAATCCAAGGAACCGCTAGGTTAAGCCTATGTCGAGAATTCGGTTTTGACATTCGACATTGATGACGCAATTTAAAACATTCGCCGCGACGACTTTACATAATAATTAATATAAAATAAAACAAACAATATTTGTATTAGGTAAAGAATAATAACATATTGGGGGCTATGATGGATCGCCTATGTTATTTTTATTACTGTTAAATAACTTCAACCAATCAGATTCACTTATTTAATTTAACACAATTTTGGTACTATGCCTAAGAGGATAATTATGTGTATTTTAGCAATACTTTTAACAGAGAACGTTTTTTTTATCGTGAGCAATGCTTTATATATTAACCTGTTCATTTATAATACAAAACAATGTTAAAGGTAACGTTTATATTGTTTTTCTACATGGAATCTTAAATTTATCTATTAATCTATTAAGGTAGTTGTTAATTTAAATTTAATAACATTAACCTTAATAAAATTTAACATAATAATGAATTATTGGTTTTTTAAAGCTTCAAATTTTGTTCTTTTTATAAAACGGTTTGATTCCGATGTACTTCGAACCTGAATAATTTGTAAATTTTTAGGCACAAATGAATGAAAACTTTTTTTTTTAGTACAAGGATTAATTTTTGTTGTTCTATTATTTTAGGTTTTATATAAAAAATTGTATTCCTTTTATATTTGCATTGCAAAATATATCTAAAGGTAATAAAATTTGATCCTGATATGGTCTTTGCAGGCTTGCTTTTGAAACCAATCTCTTAACGGTTCCCCCTATTCCATCACAAGGTCCTTTTCCGTGCGTTGTGGCAAAAAACTGCCACTCTGTCTCCAAACCAAAGTCATTTTTTTGATATGCCAAATTAATAAAATTATATTTATTTTTATATTGTCTCCATATCCATAAGTAAAATATATTATTTTTTTATTTACGAAAAATTTAATTTTATGAAATAAAGTTCTTTAAGAAAAGTTTAAACAACTTGATTGACATAATTCATTATTTTCATCTTTATAACACATATCAAAGGGATGTACAGTGGCCAGACTATTTACCCAGTGAAAATTTTGTATTTCGTATTGTACAACGGAGGAGAAATTTTCAGCATGGGAAGCAAATAATTTTTTTTAAGATGCATATTTTGAAATATACTGATGCTTTTTTAAAGAATCTATTGCCAATAAAATTTCGTCAATGAAATCAGGAACTGGTAAATTACTAAATATTTATACACATATTTTTTTAAATGATAGGGAGACACTATTTGAAAATTGTCCTTTAGTCTTAGTTTTAAAAGAGTTTGAACTAGGTTCTTCGATATTTTGTAATAAAATATCACATTTCTTCAGTTTTCAACACTTCTCATTCAGGAATTGTCCAATGGAGCACATTTTAAAACATGTAAACATGTAAATATTTTTTAAATGTAAAAAATAAAAGTTTGACTTTTCTATCAAAGCCTTCTTAAACAAAAATCATATATAAATTTATTGCCATTTTCTATCAAATTTGTCGCATTTTAAACCGTTGTATCTTCTTAGCAAGGCAAATACACAATTTTTTTTTTACAATTTTTAGTATATACAGGGTGTTTCAATAAAAACTCCCATGCCAATTATTTCAAAAACTAAAAGTGACATTTAAATTCTGTAAACGTCTTTTTTTAGCCTCTATGATTGGCTTCACAACTGTGTAAAACATGTTTTTGAATAATACAAGATGTAGGTGGCGCCACAATGCAAAGAATTTTTTCGATGGCAGGTACTTTTAAATTAATTTTTGATCAATCTCAGTCTCATACAAATTTTTGATAAATCCGACATGAACGAAGATATTTGGGGTTAAGTATTTTAATTATAAATATTTTTAATATTCTTTAGCAGATGTTCATTTAATTCTGGTAATGATAATTTCAGTGATAAAACGCTCGTGTAGCGCTAACTAGATTAAAATTATTACGTCCAGTGACGTCTCAGGGGGCCCCTTAACAAATAATATTGGCAAAAAAATAATACGCCACTGAGTTTCTGGTAATTTTTATATATTTTTCGGATTAAGCAACTAAAAATATCCTTTTTTTGTCTGTTAAATTGATTTCATATCTTGCTTCGTTTTCGACAAATAAAAATAAACCAAATGAATGTTAGAAACATCAAGTAAATTTTTCTTCACTTAGTGTCAGTGTAGGAATTAGCAATTTCTACATTTTTAAAATAAAAATGGTTTACCATACAAATCAAGACAAATTGAACATACACGGTTTTAGTGGAGAATGACATCAAAATGCTTCAGAGGCTGAGCGCTGCTATCGAGACCAACGCCAGAAAATTAAAAGATGAAACTAATATTTCAATATTAAAAGATGAAACCAATATTTCAGTAAGTTCCTAAAAGGAAATATGTTTTTTCCATACAAGGTTCATCCAGTGCATCATCTACAATAAGAAGATAACCAGCGCAGATAAAACTTTTTGACACATTTTCATATTCTTTTGGAAGAAAATCCAAATTTATTAAACCAAATTATGTGGAGTGTCGAATCCCGGTTTCACAATAATGGAGTAATTAATAAACATAATTGTCGCTACTGCAGAACCATGGTCCCAGGAAAATCCTAACTGGATACAACAGACAAAATTTCAAACATGATTTGGGGTAAATGTTTACATAGTCGGTACCATGAACATTTAACTTCAGTTCGTTATTTACAATTTCTGCAAAACGATCTCCCTTTGCTGTTACAAAATTTGGGAATTGACCTAAATACTATGTGGTTTCATCAAGACGGTGTCCCAGCATTTTGAACAATTTTCGATCAGTCCCTCTGGACGAAAAAATGCATTTTTTTCGCAAAAAATGGAAAATTTTTATAATAAAAATGGTATTTCCTGAAATTTGGGTACTTTTTATAAATTTGCATTTTATATTTTATTCGATATTTATAAGTACTTTAAATAAAAATATACACCAAATCAAATTTCCATAGCCTACTACATAATATCAATGGTAGAAAATTCACTTTTCAGTTAAAAGAAGCGTGTTTTTAGCACTTAAAAAACTGCACTTGTAAAAATATTTGTATAATTTTAGGTATATATATATTAAAAGTATATTGTAGATATAAATATAATATATATATATATATATATATATATATATATATATATGTATATATATAATAAATATTAATAAATTAAAAAGTTACGAAAGGATTTCTTGTAAACAGATTTGGTAATATTTTATGCAAACCGGTCAACATGGCCTCGCCTAATTTCTCAGGGTGTTTAAATAAAAAAATATTATTGTAATTTTGGTTCATCTCCAGCATTGATCTTCAAATCCTAAGACTTTTAGTAAAATCCGAGATGTCGAGCTTTTGTCATTAGGTGAAATTTCCTGGAATGACTTAATATTGAAAACAAGGAAAAGTAGGATGAAGAGTATGTCATATAAGTGAATATTACAATGTTATAAGATGTTACAAGTGCGCTGGATTTAATCATAAGGCAGATAAATCTAAACATATGATGAATAAATGTTAGGCAACTGAACAAAAATGTATTAACTGTACAAAGGCAGTAAGCAAACTAAATTGAAAAATAAATATAAACCATTCTGCATGTGATAAAAACTGTCCGACGCGTCGTATAAAAAAAATTATTGAAAGAGAAATAAACAGCTATTTTGGTACCGGGGTATTTGGAGCTAATTTTATATAAAGTTGATGCCCTGAATTCAAATATTGCATTAGTTTTTGCTTATTAGCTAAAATTTATGAAATATCTTAAATGGAATGTATAGTTTTATATTATAGAAATATATAATAAAATTATATCATATTATATTATATACAAAGATAGACAAAACATCCACCGATGAAAATAACTACATGTTCACCGAACACTGAAGTAACTGAAGGTTCTTTTCCGCTATTTTCTTAAATGTATTTTAAACATCATTTCGTCACCCTAATATAACAAGGTTGTATGTTTAAAAAAACGAAAAATTTAAGTCTATTTTTCTACAGGATTATACGTGGCCTACGCTTCACATGCCACTTAAAAATAATTCTATAGAATGTATATTCTATGTATACATATATATAGAGTTATTTTCAAGTTGTATGTCAAGGGTGGATTACATAAAATCTTGTAGAAGCACAAACTCAAATTTTTCGGGTTTTTAACATACAACCTTGTTATATTAGGGTGACGATTTGTGTAGGATACTTTTCAAACTTCTCCTTGAGCTTTCAATAAAAAGGCTCCAATTATCTTAAACATATTAAGGAAAACCAATGTTTTCCAGGAGTCCTCTAATATCGTGAGAAAATTCAAGATTGTCTTCTTGAGAGAAAAAGCTAGCAGACCCTTTTACCTTGTAAAGGTAATTTTTTTAGTATATTTTTCTCTTTCAACCTGGAAGAAAGTAATTCAGAAGCTTCTTTTAATAGGTTAAGACCTCTGGGAAGGTCATTTAACTCATCCTGTTTGAAATAGCAGTCATCGAAGTGGTTTTGGGGTTCTCTCCTGGTACACCGAATTTTAGATTGTTTCTTTTTCCGGTAGTCCACTGTCGCAAATGTTCTGTAAGTTTTATAGACCTAATGCGGTGCCAAGGTTTTATCCTGATCATCAAGCCTAACACCAAAGTATCCAAGATACGCTTTCTTTACAAAGTCACTAATATTTTTTCTGTTTTCTATATATGTAGCGAAACACATCAGGATGATTTACATAACTTCTTCTACTACTTTTTCTACTCCTATTACGTAATATGACCTTTCTAACATCACTTTTTAATGTGGATTACATATATTATATTCCTTAAACTGTTACGGAATGAATTTTATCATCGAATGACGGAATAAACACTGGTGGCACCATCTCTGTGTGTATTACCTAACAACTTAATTTCTCCCAGTTAAATTATTTTTCTATGTTATTTTTTTGGAAACGTAGAATAAGTTTAGTCTGAAATACATTTGGAATTGCATAGACCGCTCTCGTCTATTTCACTCGAGCGGAATATGCCGTATTCCAAACTTGTTACAGAATATACTATAACACTTAATAAAATTGAATGCCTTATTTTTTTCCTTTGTTAATTTATATACAACGTCTTTAAGGAAGTAACTTTCCTTCTAGTAATTTAATTAATACAACTTGTCCAAATAAACCATTATTTAAAGAGATTAAAAATTAAAGGGGTAGGAAGCAAAACGGTACAAGTGCATTTTAGCATAAAAAAAGTGCAGAATTGGGTAGTTGAGATTCAATTTTTTTTTTTAATTTTGTCATAACGTAAAAATTGTACTAGTTCTGCATGTTGATTAATGCAACCGGATTGTTAGTATATATTTCAGTGTATAGCAAAAACTTTAGTTAAGTGCCAAACAAAATTTAAATTAATTAATGATTAGTAAAGTAGGTACCTTGTAGTCTACAAGGTACTTTATTAATTATTAATCTCTTTAAATAATATTTTGTTTGGACCAGTTTAACTAAATAACCCGTGCCAATTTTAATTAACTCTGCACGGCGAAAACTCCACCTAAAAAAACACAGATTAAAAAGTAAAGCTGATAGAGAAAAACTGATTTTATACTTTGATTCAGCGATAATAATATAAATAAATAATTATTTAATTTAATATTAAATTATATTTAAAATTTAAAAGTACTAATAAAAAAACTTTTATTAAAAAAAATATGTTTAAGAAACTAGCATGGAAAACATTTTAAAATTTACTAAATAAAAATAAGTGGAATAATAATATATTATATAATATATATAGGAGATGTTAATTTTTTAAGTGATACATTTATAGAAAATATTAAATCTTCCATAGATAATTTGGTCCAAATCACTTCTTGTTTTTTAACCAACAAAAAAATTTGTAAATAATAAATGGAATGTAGTCTTATGGCACATAAGTTGTTAACGTTAGCCACTAGAATCAGTGGTTATCGTTAAACGGCCCGATTGGCCGGATTGCCCGATAACCACTGATTCTAGTGGTTAACGTTAACGAATTATGTTAGGGAATTGGCCTGAATATCCGACAAAAGGAATAAATGTGGAGAAATGATAAAATTTAGAAATAGAGGAGGAAACGGCTGCTAAAAAATTTAACAAATATTTAATTGAAAGCACCGAAGAAATTGTAAATAATATAAAAAGGCTAAATAGTTTCGAGGATATTCTAAATAATTTAGATGTAGATTTGATAAAATCTTGAATACATTTTCAACATGATTATCCAAAGGAATATTTCCATCAAAATTAAAAAATGTTGTTGTGATTATGTAGCAAAATTGTCAAACACTATTTTATGTGAAAAATTTGTTTCACTTTATGAAAAAATCTTATAAAGTATAGTAAAAGAGCAACTAGTTTTTTGTGAAAACAAATCGGGTTTACAATACAATTTACCATAAGAAGAATTTTCAAGAAAATCAAGGACATTGAAAGAGGGGCTTCCACTTAATTTTTGACAATCAACGAAAAAAGGATAAAATCTGCACCAAAAACCCAATTAGATGATTCATAATTAATTTCTGTCAGCGAAAAATCCAACCTTACGGAGAATTTGGAAAAAAATTGTGCAAGACATATTCGAAAAATGTTGATGGTAAAACCAGAAATAGAAGATTAAAAAAAGCATTAAAAAATTTAGAAACACATTCATTCAAGCCATCCTAAGGATAAAAGCTGAAATAACAACACGAACGAATGATTACATAAGCGTTTCAAAGTGTCAAATAATGATTTTGGTGGTTATATGAATTACTTACTTTTAAAATTCAAATATGGAACGAAGTAGGGAACTAACCATTCAGAAATGAATTACAATAACTACACAAAATGTGTAAAAGAAAAACTAATACCCAACCTACCAGCAAATAGCGTGCTGGTTATAGACCATACCACAACTTTCAGGAGCAGAAAAGATGACATAAAAAAGAAAAAAGAGAAAAAAAATATTCAATTTTTAGAAGACATGTTTAAAGCAGAACTCAATATTTTAGTAAAAGCTCATAAACCCAAATAGAAAATCTACGAAATCGATACTATTACCAAAGATTAAAGATTCTCACGTTTTGAGGCTTCCTCCATATCTCCCAGAATTAAACCTATAATTTATATACAATTAAGTTAGTTTCGGCAGCCTTAAAAAAATATGTAGCTGATAGAAATGTAAATGAATATGAAGTTAGCAAAGCACCCATAAAAACAAAGAAATATTCGAACGACAAAATTAATTTATTCATAACTAATTAGCGACAAATTAACGGAAAAATATTAACTATTAAAAAAAAATTAATCACATATTTAATGAAGGTGCCTTGCTAACTTCATATGAAGTTAGCAAAGCACCCATAAAAACAAAGAAATATTCAAACGACAAAATTAATTTATTCACAACTAATTAGCGACAAATTAACGTAAAAATATTAACTATTAAAAAAAATTTAATAACGTATTTAAGGGGGTGTCTTGCTAACTTCATATGAAGTTAGCAAAGCACCCATAAAAACAATGAAATATTGGAACGACAAAATTAATTTTATCACTACTAATTAACGACAAATTAACGGTAAATTATGCACCTACACTGAAAAAAAAAATCATGTAAATATTCGGTAATGGAGATTGGTTATTTTGATGCCTTGTTGATAACTGAAATATTCCATTTCATTATTATTTTACATGTAAAATGTAATAGCATAATTGACGTGTAACTCATTTATAATTTTTATCTAAAATAACATTTTTAATGTAATATGTTTTTTATTTGAAATGTATTTATACTTGATAACATTAACATGCCGATGCGTGGGCAGCATGCGCGAATTCCCAGCCAATAGGCTTCTTCTCCGGTTACATATGAAATGTAATTTTGCGATTTTTACTACACTCCGAATCTAAAAAACATTTAAACTTGTAATATTAAGACTAATAAAGTATATTTACATTTGAAATAATGCAGTAAGACGTTATAATTGTATTTTTTACATTTAGTTCGTTAAATTTACTTGTTGTATCAATAATTAATACATAACATTAGTAATTTTACAAACAAAAATGTTTATTTACTTGAAATACATAAAAATTAGACGAAAATAAAGGTAATTTTACAATTTGTCGTAAAAATTAGGAATTTATATGGCAATAATCCTGTAACTTTACATTTAAATGTAATAATTTTTTTCAGTGTAATCGCTTCTTGATTGGGGATGGATGCTTTGCTAACTTCATATTCATTTACATTTCTATCAGCTACATATTTTTTTAAGGCTGCCGAAACTAACTTAATTGTATATAAATTATAGGTTTAATTCTGGGATATATGGAGGAAGCCTCAAAACGTGAGAATCTTTAATCTTTGGTAATAGTATCGATTTCGTAGATTTTCTATTTGGGTTTATGAGCTTTTACTAAAATATTGAGTTCTGCTTTAAACATGTCTTCTAAAAATTGAATATTTTTTTTCTCTTTTTTCTTTTTTATGTCATCTTTTCTGCTCCTGAAAGTTGTGGTATGGTGCAATGTCTATAACCAGCACGCCATTTGCTGGTAGGTTGGGTATTAGTTTTTCTTTTACCCATTTTGTTTGGTTATTGTAATTCATTTCTGAATGGTTATTTCCCTACTTCGTTCCATATTTGAATTTTAAAAGTAAGAAATTCATATAACCACCAAAATCATTCTTTGACCCTTTGAAACGCTTATGTAATCATTCGTTCGTGTTGTTATTTCAGCTTTTATCCTTAGGATGGCTTGAATGAATGTGTTTCTAAATTTTTTAATGCTTTTTTTAATCTTCTATTTCTGGTTTTACCATCAACATTTTTCGAATATGTCTTGTTTTTCTCCTTCTAAGCCCTATTTTCTTATTATTTTTAACGATTCGTGCGATCCTGAATATCCGGTCTTGCACAATTTTTTTCCAAATTCTTCGTAAGGTTGGATTTTTCGCTGACAGAAATTAATTATGAGTCATCCAATTGGGTTTTTGGTGCAGATTTTATCATTTTTTCGTTGATTGTCAAAAATTAAGTGGAAGCCCCTCTTTCAATGTCCTTGATTTTCTTGAAAATTCTTCTTATGGTATATTGTATTGTAAACCCGATTTGTTTTCACAAAAAACTAGTTGCTCTTTTACTATACTTTATAAGATTTTTTCATAAAGTGAAACAACTTCATATGAAGTTAGCAAGGCACCTTCATTAAATATGTGATTAATTTTTTTAATAGTTAATATTTTGCCGTTAATTAGTTGTGAATAAATTAATTTTGTCGTTAGAATATTTCTTTGTTTTTATGGGTGCTTTGCTAACTTCATATGAAGTTAGCAAGGCACCTTCATTAAATATGTGATTAATTTTTTTTTAATAGTTAATATTTTTCCGTTAATTTGTCGCTAATTAGTTATGAATAAATTAATTTTGTCGTTCGAATATTTCTTTGTTTTTATGGGTGCTTTTCTAACTTCATATGAAGTTAGCAAGGCACCTTCATTAAATATGTGATTAATTTTTTTAATAGTTAATATTTTGCCGTTAATTAGTTGTGAATAAATTAATTTTGTCGTTAGAATATTCTTTGTTTTTATGGGTGCTTTGCTAACTTCATATGAAGTTAGCAAGGCACCTTCATTAAATATGTGATTAATTTTTTTAATAGTTAATATTTTGCTGTTAATTAGTTGTGAATAAATTAATTTTGTCGTTAGAATATTTCTTTGGTTTTATGGGTGCTTTGCTAACTTCATATGAAGTTAGCAAGGCACCTTCATTAAATATGTTATTTTTTTTTAATAGTTAATATTTTGCCGTCTTTTTTAATTTTATGTACCTACATATATCCTAATAAAAGAAGAATATATTGACAATTTTGATGCAAAAATAATATATAATAAATTACCTACCAACAATAAAATTTCAATGTCAATTTCAATTAAAAATAATAGTTATATCTGATGAGAGAATTTCCAAACAACAAAATATTAATATTCTATTATGTTAAACAATCAAATTAAAATAACCTTTTCTAAAAAATAAATAATGGTTCCCATAAAAAAATTATTCATGTAGTAAGTGGAGCAGGTGCTTTGCAAAACACAAAATAATCAAACTACAAAATCAATTTATTCACAACTTATTAGCGACAAATTAACGGCAACATAATATTTAAGGGGGATGCATTGCTAACTTTATATGAAGTTAGCAAAGCAGCCGAAAAAACAAAGAAATATTCGAACGACAAAATTAATTTATTCATAACTAATTAGCGACAAATTAACGGAAAAATATTAACTATTAAAAAAAAATTAATCACATATTTAATGAAGGTGCCTTGCTAACTTCATATGAAGTTAGCAAAGCACCCATAAAAACAAAGAAATATTCAAACGACAAAATTAATTTATTCACTGTGTTAGTTTTTTGAAAGCTTATGACAGTTAGTTTTTTTTATAACTAAGAAACTGGTACATAACTACAGAAAGCGTATACAATCCATGTTAATTATCCAATTTTTAATTGAATTTATCTCGGTTTATAGACGGGCAATCGAATTTTAAGGATAATTGTATTGTCATGTCCTTGATAAGTATCCAAAAATTTAAAATTTTCTGATGGTATGCTTACAGCACGACAACTACCTTAACACGCTATAAAATTTGAAAATGTTTATATAGAAAAGGAACTGGCTTTGGATTTATTCATAGATGATTTAATTATTAATTTTCAAGGAGACAGTCACAGCGAGATGAGCAGCGAAGACAGCACGTAGTTTGCTATGATTTTGTCGTTGCGACTCACTTACCTTCCGTCGTCAAAAGCAACCAGCCATTTACTGTAAATTCAACCTGCTATAAAACAATGTAACAATAGCCTAGTTAGTCGTTGGAGTCAAAGACTCCAAGACTTATAGAAGCGGAGGAATTTTTGAAAATGCGACTTCCCGGGTAGTTAGATATGCCTTTATATATATGGATCGACTCGGAATCGAATTCTGAACAACTTTCATTTTTTCTGTTGTCTGTGTGTCTGGATGTCTGGATGTCTGTGTGTCTGTGAATCTGTCATCAATTTTTTAAAAATTCGTAACTCGAAAACCTTAAACGGTGGAAGCTTGAAATTTAGACCCTTTTTCAACCCCCACGAGACGCACCTCTAGTCCAAATTTGGTTAGCGCAAGAAAGGTACAAGTGCACTTTTTATGGATTTTTCCGACGAAATTTTGGGATTTTTCCTATCCGGATTCTAGGTCAAAGGGATCGACGTAGAAAGACCAAATTTGCTGAAAAGGTGTACGAGGACCGTTCATTAAAGTGTATAGGAGATGAGCTTTTCAGGCCTGCAACTTTCGAAAAAAAATTTTTTTTTCGATTTTTTCAGGAATTTTTTGAAAATTTTTTTCTTGAAAACTAAGACGAGTTTAAGAAAACAAAAAATTTGAATCGATGTGCAAAGGATCGTTATTTAACATACTAAAAAATAAAATTCATCGAAACAATCTAACATGGCCTACTGCTCAATTTATTTTATTTACTATTTCAAAAAATCAAGTCAATTTTTAATTAATTTTTTTCTACGGTTTAATTAAATATTTTTTGGAATTTTACGATACGTTTAGGTAAACTATAGTCTTCTAAATGGATTTGCCAAAAAAAAATTTTAAAATTTTTTTCTCTTCTTCTTCTGCGATTTATTTTACAAAATCATTAATATCTCTTGACCTATAATAGATGGCGACTTAAAATTTGGCAACAATGTGTGGGCTCATGGTGCAAATGTCCCCTTAAAAAACTATCAAAATCAAAAAACGAATTGGACATTTTTTTCAAAAATTCGTCAATTTTTTTAAAATTTGTTTGAAAATTCCCTTTTTGATGCAGACAATTTAATTTTAGCAAGACAATTTATATGACATTAAAAAAATACATTTTTATGACAAATCGTTTGGTGAAAGCAGCATAGGTGTATCTTTATTAGTTTTCGAGATATGATTTTTTTTAATTCAAAAGTTGTCGGTTTTTTATTTAATTTTCAGTTTTTCGGCAGAAATCTTTACTTTAGCAAGATCATGTATACGACATTAAAAAAAGACATTTTTATGGCAAATATTTTGGTAAGGTTATCTCTGTTGGTTTTCGAGATATGATTTTTTTAAATTTAAAATTTAAGAAACGTCAAAATCTGACGTTTCTTCCATGTACATTTTTAACTCGCTTAATTTAAGGCCGAGAAAAAATTCCTTCACTAAATTTGTGTAAAATAACTTCCTCTGGAAGACCAAAAAGAAAAAAATCAAAAATTTTGCAAATTACGGAAAATTATTTTTTTAGGCATTTTTTCCAAATGAAATACCCGTTTTTATGCGTTTTTGGGCATAACTCGGTCAATTTTGGCCCGATCGGGCTGAAATTTTAAAAGTTTGCTTTCACACGGACACCAGTAGGGCCGGAAATGTAAAACCGGAAGATTTCCGGAAAACCCGGAAACGGATTTTTCAGCTGTTTTAAAAAACGTCAGATTTGACGTATAAGTCATTTATTTAACGCAAATACATTTATGCGCGATAGCGCAAATGTACGCGCGCGAGCCCGAATTCACAGAATTTTGGTGGTTTTTTTAAATAAGACCTTCAAACAAAACTATTCGGCTATTTCCGGAATGTGATCGGTAAGTTATTTTTTGTTATATTTTAAACTTTCCACAAACCGGAAAGTTTTCCGGAAAACCCGGAAACGGATTTTCAGCTGTTTTACAAAAAACGTCAGATTTGACGTATTCACATTTGCTCCCGATTAGCGATACCTGTGTCCCAAGGGTAAAAAATAATCATTTATTTAACGCAAATACACGCGCGACAGCGCGAATTTATGCGCGATAGCGCAAATGTAGGCGCGCGAGCACGAATTTAAAAAATTTTGGTTGTTTTTTAAAATGAGACATTCAAACAAAAAATATTCGGCTATTTCCGGAGTGTCATCGATAAGTTATTTTTTTAAATATTTTAAACTTTTCACACCTTTAATTCAGTCGTTGCACATAAAGTTTATAACCACATATGCGCGATAGCGCAAATACATGCGCGACATCGCAAATACATGCGCGATAGCGCAAATACATGCGCGAGAGCGCAAAAACATGCGCGATAGCGCAAATACAGGCGCGATAGCGCAAATGTACGCGCGCGAGCCCGATTTTACAGCATTTTGGTTGTTTTTTAAAATAAGAACTTCCAACAAAAATATTCAGCCATTTCCGGAGTGTGATCATTCTTTTTGGTACGATTTTTTGTTATTAAAATATTGCCGCTTTTTTGGGAACTTAATTTTTAGACAAAAAACTTTACTTTAGCAAGATAAATGTACCTATATGACATTTACAAGGCGCAAATACATGCGCGACAGCGCAAAAACACGCGCAATAGCGCAAACACACTCGCGATAGCGCAAATGTACCCGCGCGAGTTCGAATACAAATAATATTGTCTGTTTTTTTGTATTTTAAATGTATATGACATAAACAGAAGGCGTTTTTATGACAACTCATTTTGTAAAAACAACACAAGTCCATCTTTATTTGTTTTTAGGATACAAGCAAACACACACAAGTGCGCGCGAGCGCAAATATATGCGCGATAGCGCAAATGTACCCTTGCGAGCCTGAATAAACAGAAACTTGGGTGTTCTTTTATAATTTAAATGTAAATTATTTGTCTGTTTCCAAAGTGGTCTCGGTATATATTTTTTAATTTTTTTTAACAATAATACCTTAATTCCTGGGTCCGCAAATATACGCGCGGTATCGCAAATATACGCGCGCGAGCCCGAATACAAATAATATTGTGTGTACTTTTTTAAATTAAATGTATATGACTTAAACAAAAGGCATTTTTATGACAAATTATTTTGTAAAAACAAAACAACTCCAACTTAATTCTTATTTAAAGCAACTTTAATTTTGCAAGATAAATATATATGACATTTAAAAGGTGCTAATACATGCGCGATAGCGCAAATATACGTGCGATAGCGCAAATATACACGCGCGAGCACGATTTCACAGGATTTTGGTTGTTTTTCAAACAAAAATATTCGGCTATTTCCGGAGTGTCATCGGTAAGTTATTTTTTTAAATTGTAAACATTAAAAACTAATTTCCTCACTTTTAATTCAAAGTTTATACCCACTCACGCACGTATACATATGCGCAACAGCGCAAATACAGGCGCGATAGCGCAAATGTACGCGCGCGAGCCCTAATAAACAAAAAATGTTGTTTTTTCTTTAAAATTACACCTTCAAAGAAAAAAATAGTTGGAGTGTCATCAGTAAATTATTTTTTTTTATATTTTAAACAATAATAACGTTTTTTTCTGGGTTTTAGAACCATCTTCACAAAATGTGCCAACTAGCAATTGTAAAAATAACAGAATAGAGGCGCGCAGCCCCGATTTCTATATTATAATAAAAAAAAATTTTGTGACCGTAATTGTTTTAAGGCAATTTCTTTTTATAAATTTAAGGCAAAAACTTTACTTTAGCAGGGTAAATGTATATATCATTAAAAATACGCAAATACATGCGCGACAGCGCAAATATACGCGCGATAGTGCATATATTCGCGCGATAGCGCAAATGTACGCGCGCCACCTCGAATACAAATAATATTGTCTGTTTTTTGGTAATTTAAAAGTATAACATAAACAGAAGGTATTTTTTTATCAAAATATTTTGTGAAAGCAAAACAAATCATTCTTTATTTATTTTTGGGATATTTTTTAGAATTTTTATTTGAAGCAAATAACTTTTCTTTAGCAAGATAAATTTATATAACATTTAAAAGGCGCAAACCATGCGCGACAGCGCAAATATACGCGCGCGAGCCCGAATAAAAATTTTATTGTCTGTTTTTTTTTTCTAATTTAAATTTATATGGCTTAAACAGAAGGCATTTTTAGGACAAATTATTTTTTAGAAACAAAACAAGTTCATTTTTATTTGTTTTTGGGATATATATTTTTTAATTTACAATATTGATGCTTTTTTAAGATTTTTTATTTAAGGCAGATAACTTTACTTTAGCAAGATAAATGTATATGACATTAAAAAGGCGCAAATACATGCGCGACAGCGCAAATACACGCGCGATAGCGCAAATGTACGCGCGCGAGCCCGAATACACAGACTATTGTTTGTTCTTTTGTAATTTAAAACTATATATTTATGAGGATTCCTGTGGTGAAAACACCCAAGTCCAGCGTAATTAATTTTTACGATATGATTGTATTAATATTGTACTATAATAAACAGTCAGTATCGGCGGACAAACCTATACTGGACTCCACGACTCTATTGTCAGTTTACTGGCAACCCCCGGCGCTAGAGCTAAACTAGCGCAAGATGCGCTAGTTACCATAGTGGGAGCAGATAAACATATTTTTAACCTACGTACTAATCACCGTTGTAAAGAAAATCAAGTGTTACCCATGATTCCTACTTATAACAATGCACATGATGTGTAACACATCCCATAAGTATATTTTAATTAAAACTTTTTATCTTTTTACAACTCGCATAACTTTTGATTTAAAATGTTCATGTAAAGAAATAAGAAACGTAACCTCTGTTACTATTTATAGTTGCCAATATCTCAAGAGAGATTATTTATTTATTCAGGAAATTTTAATATAATGTTTAACTAACCAAACAATTTCATAAAAATTTGTTTGAATTAAAATATTTTTTGTTTATAATCGTAACCTTACCATCAACCTCAAAACATTGTAGTTTTTGAAGTAAATTCCAACAGTTTTTGTACCACCCTTAGCAGTACATTTATTATAATAATTTTTAAATTGTAATAATTTTGTAATTCCTAATCCCAGAGCAGGGCAAGGTCAAGATGACGATTTGACATATCTTTTTCCGCAGGTTTTTTAATGTTACCAACAAGTGTTGCCTATTATAGAAAAAAAATCTCGTGGGCAAAGTATACTTAATGGTACCCAGAAATGATCAATATGCAAAAAAAACCATATATGTGTTCAACGCATTTAGATTTAGTAAAAAATACCATAAAACACTTAAAAAACTAAACTCGGCCCATTTTCAAGCAACCACTTCCACCTTATAGTTTATAGCTATAATTTAGATTTTTTATTAAGTTATTAAAAATAATACCGAAATAAACTCCTGGACAAAATTAACGCAACATCATAAATTTGACACATTTTTTATGCTATTTTTTTTTGTTGAATTTATGATCTGATTTGAATGATTTTTTTTGCATTGTAGGTTGGTTCCTTGACAATGTCATAATTTTTCCAGTTTTTGATAAAAAGTTCATTTTTAGTTTATACCGGGTGTAATTAAAATGTAATGTTTTTTTCCGAAAATTCGTATCACCTTGTGGAGTATACTAGCAACCGAAACATATAGCAGTTGACATTAGACGGTAGGTCCATATTTCGCCAACATTTTCTTTTTTGGTTTACTTCATTATCTCTGTTATTAAAGGAGATACACCGTTTTATAGCGTTACATGTTTTTATAAACTTTATTATTCAAAATATTTATTGTTAAATGTTTTTAAGTAGGCTATGTACCTTTTCTGACATTTCAAGCGATGTGTCCACAGATGTCAAATTAAATGTCCACTAATGTCAAATTAAATTTGCCATACTGATAAAAACTGTTCGGAAACTGCTTATTAAACGTTCGTTTCGTATTTTAATCTTAAAAAATGAATCAATTACTTACCAGAGAGCACAGAGTTTCAAGATTACGTTTTGCCAGAAATTATCAACATTGGACTGTTAATGATTGGAAGAAGGTTTATTTTCAGATGAAACGAGAGTTAGTCTCAATTCTCCTGATGGGAGTGAACGTGTTTTGCGAAGGGCAGGAGAGAGATTTGCAAGTTGCAATATTTCTCCTAAAATCCCGTTTGGTGGAGACTCTGTAATGTTTTGGGGAGGAATATGCTTCAACGGATGCACAGAGTTAGTCCCTATTCGTGTAAGATCAATGAACGCCGATTATTATCTAGAAAACATTGTAATTGAACATGTAATGCCATTTGTTCCTTTTTTGGGACTGAATAGTTTATTTATGCAGGATAATGTTCGTCCCCACGTGGCTAGACAAGTTATAGAGTACATAAACTCTGTAGTTATTCCGTTGATGGAATGGCCACCTTACAGTCCCGATTTAAATCCCATGGAGCATCTTTGGGATGCTCTTAAAAGAAAAATTCGAAGTCGTAATCCCGTACCGGTTAATCACAATCAATTGGTGGATGCAGTAATTGCAGAATGGGAAGATATTCCCCAAGATACAATAAAAAATTTAATTTCCAGTATGCCGAGGCGTATGAATGCAGTGATTAGAAGTAGAGGTGGGCATACACGTTATTAACATTATAAATCCTTTAATTTTATTGTTTTTTATTTTTGTTCTTTTCATGTTTCACTATTTTTCAAAAAAAAATTGTGTTTAATGTAACATGTAATCTTATTATTAAATAAAGTTAATTTTGTTGTCATTTATCAAAGCGAGCAGAAATCACAGAACATAAGGCAGAAATTATACAGTTATACAGATAACAAATAATGTATTTGATATTGACACATCGCTTGAAATGTCAGAAAAGGTCCATAGCCTACTTGAAAACATTTAATGATTCAATTCAATTCAATTCAATGATTGTTTTGAATAATAAAGTCTATAAAAACATGTTACGCTATAACAGAGCTAATAAAGTAAACCAAAGAAGAAAATGTTAGCGAAAGATGGGCCTACCATCTAATGTCAACTGCTATATGTTTCGGTTGCTAGTTTACTCCACAGGGTGATACGAATTTTCGGAAAAAAACATTACATTTTTATTACACCCGGTATAAATCGAAAATGAACTTTTTATCATAAACAGCAAAAATTATGACATTGTCAAGGAACCAACCTACAATGCAAAAAAAAATCATTCAAATCGGATCATAAATTAAAAAGAAAAATAGAATAAAAATGTGGCAAATTAATGATGTTGCGTTAATTTTGTCCAGGAGTTTATATACCGATATATACTTTAATAATTGAAGTAAAAATTTTAGTTTTAAGGATCAGACCTGCATGTTTTAAAACTGTTTTAAAATTTGAATTTTAAGGTCCAGACCTACATGTTTTAAAACTGTTTACTCAATTGTGTATTATCCAAAATATTTGTCAGTCAAAATTTATCGTTAATTTTAATTAAAATGTATTATTGGAAGAACAAAAATGTATGAAATGAAATTGATTTGTTGGATTGGATGAAAACAACTTTTATAAACTAGCGGTACCAATTAAAAAACGGTTTTGTCTAGCTATGTAAAGTAATTTAGCATAATAATAATAAATTAATAACAAAATAAAATGTGTAAATTAAAATTGATGATTTTATTATTAAATTTCTAGAGATGTTTTGTCACCTAGAATTCATATTTTAATTTATTAATAATAACTATATGGCAAATTCTATTATTAATTATTACTGTACATATTATTTGTTATATTTAATAATTTTATTATCATTATTTATAATTGTAATTTAATTATAGAGTTACGATTCAGCAGTTGGATCCTCATTCGCCATATCGAGTCCCTTTCAGAATACACGTATTTCTTCTCCTACAGTTGATCAGACAATTTATAGTTTACCCTCAAGTTGGACATCATCTCCCCCAACGTCACCAGATATGAATAAAATACCTATAAACTACATACCCGATGATGTACATTGCAACATGTATCAAGAAGCAAATAAGAAAACACTTTATACTGAGACCAGTTTAAATGTAGTCTCAACTCATGAACCTATTAAAAATGAAACTTTGTCCCCAAGTATTTCTAATATTGGTCATGCTGTTCTTAAATCAAAAACACAAGATTTTGAAAATCTTATTAAAGGTAAAACTGTAAATAATAAATATATTGATCAAGAAAAAAAGAAGTACACTAAAAGACGTTATACTGATTCAAGACATCAAACAAGGCATATTCCTGATGCAGAAGACCTGGAAATTAGTAGCCGAAATGATACTAACCAAACTGGTCAATCTGGTGCAGTTTATAAAAGAAGAGAATTAATTTCAAGTGTGCCAAATAATTAAATATTTCAAAAATGCAAATTAAATTCAATAAGAATTACGAAATAAATCATGTATTGTAAAGTATATACTTTAATTGTAATTATTAAATTTAATTTATTTGTTACTTTATATTTTAAATGAATAGATAAAATAATTAAAAAAATATTTTTAAAATGCAGCTCTACATTTTTATTATTTCAGGGTTTGAAGACGATCAGGCAGAGCTCGCAGATCGGGCGTGGTCACAATATTTTGTTGTTTTTAGTAGATTTTAATAATAATAATATTGCCTTTATTAATAGAAAATGGGCGAAGTTTAGCAAAAGCTACTCTTCCACCTAACCCATGTTAATGCCCCGAGGCCATACACATCTATTAATACCTCCAGTGCATAAAAAGCTGTTTAATTATGTCATACTAGTTGAGAATCGCGATCACGCGATTACCTATCGCGCTGTCGCACATAAAGCCGAATGTCTAAATTAGCGGGCCAAAAATAGAAAAACCAAATTTATCCAAACTATTCACAAGTATTATCAAAAGGTTGTTAATAGACTAGGCTATACAATAAAACCTAAGAATTTGTTTTTTTAACGCAACACAATAGCTCTAGCATCATCGCAAAGTTGGTGCGGCCACTATGTATTTTATGTTTCTGAAGTTTCAAGAGAATAACTATGCTCGTTCTATGGTTCCAAATGTTAAATCACAAAGTTTTTAACATGGATTATAAAGCACCAGGTTTGTACTTTAACAGGCAATCGGGGGCTTGATGTAACTTAACGGGTTCGTTAAAACAGTAATTTTTTCTTAATCTGTTAATGGTCTGTCCCAGCTGACAGCATGACGTTTTTTTAAAGTATTTATTTCGTTACCCATTACGTCGTTTGGCCTGTTGGATGACGTCGAATCGATCAAAATATGACGTGAAAATGTTACAGCCCAAAGTGAGGTTAAACGACGTTGTTTTATGACGTAGAATATATGTTTTATCGAAGTAATTGTAACGTATAATTACGTTAATTTAAGACGCCATTTTACTAACCTATTTATGACGTATGTATCGATTTTGGGACCCCGCAGAAACAAAAATATTGCTAAAACTTTATTTCAAAAAATAAACAAAATATTGCACATTCTGTGCAAAAGTTACCTCAAATTTAAAACCCCGTTAATATATTAAATTACTTTTTAAGATTTTCATATTTACGGAGTACGTAAGTATACTTATGCGTATAGTTTTAGATTTAAGGCAACTTTTTTACAACCATTTTAGAAAAAAAAAACAGCAGTACATAGATGTATTTAACAATGTGTAACGCTTGTCATAAACTGATAAATATATAATAACCAATATACCTATGGGTATTTCGTCACCTTAATATAACAAGGTTGTATGTTAAAAAACCGAAAAATTTGAGTTTATGCTTCTACAAGGTTTTATGTAATCCACTCTTGACATACAACTTGAAAATAACTCTATACAGAGTGTTTCATAATATATGCGCAGGACTTCAGGATGTGATAAATCATCGAAAAAGATAAAAAAAGTCGTTATTAACGCTCTAAAATGCACAATTTTCGAGATACAGGGTGTTGAAATTTTAGAAAAAAATTCGTTTTTTTCGAATATCTCCGGAACCGTTTATTGTACAAAAAACAGCTTTTGTAAGCATTTTCTACTCAAAATAAGCTATGTTTTGTGCCAGAAAAAATTTTTTTTCCTCATAATTGGTGGAGATTTTGAAGGGGTAGCGGGTGTTTTTCTCCTCAACTTCTACGCCCCTGAAAAATGTACGGTTTTGAGAGGCCTATTCGAACCGCCAATGTTTTCTACACAAAAAAGGTACTCTTGGTCATAAGCTCTAAAGTTGACCTTTTTCGAGAAACATCAACTTTTATGTTTAAAAACATGGTCAATTTAAAAAAAAATTTTTTTTTACTAATTAAACATATTTTAACGTTAGAACAACTAACAAAACCAAACCATAATTGCAAAATAAAAAATGATTCAAAAGTTGTCTTTGCTAAATTCTCCAAACCGTAAAGGTTACGCATTTCGAACATTTCAGCATTTGTATAAAAAATCAAGTATCAACGAAATAACAAAATTTTGCTTACCTTAATTTATCTGCAACTAATTTAATGTGTGATAATTTGGCAAAAGCAGACACTTGTTGCATGCATGCCAGAGTTACAACAACTTGTTGAAGCCATGGCTTCAACAAGTTGTTGTAACTGTGGCATTCGGCCACACCGGCGGCTCTAAATTTTAACTAGAGCGTTTGGCGCGAAATTTAAATATTTAACTGCAAATATATTTTATTATTTATTTACAAGTTGAATAAATACTTTGTAATTCCTAATATATTGAATGTCTAGCAATAAGTTAATAATTGTTTTGTTTTGCTAATCAGGACACAAAATATTCTGGTCAGCAAAACTAAAAAAAATTAAATACGATACGATCCATAATAATACTCCTTGTAAATTTTTTAACTGAATTAAAGTGATGTGCCTGTTGATTTTAGGAAACGAAACAAAAGTCCACAATGTACAAAATTAATTTACACACTGTTTTATTTTTAAAATTATTATTGTATCACTTTAGGTCGATGTAATTTCGACGTTGGCAAGTATATGGTTGGTCTGGGTTGTGACGTCGTAGAGACATCGATGTAAGGTCGTCGACGTCATTTACCAATAATTACCTATAATCGACGTTTATATGAGGTGACCATGTCATCTGGGGTTATACCTCCACAGAATGAGATATAAGGCGTTTGATAAAGAAATATTATTATTATTTAATATTTTTTTATTTTTTTTACTTTATTTATTCGTTTATTTTTATTTATTTTGTCTAAGTATATGGTAATTCGCTTGGCTTTGCAGCCTACAAATAGTATTATTTTTATGTTGGCAACCATGTCCACCCTACTTATATTGTACTGACATAACCTATAATTATAAATGATATTAAATAAAAATATTTCTGATAATAATTAAGCACAAGTTGTATTTATGTAACAAAAATCAGGAAATATGACGCATTTTACAATTATGCATATTTTATACACATTTTTTTTAATTTTAGCCTTCAAGTAACTTGAATCAAGTTGGCCCTTCAAAACACAAATTTATTATGGTTTCTTATTTATGTGGGGTTGCGAGAGCAATAAGTGTGTTAAAAGTGTGAAACTGTAAATAATTGTGTTGTGTTAAAAAAAAGGCATAAACCACACCAACTTTTAACAAATCAAATTGCTTGATTACAAATATAATAAATTACTGGTTTACTATTATCAACGTGCCTTTATGTTTATACCTAATAGAACCTCCATATGTTAAAGTTGAAGGAAAACATTAAATTGAGGTAAAAGTATTGAGCAATATAATTGGCACCTTGTTATTAAATGACCCTAATAAAATTATATATATATATATATATATATATATATATATATACAGGGTGTCCCAGAACTCGCGCCACAGAGAAAAAGGGGGCGTGCCGATAGCAATGGAGATGCCAAATTTAAAAATAAAAAATTCTAGGTAATAGTGTAATCGAATGAGAGCAAAAAAGCGGCAGCCAATACCGAGAGCTCTCGCCTAGGTTAAACGTAAGAGCTTTAAAAATTGCTAGGAGACGATAGATCATTGTTGTATTAAAAACATTTAAAAATCTTTTGGCCAACTGTATTTACTAAGTTGTCAAAAGCTTTCAAAAATGAGGTTATTAATCTATGACTTATACTTCAGAACGCCAATGTTTTAAAATAACGATTAGGAAAGGGCTGGGAAAAAACTCGCGTTGTCTCCCTGGCGTTGCGCCCACACTAAATAAATAAATACTTATCATTTCAGTATAATCATCTAAGGAAAACATTATTTATAATAACTTAATTTATAACCTAATATAATATTAATGACAGGAGTTTGACAGCAGTGTCACAATGAATTGGATTCCAGTGGACCAAATATTTTACATATTTTTTATTATCAACAATGCAACCTAAGTATCCTAGCAATTTAAAGAATTCCCTATGGCCATCTATTGGGATTGGCTATCGTTTTTTATTCTTATCTCGCTTATCCTTTGCGTTAGACAACTTTAATTTTCAAATATGTGTTTCACGTTACTTTCGGCACGTTCCGGTTTTCTATATGGCGCGAGTTCTGGGACACCCTGTATATATTAGGGTGTTTCAAAAAAAAAAAGATTTTTCAACGGGCTACACCTGAAATAGTTATTTTATGTGGAAAAAAAGATGCTGTCAAAATATGAACATTATGGGTTAAATGGAAGATTGGTCTCAACAGATTCTTTTATTTTTTCATGTGTATCGAATTAGTGAAAGATAACACAGTCCCACATCCCCTTGATGTAAGGATGAAGTGCATACATTCTTATGTATTTTGATGCGCTGAATCTAAATATGATAATAAGCCTTGCGGGTCTTGATCTGGACTTAACCTCAAAAAACACCTCAGTTTTCGCGATTTTAGGATGATTGTTGAGGTTAGTGCCAAACCAGGACCAATTCTGTAGTCATATTCGGATTTAGGATGTCAAAATACATAGGAACATGTACTTCTCATCTCCAGATCATTTTTTGTGTTATCGTTAGTAAACTATTTAATTAACTACATTAATTTGTCTTTCAAATAATTTTTTCTTTATCTGGCATTTAATAGTGGTGGTTAAATTATCATTGATTATCATTAAATTTAAATACCCAAAAAAACTTATTCGATATTTTTTATTAAATATGAATTAAAAATTAAAACTAATCCAAATGAACAGAAATAAGCCAAATACAATCTAAAACAATTTTTTAACATTTTTAATTTTTCTTTTATTCGTTTTATCTAGTAAATAGGTTATTGTCCTATTGATCCTTTATAAATTATAAATATAAATTTGCTAAATATCCCACGAAGTCTTAAATTAAATTAAGCATTAAATGCTTAATTACATGTTTTTGTACATATCCTATAAAAGTAAGGTGAGATTTCTCTTTTGACAGGTGGGATACTGCTTTAGATGAAATTTGACAGCTTGCAAAAGGTATTGCCTTTGATCTTCGTCTTTGGTCAGTAGTAAATTAAAATCTTGGACCAAAGCAACTGCTCTTTCAGCAGTATCATTAACTACTTTTAACCCTTGCAAGACTTCTACACACTTTACATAGGACTCTTCTGTTTTCCATAATTCCGGACTTACTTCGAGAAAATCATAGGGTAAATCATATTGCTCAAATAAAAACAATGAATTTTTTGTGACGAAATCACTTACATCTTCGTTAATCACTTTCAAATAATCAGCCTCTTCAACTACAACTCGTGTTGGGACTGGCTGTGTACCTTCTCGATCTTTGATTGCACGAATCATTTTTAATTTTGTTGCATTTGAGACTATGTCATCAAAAAAAGCCGAAGGTGCAAGGTATTTGGATATATACCACAAGTGCGCACATAGTTTGGAAGTAGCTGCGCCTGAGATTTTGGCATTCGATACTTTATTAAGCTTTGAAGCAATTTCAAATCTTGATTGGGTGCTTTGATAGCATTTGGCGCATTAAACCACGGTTTTACGTAGAAACGAATAATAAAAATGCAGATCTGCCGCAGACCATCGATTTCCACTTTTTGAATACCCAATTGTTTCTTAAACATAAACATCTTCAAGGAATAAATGGCTTTTGCCATCCGCCTAGCATAGTGTACTGCTCCTGGCACTTTAAATGCAATTCCTTTAGGTGGAACATGAATAAGTCTATAATTAAGTAATAACTAAATAAAAATGGTGGCAATAATCGTTGCTAGCGTAACCTTTAATCGAAGTTGTAAGAACTCAAGGATTTTATCTTTGACCTCTTTAAGAACTTGGCGTATTTATTTATCATTAAATCCAATTTCAAAATCACTTTGATCAATTTCCTGCCAAATACGTCGAAAATTCTTATAAGTGGGCATGTCTGGACCGGTTGTCTCAGGCCAGTAAATTTCAACGACCGCTCTCAATACCAATTCAAAAATATGGTGACGACATGCGAAATACAACAATTTTTTACCCAACTTTTTTTCTAACAAGACGCAGACTCACCTTTCTGACCTTTAAAGAAATAAATAGAGAAATAGGAAAGATTAATACGATAAGTCCAAGGATCGAAAACTTTACTTAAAATAAGTAAATTAATTTAATTGTGTTCAAAGGTGTAGTGTCAAATCCTTTAATAGGAAAGATTAATACGATGTCGAGAAGTAACTTTACCCAATAACAGGTTTAATACCTAAATAAAATAAGTAAATTAATTTACCTGTGTTCAAAGGTGTAGTGTCAAAGCACATTGCTTTGATTCGATTATTGAGATTCCATTCATATATAGTATCTGCAATACCTTGAGCTTCATTTATTGCTGATCCCTTGTTAAATTTCGGCACGTTCAGTAATTGCTCAGTATTAAGTCCGGACACAATTACTGGTACTCTTTCCATTTTCTTTAATACACCCGATTCGGGAAGCAGTTTTCCATCCCAGTGCACTGTAAGATGATCTGCCACTTGTAGATTCTTCTTCAATCGAGCAGCTACTTCTGTCCTTACTTTCATACGAGTTCTGTGAATAGAACTGTGACTCAGATTCAAGTCATCAAGCTTATAACCAAAACTACATGCAGCAGCAGCCAAAATATGCGCCGCACTTCTGCTGCTAGTTTTTGTTCTATCCAGAGCTAATGCCACATTCTCCGTGACAATGTTAAGCTTTGGACGTTTCCGTAGGTGATATCTTGACAACTGATCAGAATAATTTGAAGAGCTTCCACTTAATATCTCACTGCTGCTGTGACTCAAATTTAAAGCTTGACTTGGTCCTGAAAAATTATTAATTGCCTTAATTTTTCCTCATTAAGCAACCCTAGCATAAAAAACAAGTATCTGAAATCACTTTGGATTACCTATCTCATTCAAATCTGTGACTGGTAATTTATCCAATACAAATCCTGGCTTTTTCAATGGCTGCGAAACACTCTTATAACAATTATCTGAATCAAATGATTGACTCACGTCTATAACATAAAATGGATTCATAAGTAATGTGATCAAGCGATTTATACATATTAGAATATGCTATCCAGAAACACAAATTACCTATGTTTTTCTCTCTGCGTGGTTGAGAAGCATTGTCGAATTTAAGGAAATCATCCGTACTGGATATACTCGTATAACTATTAGCTTCGCTCCGATCTTAGTAACATAAAATAAAAAGTTCGTTTATTATATTTTTATAGGATAATAATTATTGCAGAAGGGGTTCAATTAGGGGTTAGCAAATTTTATCAAGCAATTAATTACCTTTCTGACATGCAGTATCCATTAGATCCTTTAATTTCTCCAATGATACATCATTATCGTGTCGCTTTATGTTAAAAATAGTATCCAAGGTTTTTTCGAACCCTTTTTCTTTTTTTTGTGCAGTTAAGGAGTTAATACGACTTTGATTTTTTCGTAACATCTTCCATCGCCGATGTAGTTTTTCAAATTTAGTAATGCTATTTTTTTTCTGACATAATGGTATGTTAAGTTTACTCCAAATAGTATACACTTCATCTACGACAGTTGTAGCAATATCACGAACTGTAGTTTTAGGAGATGAGCGTTGTTTGTATTGATAATAGATCAAAACGTTTCGATGTGTTGGTAGAGGAAAACTTGGGAGCTCCTTTAATTCCTCACCAATCAAATATATATCCGCCGTGAAATTAATCGACATTTTTTATTATAAATTTCAGCCGCAAACTCTATATACACAATCGAGAAATTAAGTCTTACAGCACTGACATTACTATTAAACCAATTGTTTACCACAGAACACTTTGATCAGAAATACATTGTTAGTAAAGTTTATGTAATTAAATTCAAATTTTAGTACAAGGCGCCGTGGCTCATATGACAATGCTCTATGATCTATGGCAGATTGCCGATATTTCGCGACCCCCCGGTGCATCACTGACACCGCGGTAGCTTAACCCTCAGAACAATACGCGACGTGGGAGATGTCTGTTGATTTAGGACTTTAGGGTTCTTGACCTTGAGACATCTCCAACCAGACTTTAACATCCCCTTCAAATCCAACCGTAGTACCATGGTGCTGCAGGTCTTTTTCTAAATTCTTTTCCATCTTTTATGTATTTTTTCCAAATTTTTTAAGAGGGTTTTTTAATTATTTTTCCCTCGAAATCATTCTTTTAACTTTTTAACATCACCATTCTTTTTTCCGTAAATTTTTCTAGACTTTATTCTTCTACCCGGATCAAGCTGGCCTCACATTCGCTCTGCGAGAAAAGGCCAGACAAGCTCCATGCTAATAAAAAGGGCTAATACAAGGGACAAAGACCGTCGGAAGACTGCGCTGCTACCACCCGTACCACGCATCTTCACCGCAGGGAGGCTCAAGAGTTGGAACCACACTTCCACGCGCCTCTTTACAGCCAACCACATCACCACATTGCGGCCTTTTATTATATACCTTTTTATGACTTGTAATTATTTTAATTTAGAAATATATTGATTTTGATTTTGATTTTGATTTTGATTTTGCTCTCGTTTTTCATGCAGACGAACCGAGATCGAAATCCAGAAAAAGCACTACTTTTTTACTTTTTTATGATAATTTAACCACCACTATTAAATACCAGATAAGGAAAAATTTATTTGAAAGACAATTTAATGTAGTTAATTAAAGAGTTTACTAACGATAACACAAAAAATGATCTGGAGATAAGAAGTACATATTCCTATGTATTTTTTTTTAAGTTCCACCCTTACTTCCTAAGAAGTCCCAGAAACCTTCTGAATGGCTTGAGCGGGTTAGGGGTAGGAACGGACCGCGGTATTAAAGTCACCTCCAAAGGACTAATACACAATAGAACAAACACAAATTTGACCTCCTAATTTCAAATATGACTACAGAATTGGCCCAGCAGGTCCTAGTTTGGCACTTACCTCAACAATCATCCTAAAATCGCGAATACTGAGGTGTTTTTTGAGGTTAAGACCAGATCAAGACCCGCAAGGCTTATTCTATTATCATATTTAGATTCAGCGCATCAAAATACATAAGAATGTATGCGCTTCATCCTTACATCAAGGGGATGTGGGACTGTGTTATCTTTCACTAATTCGATACACATGAAAAAATAAAAGAATCTGTTGAGACCGATCTTCCATTTAACCTAAAATGTTCATATTTTGACAGCATCTTTTTTTCCACCTAAAATAACTATTTCAGGTGTAGCCCGTTGGAAAATAGATATTTTTTTTTTTTGAACCCTATATTATATATATATATTGATATTAGACTGGTTCAAAAAAATCGAATATTTTCTTTTTTTCAAAGCCCGCATTAAAATATTGTAGCGAGTACCGCTCTGGATATCGGAGTGATGACTCATCGCCGGTTAGTCATCGCCGGTGAGTCATCGCCGGTGACTCAGCGCTCGAATAATCGAGAGTGTGGAGCTCGCTGGAATGTTCCAGAAGACTTGGGCGCTAAATATATAAGAAACGGAGCAGCACAGGGCAGTCAGTTGAGCTTTGGTACGCGCGAAGAAATAAATAAATATAAGTGCAAATAAATAAACTAGTAGTGATATAAATAATTATTAGTTAAGTGTTTAGTTAGTTTTATAGTGTTTTAAGTGTAGTTAAGTTATAAAATAAATAGTTTAGTTCGTTAATAAACCCGTGCGTGTTTTAATTCACACTACGAACAGTTAAAAACGTTACAATTGGTGTCAGAAGTGGGATTAGTGTGAAACTTCGCGAAAATGGTTTCGTTAATGGACTTAAAAGTGGCGGACCTTAAGCGGGAGCTGGAAGAAAGGGAATGTGATACAACAGGAAAAAAGAATGTGTTGCAGCAGCGGCTTCGAGAAGCGTTGGAGCAGAAAGGTGAAAATCCAGAAACGTATTTATTTGAAGGCCCGTGTGATATGCATTTAATGTTGCAAAATTTAAATGAAAAAATGTTGGAGAATTCCAACGATTTAAAACAGAACATTCTAAAAAATTCCAACGACTTACAACAGAGAATTCTGGAAAATTCAAACGAGTTACAACAGAAAATCCTAGAAAATTCTAAAGAACTAAAAATCGATTTGCAACAGAAAATGTTGGAAAATTCTAGCGAAGTACAACAGAGAATTTTAGAAAATGTCAACGATTTAAAGGACGATTTGCAACAGAAAATGCTGGAAAATTCTAGCGAACTGCAGCAGAAAATTCTGGTAAATTCTAAAAATTTAAAGGAGTATTTGGAACAGAAGATTCTAGAAAATGTCAATGAATTAGAAGAGAAAGTGGGACAAAAAGTTGACGATGTAAGGATGGAATTAGAAGAGAAAGTAGGACAGAAAGTTGACGATGTAAGGATGGAATTGAATAACGTAATAAGGGAATTAGATACAAGAGAAGAAAAATTGAACGAGAAATTGGATGTCAAAATTAGAGAAATAAATAGTAAATTGAAAGCTGTAAATCTACCCATGATGCTGGCGGAACCAGGAACAGTGCAGGAGGGGAGCCGACTCCGGATGAAACCACCTCAGTTCGATGGAAAAACTTCTTGGACAAATTACATCCGTCAGTTTGAGGCAGCAGCAAAAGCAAATGGCTGGCTACCAGAAGAAAAAGCTACAGCATTGACTCTTGCTTTACGTGGAGATGCAACCGACATCTTGCAGACACTTTCTCCCAACGAACAAGAAGATTACGAAGCGTTGGTGAAACATCTGGAACTGCGATATGGCCAGACACATTTGGAACATGTCTACCATTCCCAACTTAAGAACCGCTGCCAGAAATCAAACGAGACTTTACAAGAATTCGAGGCTGACATTGCACGCTTGGTCCGGCTAGCATATCCAGCTACTCCAACGACCGTTATGGAACGATTAGCGGTTCTAACACTGGCTCGTCCGAGCCAACTGGTTGATGCATTAGCTCGAGCTTTGGAATTCGAGGCGGCAAAGCAGAGCTGTAGGAGCCAGCCTAGAATAAGGAGAGTCGAGGAAGAGAAAGAGGAGGAACCCAGAATAATTGAAGCAATCAGGCGAGTTTTTAAAGAGAATCTACCGGAAAAGAAGGAAATCCGGTGTTGGAGATGCGGAAAGCTCGGACATATACGAAGTCATTGCAGAAAAAACCAGTCCAGCAGTGTTTTTGTGGATGGTTTAATTAATGGAAAATTACATGTGCTGCTGCTGGATACAGGTGCGACGAAGACAATTATTAGGCCAGATATTGTCGAAATGTCCAAGATCAAACCTACCAATCGGCGACTACGTACTGCAACAGGAGAAACCGCTACTGTTCGTGGAGAAGTGGACATCACGATGGTCATAGGAAACACGAAATTTAAACATCGAGCATTAGTTGCAGATATTGAAGATGAAGTTATTGTAGGCATGGACATTATGAACTCTATAGGATTTGAACTGGACTTTAAGCAAGGAATATTGAGGGTAAATGGAGAGGAAGTCGTGTTGCATCGATCTAAAGAGAAGAATATTCGTGTAATGCTAACAGAAGATGCTTTGATACCGGAACACAGCGAGATGATATTGAAGGCTTTCTTGGATTGTAAATCGGAAGATGGAAGTATAATGCTTCTGGAGCCGAGAATTGATGACAAAGAGGTCGGTCGAGGAATTGTAGTAGGGAAGACTTTAATACGCGTCGGAAAAGAAGTGCCTGTAAGAGTATTGAATGTTAATGGTTACTCTGTGAACTTAAAGAAAGGAATCGTTTTGGGAAACTGTTCTTCAGTTTCCTCGATTATTAGAGGCATTCGTGAGTCAGCAGTTCCGGCCAAGAAAGTTAGCAATGAATTGATGAATCTTCGGTCGACTTCTTCAAAGGATTTGAAACCCAATGAAAGTATAAAGCTGAAAGAGCTGATTCACAATTATCAGGATGTCTTTGACGACGGACAAGGAAAGAAGGGTAGGACAAGAATTGTCCAGCATAAAATTAACACCGGTGATGCACAGCCCATTCGACAGTCGGCAAGAAGGCTACCTCTTGCCAAGCGAGAGGAAGCTGATAAAATTGTGCAAGAAATGGAGAAGGAAGGGGTGATCGAACCATCCAACAGCCCATGGTCTTCCCCAGTGGTGTTAGTTAAGAAAAAGGATGGATCAACTCGATTTTGCGTCGATTTTCGTCAGCTGAACAACGTGACGAAGAAGGACAGCTACCCTCTACCTAGGATCGATGACACCCTGGATACATTGGCTGGATCGCAGATATTTTCAACTTTGGATTTAAAGAGCGGTTATTGGCAAGTTGAAATGGCACCAGAAGATAGAGAGAAAACGACGTTTACCGTGGGTGCAAGACAGCAGGCAGTTTACTGTCATGCCGTTTGGACTATGTAATGCCCCTGCAACTTTTGAAAAGCTCATGGAAATGGTTTTGAAGGGACTATCCTGGAAGACATGCTTGGTGTACCTTGACGACATCATTGTGGTTGGGAAATCTTTTGAAGACCATATGAAGAACCTGAAGGAAGTCTTTCAGCGTTTAAGAAGTTCCGGCCTGAAGCTAAGCCCGAAGAAATGTCACTTGTTCCAGAGGAAAGTGCAGTATTTGGGCCATGTTGTTTCGAGTCAAGGAGTGGCAGTGGACAAACAGAAGGTGAAGACGGTGCGGGAATGGCCAATACCGAAGAACAAACATGACTTAAGAAGCTTTCTTGGATTATGCACCTACTACCGTCGGTACGTACCAGGATTCGCAAAGGTTGCTAAGCCTTTGACACGTTTAACAGAGGGAGAAAGACGATTCCAATGGGACGACGAATGCCAGGAAGCCTTTAAGAACCTGAAAAACGCGTTGACCAGCTCACCAGTCCTAAGTTATCCTCTTCCGGATGGTGAATTTATTTTGGACACGGACGCCAGCAATGTGGGCCTGGGAGCTGTCTTGTCGCAGATTCAAGAAGGAAAAGAGAAAGTTATTGGATACTTCAGTAAAACTCTATCGAAACCAGAGCGAAATTACTGTGTTACTCGACGCGAGCTGTTGGCAGTGGTAAAATCAGTCGAACACTTTTACAAGTATCTGTATGGAAGAAAATTCCTGCTAAGAACGGATCATGCTGCCCTAAAATGGCTTTTGCAATTCAAGAATCCTGAAGGACAGGTAGCAAGATGGATTGAGAGACTACAGGAGTTCGACTTTGACACAGAACATCGGGCTGGGACCATCCATAGAAATGCTGACGCCTTGTCAAGAAGACCGTGCCCGGAAGACTGTAAACATTGTCTCAGGGCCGAAGAAAAGGATGTGCTTGTTCGCAGGACTACAATTGTGGATGATCATTGGCAATCCGCTGAGGTTCAACAAGACCAGGAAAGGGATCCGGATTTAAAGCTTATCATCGATTGGAAGAAGAACGACCGTAAACCAACGTGGCAGGAAGTCGCCCAATATTCGCCGAATGTGAAATCGTACTGGGCCCAATGGAATTCCATCATCTTAAGTGACGGGCTTCTAAAGCGGGTTCTGGAGATGCCAGAAGGGGGGGTAGACCGTAGACTGCTACTTCTATAGGACGTCACAATGCAAGTTTGGATCTCTATGCAAATATCGCCATCGAGCTGAGGACCATTTTCGGGACGAAAATGTTTTAAGACGGGGGCAATGTAGCGAGTACCGCTCTGGATATCGGAGTGATGACTCATCGCCGGTTAGTCATCGTCGGTGAGTCATCGCCGGTGACTCAGCGCTCGAATAATCGAGAGTGTGGAGCTCGCTGGAATGTTCCAGAAGACTTGGGCGCTAAATATATAAGAAACGGAGCAGCACAGGGCAGTCAGTTGAGCTTTGGTACGCGCGAAGAAATAAATAAATATAAGTGCAAATAAATAAACTAGTAGTGATATAAATAATTAGTAGTTAAGTGTTTAGTTAGTTTTATAGTGTTTTAAGTGTAGTTAAGTTATAAAATAAATAGTTTAGTTCGTTAATAAACCCGTGCGTGTTTTAATTCACACTACGAACAGTTAAAAACGTTCCTTCCTAGTAGTAAAAAAAGAGGCCTGTGAAAATTGTAGCTCTTAATATTAATATTTAGAGGTCGCTCATCGTGAATTTCTATTTTACGTTTAAATAACACAGGAATTCTTTTTTCTTAACTTTGAAATTTTATAACTCGTTTTTGAGTGAACATATTGGAATGAACTATATATTTTTAAAGAAAATTGAACGTTCTACAAAAAATATCTCTTATAATTTTTTCGTAAATTCACTCCTTTAATAGTTATTCAAGGTTGAAATTAAACATATAATAAATGTAACGTTTAAATTAATAACAGGAATTTTTTTTAACTTTTAATTTTATAACTTTTTTTGAGTGGACATTTTGTAAACACTATAGTCAATGTCTTAGTAATGATGTGGATAATTATTTAAAAAAACATCAGTGGCGCAGTTACTTGGGGGGCTGCTCCTCTTTTCACCATAGGCGCCACTGGAATTTTTTTTAATAATAAACACATTTTTAGATTATTCGTTTAATTTAGAGAAAAAAACTACTCATGTAAAATTTTGATTTAGTGCTTCATTTTTTAAATAATTAATTTATTTATCCAAGAATACTTTTGCCGCAGTTTTTTTGGAGTGTGTTCCCAAATATTTTAAAAACGAAGGCCTAAATTAAAATTTTAGCACATTAGTTTTTTTTATCTCTAAATTGAACAGACAATCTAAAAATGTAATTTTGCGAGGAAACATTTTTGAGCAAATATTTTAGAAACGAAGCCCCAAATCAAAATTTTACAAGAGCAAATTTTTTCCCTTAATTAAAAACTAAACATTTGTTTATTATTTTAAAATTTCCAATGGCGTCAAAGACTTAGGTGAAAAGGGGAGCAGCCCCCCAAGTAACTGCTGCACTGATGCTTTTTTAATTAATTATCTACATCATTATTAAGGCACTGACTATATTACATTGTGTGCCAAATTAATTTTGTGGTTTAAAAGTTATGAAGAGAAAACAATTTTTTTTTGTAAACTTTGACTGCCTGTATTTCTCTTAGGAAACATTTTTAAGAAATGTTTTTTTATGAGTCTATCTTATTTTTGATGCTTTATCACCTATTAAAATTAATGTATTACAAACTGGACCATCCTGTACAATAATGAGTGATAAGGTTCATTATTATGCCACCAATTATAAAAAAAACGTTAAATTTATTATATGTCTATTAGACATTGTCTAATTTAAACCTTGAATAACTATAAAAGAAGTGAATTTATGAAAAAATTATAAGAGACAATTTTTGTCGCTTATTCCAATATGTTCACTCAAAAACGAGTAATAAAATTTGAAAGTTAAGAAAAAAGAATTCCTGTGTTATTTAAACGTAAAATAGAAATTCACGGTGAGCGACCTCTAAATATTAATATTAAGAGCTACAATTTTCACAGGCTTCTTTTTTCACTACTAGGAAGATATTTCAATGCGGGCTTTGAAGAAAAAAAAATATTCGATTTTTTTTAACCAGTCCAATATATATATATATATATATATATATATATATATATATTATATATATATATATATATATATATATATATATATTGGACTGGTTAAAAAAAATCGAATATTTTTTTTTCTTCAAAGCCCGCATTGAAATATCTTCCTAGTAGTGAAAAAAGAAGCCTGTGAAAATTGTAGCTCTTAATATTAATATTTAGAGGTCGCTCACCGTGAATTTCTATTTTACGTTTAAATAACAATATATATATATATATATATATATATATATATATATATATTAGGGTGTCCCAAAAAAAAGAATATATTTTTTTTTCTTGTCTCTTGTAAAAATATGTTAGTTTATAATGCTGTAAGAGCCCTTTCAAAATATCAGCTCGATTAAAAATTTTGTAGGGGTCGCTCAAGATTTTTAAAAAATTTCAAAATCGTCAAAAATTGAATTTTTGTTTTATTTTAATTCTTTTTCTCGTCTCGATATTATTTTTTAGGTTGAAAATAATAAAAATTCTGTAAATTTTAAATCAATATTTTCATTTCTAAAGGTCGCTAAAAGTTCGTTGATATTTATATTCAGAGGTCGCTCGAAAACATTCAAAATACTCTACTTTGAAAGTTAAAAAAATCTTGAGCGACCTTTAGAAATTAAAATATCGATTTGAAATTTTCAGAATCATTATTATTTTTAAATTAAAAAATAATATCGGAACGAGAAAAAAAATTAAAGTTAAAAAAAATCCAATTTTTGACGATTTTGGTAATTTTTAAAAATCTTGAGCGACCCCTAAAAATTTTTTAATGGTGCTGATCTTTTGACAGGGCTTTTAAAACATGACAAACCAACATATTTTCCCAAGAGACGAGAAGAAAAAAAATATTCTTTTTTTTTGGGACACCCTAATATACAGTGGCGTGCAGTGCTACTTAAAGCAAGGTAGGCATTTTTATTAAAGTCAAAATCTAATATAACTATAACTTACCCCAAGTCTGGAAATTGATTCTATGTCCAAAATATCTTAGATCGTCTATAATGTTTATGTATATTTAAACTTTAAAAATCGCACTTAATGTCACACGAAACTAACTTAGTCAATGTTAATGTTAAAACTGCACAATGTGCAGTGCACATACCTGACGATTTTTTCTGTCGCACAGAATTAAGTAATTAGTAATATAGTATTCCAATCGCATTAGAATTATTTGTAAATTAAGTCTAAGCGGCGATCTTTTTTTAAAAATTCTTTTAAAACGTCATCATAAAAATTGGTTGTTCGCTTTAAGTCCTGCATTAGGTCACTTTCCAAAGAGATTATTGCTAAATTACTTAGCCGTTCTTGTCCCTGTGTATTTCGTAAATAAGTGTGAATTCTTTTTAAACCAGAAAACGAACGTTCTGCAGACGCACTACTAGCTGGTATAGTTAACATCAATTTTCCTAACAATACTAATTGAGGAAACACGTGGCACATCTTCTTGTCTTCACAAAACCTAATTAATTCATAAGCATTAAGCTTAGCAAATTCGGATGAAGAATACAAACAATGCAAGTCGTTTTTCAGTCGGTCAAAATCAAATTTTTCGGTATACTTTTCTTTTAATTCCGAAAAAATCACTTCTGGAAACTCAGATTTGAATAAAGGAAACGAATCTGGATCTAAAAGACAAAAAAAGCGTAACTGTCCTATTTCTCTATAGCGATCACAAATTTCGGTTTTGATGTTATCCACTATTTCTCTAAAAATTCTTCTATAATGTGAGGTTAGATCAGTTATATTTCGTTTTTTTTTGGTTCTCCAAAAAAATTAACATTTTTTGTATAAATGTTTTCATTTTCTTCGTAAAAATGATCAATAAATAATTTAAAATCCTCAATTTTTTTCATGCAGTATCCGATATCTACAATTTTAGATTGTATTATATTAAAAAGTATATCGGTTTCCTTAAATATTCTGTTAAATATTTCTAAAAAATAATTAAATTCAAAACTATTTAAAATAATTTCATATACACACATGTGCCAGCAGATGAGAGAGTTTCTCCGTCCCAATTGGCTGGATTTTCGCTCATTTCCGTAAATACTTGTATTAAATTTTTATGTTCACTACAGATAACATTAACAGTTCTAGAATTATACGCCCATCGGGTTACTGCAACGCGTGGTAATTTTTTTGAACAAAATTTATTGTACAAGTCGGATCGTTTGGTACTTAGGTGAAAAAATGCTGCTAGGTTTTTAATTGTAGTAAAAAAATGTTTAGTTTCCACGACTCTATCACACGATTTAGATAAAACTAAATTTAAAATATGTGCACTGCACCAGACATACATCGCGTTAGGACAAGTTTCGCGGACTTTTTTTTGAACACCATTTTTTTCTGATGACAAAACCGCGGCACCATCATAAGTTTGAGCAATTAATTTATCGGTACATTTATAATTATCTAATACATCAATTATAATCTTTGTTAGTGTTTCTGCAGTACGATTAGAACTTACGTCAATAAAACCGACAAATCGATCAGCAACATTATTATATTGATCAAAATATCTTAAAATAACGCACAGTTGTTCTTTACCGCTAACGTCAGGGGTCTCATCTACCATTATAGCAACGAATTCTGTTTGCTTTATTTCGGATTGTACCCTATTTGTAATAACAGCAGCTACACTGGATATTAAGTCATTTTGAATTCTGTTAGAAAGTCCACTGAACACGGCCCTGTTTTCTGTTTCATTAATTGATTGTAAATGATCACCTAAAATACCGTCGTAGTTTGCCAGTAATTTAACAAATTCTATAAAATTTCCACGATTACCAGAATTAACAGATTCAAAATGCCCACGAAATGGAAGCTCTTGAGAAGCCAAATAACAGGTTATATCAATTAATCGACGCATTATGTTTCGATTTATATCGACCTTTGCATTATGCCTTTCAATCTCTTCCCGAAATTGACGTGAAAGACTAGTTTCTATGCGGGTTTTACCAAAACTGTACAAGGCAAGTGCACAATTTAAGTGATTAGTAGACTGGCCATGTTTTTTTGTAGCATTTGCAAAATTATTTAAATCAGTGTAACCAGTCTTGTTAAACACATTTTTTTGTTTTGAAAATAGTAAGCAGGGCCAACAGTACATTTTGTTATTATGGACACACCCACACAACCATCGACTCCAATAAATTCATTTTCATACAATTAAAGAAAAAAACAGATATTATTCTCAATGACCAAATAGATACCAATAATTCCCCGTTATTAAACTTATTTTAATAAATTCAAATTTTTTTTAGTGTTATAACTATAGAGATTACAGGGCATCCCCATAATTATTGTTCCTTTATTGTATAACGTTAATTTAATCTTCCCCAATATTGTACTAAAAATATTACCTGTAAAACCATCATTTATATAAAAGTAAAATAAATATTAGTTTGTATATGATCTGAAGATGCTACTGTGTAGCGAAACAATTGTCATATTTAAATAAAATAGTGAAACTTTTAAACACTGTAGTTTATATTAAAATAAAACAATATTAACATGGAGTTTCATCAAGTAAAAGTATAAACAATTAACCATTTTTTATTATTTTAGGTTATTAAAATATTAAAATTGACTTTATCAATCAGCTGATCGCCACCCACACCCAAGACAACGCTTCTTACTCCCACTAACAAATTTTGCCCCCACCTACATAAAAGCACTGCTTTAAAACTGCTGTACGTTTGAATACGAAATAAGATTTTGTGCTTGCCCAATCTATTCTATGCGATGCTTATACGTAAAACGAATCTGCGTTTCACCGTGATAGTATCACATTGATACAATAAATGGCAAAAGTAAAGGCACCTAAAAATGGGTTAATAAATATGTTATTAAATATTTAAAACCCAAGTCATTAAATATTATTTATTATGTAGGTTTACCTACATTAAATTAAAAAAAATAGTAAATTTTAATTATTCCAAGGTAAGCAATGCTTTTTTGCTTGTATTGTATGCACGCCACTGCTAATATATATACACATATAAACGGTCATTGTGCAGCCCATTCTATATACAAGCTATAATCTGTGTAGCCCGAAATGACTTTGTGTGGCCCACTCCCGGGCTGAACAACGTTTGACATTATTTCAACGTTAATCGATTAATCACGGTGTTTGGAACCCCATGTTAAATTTTTGGCAGGGCTTAACAACGACCGGTTTAGCTATAGTTATATACAAAATAGTTCATTGAATTTAACTGTAGGTTGCGCGCTGTAGTAAGTGTATCTAGAATAGGAATCCCATATATATTACGGTTCCTGTGTAGCCCTAAATCCGGCAACACTGCAAACACAAATTTTTCGTAGGAAGATATTATTTAATATTGAGCAGTGAGCAGAGTTTTAACGCTGCCGCGCGCTGTAAGTTCGATACCGCGACTTAGTCAGAGATTTATTCGAATACTTTTAATTGTTTTTATTACTTAATGTATTATAGAATGTGCACAATGAGCTTTATTTTTTATTAAAAACTCTTTTTAAAAATGTAAAAGGCAAAAAACATTAATTGTAAAAATTATACAAAAGCTTTTACAGGTAGAACATACATACTTTAAAAGTTGTAATAAGCGGTTTAAATTTAACCACTCAATCAGACTTTTTACCTTTTTAGTTGAATGGTTTAAAAATAGAAATATTAAAATATTTGACTAAAATTGGGCATATTTTTAATTAGAAATACCTAATCCATAAGGTACACACTCTAATAATCCAAAATTTGAAGATAATTTTTTTTTATTATGTTGAAATAAGTGGATCAAATTTCAACACAAAGACTTTATATGTTTTGTTAGAAATTTAAAAAATTAGCTAAACATGTCTAATTTGAAATATCTTTCGGAAAACATTATTTTATTGTGTTTTATTTAATATATTAGGCCTGTTGGAAGCACATTAATTTATAAAATAGAAATAAATAAAATTAGTAAAATAAAATAAAATTTCAACGTATTTTATTATTTTAATGTGCTTTTTTTTAAAATAGCCAAAATATTGCGATTAGTCCTCAATCGGGTAAATTTTTAATCAAAAACATCTCAGAAGGGATATACTAAAAATTTCAAATTTTCAGAAAACAATATTTTATTTTATTGTAATAAGTAGTTAAAACACCTCATACGTTTTTTAACATTTCTTAAAATAGCTAAAATATTGCGATTTGTCTAAAATCGGGCTTTTTTAATCTGAAATATATTATATATCTCAAAAGGTGCTAACTTAAAATCTAACATTTTCAGAAAACATTTTTTTCATTTTGTTGTAATAAGTAATTTAAATTTCAATGAAATTATTTCATCATTAGCATTTCATTAGTTTTTCTATTTTCTTATATACAAAATATTAATAAAATATAATAATTACATAAATATTATAATAAAAGCTTTTTGTTTAAAGCCAGTATTATTATTTTTTGAAAAACGCAGATTTTTGACAAAATTAATTAAAAATAATAAAAATTATTCCATCCTATCTTTTAAGTTTTAACCAATTTTTTTATATATAGTTAAGTTAAATCATATCAATTTACGATTTTTAACTTTTATATTCCCACTTTAATGGGTGTAAAATTTCACGAGGAAATTTTAAAAACAAAACAGCATAAAATAATTAATTTGTGCTGCATAAATCTACTAAATAATTTTGTTTTACTCAATGTAGCCAATTATAAGTTAAGGGTCTGTAAGGGTCCTGTGGTCCATAAACTTTTATATTCAAATTTGGCGCTATTTTAACCAAGGAAAATTTAAATAATCCACCAAAATTAATGTTATAGTTTTTAGATATTTTATGTTTTAAAAACGGATTGAGTTTTAAAATTTCACTTCTTTGTACCTGAAGGAAGAAATATTAGGGAGTTGTTTATGTTACACATTCTTGCTTAAGTGGCGAGATGTTTAAAATATAGAATTAGGGAAGGAAGAGGCAGAAGAGTGTAGACTTGCATTCGATACGCATACTAAAAAGTTTGTGATATATATTTTAATATAACTGTTGTGATTGTTACCGATTTCCTATTGTAATTAGGTATGTACAGGGTGATCCCCTATAATGTCGCCCCCCTTTAACTTTTTTATTTTAAGGGTCCCAAAAAATTTAAAAGTGTGGTTATGTAAGTACTAAAAAATACTTTTTTTCTACGTATAAAGAAAATTAAAAAATTTATCAGTATACAGGAAAAACCAAAAAGTTTATTTTTTTTTCAATGGATCACCCTATATATGTATTTATTTTTCGATTCCTTGTAAAATTCTAAGCATATTTCATATAACACACCATATACCTAAATTCAACCGTTTCTGAAATATTTAAATTATTTTTAATGTGTCGCGACCAAAAAGTTCGTTCTTTTTCAAAACGACATAACTTTTTTGTTTCTTGAACGATTTTATTTTGGTCTGTGATGTTTTCTAGCCCCATCCTCTGGCAATTCATGATATAGATATGAAGCTCAAGGTTCTTCAAGTAAATTTCCTACAGGGTGATATGTTAAACGGTGAAAATTTTCAATAACTTCATCCAAGCCCCGTTTGTAAAAAAATAATTTTTTTCTCGTTTTTGCTTTGAAAAACTGAAGTATTATGTCTTACCTTGAACCGCCTTTCAAATTTTTCGAATTGGAATCGTTGCAACGAAAATATGATTTTTTTTTCTAAAAGAGTACATTCAAGGCTTTTTTGTAGGCAATTTAACAGCCGGGAATTGTTTTCGAATTTTGATTCTTAGTGATTTTGGTTTTATTTGAAACTTAAATTTGACAACTGAATCACAATCAGGAGGTCAAAATTATAAAGAAAATATGTCAAGAACGTAAATATCGGTTCAGGATTGGTTTTCGCGAATTTTCACCAAAATGTCATTTTAAAAAAGTTGTCTTTGCTTAGGCCCCTCTGAAAATAATGGAAGTTTGTTGCTTGTCGCTTGTTCAGAATTATTCAAGGAAAAATCTTTCACCATCTTATCTGGAGCCTTGTTCTTAAAAAGACTGAGTGTATTGCCTACCAAAAAGCTTTACATGTACTCTTTTTAAAAAAAATCATATTTTCTTTGCTAAGATTCCAATACGAAAAAATTGAAAACCCTTTCAAGGTAAGACATAATACTTCATTATTTCAAAGTAAAAACGAGAAAAAAATTATTTTTTTACATACGGGGCTTGGATGAAGTTATTGAAATTTTTGACCGTTTTACATATCACCCTGTACGAAATTTACTTGAAGAACCGTGAGCTTCATATCTATAGCATGAATAGCCAGAGGATGGGGCTAGCAGAAATCGCAGACCAAAATAAAATCGTTTAAGAAACAAAAAAGATATGTCGTTTTGAAAAAGGACGAACTTTTTGGTCGCGACACATTGAGTGGTGCGCAGTTTAGTTTGTCTTTCTCTGTCTGAGTACGCCATTTTTACTTATTTAACAAGACCTATTGACATAATGTCACTATAGTAATTTATTTTCAATACAAATTTTGGTATACTGAGGGTTCTTGATTTCTAACAGTTTAAAACAACATTTAATGATAACATTTCGAATGCGAATATTTCAGAAACAGTTGAATTTAGGTATATGGTTTGTTATATGAATTATGCTCAGAATTTTACAAGGAATCCAAAAATAAATTCATATATAGGGTGATCCATTGAAAAAAAATAAACTTTATGGTTTTCCCTGTATTCTGATCAATTTTCCAATTTTCTTTATACGTAGAAATAAAGTATTTTTTAGTACCTACATAGCCACACTTTTCAATTTTTTGGGACACTTAAAATAAAAAAGTTAAAGGGGGGCGACATTATAGGGGATCACCCTGTACACTTTTATAAATTGTAATTTTTGCTAGTAATGATAAACAACTCCTCGTTTTGAGTTTTCTTAATATATTTTTGCTTATAATTTTAACATCATTATTTAATTTGCATCTTGGTCTATGTCGTTTATCATTGCTAGTTTATTGGGTCCTAATCATTTTAATATGTGTAAATAGCGAGTGATTTTTGGTAATAATTTTTTATTGTATCACTATTTCATTATTTTGGTTTAATATTTTGGGATCGCGCATACACTGAGTTTCAATCTTTATGTTGTCGCGTTCATCAATACACTGAATTACATTATCTTAAATTTTAATATTTTGTGTTGTCTTTATTTTAAGTTACACTGACCTTTGTATAAATAACGTTGTTTTGTTGTTTCCTTTTGTATAACTTTGTATAACTTTCTATTTAACTGAAATGTATTTTATTGTTTATGAAACTCAGTGTATCATCTCGGTATTAAGGTATTTATTTATTTTAAATCTTTGCATTTGTACTCAGGCTAAAGCTTTTAACAATTGTATTATTATTATCATATTGGTATTACTTGGTTAAGGTTTATAAAATGCTATTATTATTATTATTGCTATTATTATTATCACATAATTTGATATTACCATTAGGTAATATTATGGTAAGGTAATAGTACCGATTAGCATTTTGATAGATTCGGATTGGAGACTTAGGGTTAAACCTGCTTACCTAAGCGCTTTAATTTGAATACTTGATAATGACTTTTTGGGTGCTATATTTTGTTCTTATAATATTTATTTTATACAGCGCGACACTTTCATGTGGTTTGAGTTTTAGGCTATGTTTATGTGTTTTTGTAATGACGCTCTCCTATTTACCATTTATTGTATTTATTTATATTTTACACAATTTTATTTTATTGCATATTGTTTATTTTATTTGTGTCTGTATTTGTATTTGTGTCTTGTTGGAAAAGCGTTTTTACTTGAACATCTAAGCATGGGTAATATAAAGGCATTAGGTGAAAGGTGGTGTCGTTATGTTACTTACCTTAAATTTCTGTGTGCAGGCCGTGTTTGTATGTTTTCACAATACTATTGTCTTGTGCTGGACATTGATTTTGTGAGAGGATTTAAAACGCGTAAGTGGTATAAAGGCACTAAGTGAGAGCAGTGTCGTTATATCTCTTCCACAGATGGTTTGCTTAACATTTTTCCATAGTGTGGTTATTAGCTACGGGTAATATCTGCATTATATCAATAATTCTCCGCGTTACTATCCTATGTAGCATTCGAATTCTCTATACATGAAAGTTGTAGTTGCTGTTCGTTTATTATTATTATTATTATTATTATTATTTTATAAAATCGTATCATCGTACAATAGTTCGAAGATGCGTGGTAAAGTAATCAAATAGTACAAATCTTTGTCATAAAATGACAATCTCTAAGAATGACTTTACCTGAGTATAAAATGTTTAGAATATTGATAAAATACCCAAATTAAATGAAATATGTTTAGGTATCTGTTTTTCATGTTATTTTATTCACTTATGATTTATATAGTATTCTTGTGATTATGGCCTATGTTTTAATTGTTTTGTTTTGTATATTATTTATATTTGAACTGTGTAAGTCGCCAGGGTTTTTATGGTCCCTTTTCCCTGTACTCTGACTCAACGGGCCACCCCTTTGTCTTTGCTTAAATTAAATCAGGGGTTTCAAATTAAATACTTGTGTTTCATTAAACCTAACCAATTTCAAAATGACGTTATTATCAATGTACTTAAATACACAACGTAGGGTCCTAATTTTTATAAAGTAAGTAAATTAACTAGACGATCACGAATACGCCAAAAAAAGTATTTCAGTATACTTAAAGAATCGGGTTACGAAAATACATAGTGTACCTTACAGGTCCCTAGAATTTGCCAACTAAACACCCAAATTCCGAATAAAAAAAAACTTTGGAAACCATGGTAGAAACTTATGTTGGATTAATTCGTAATTTTTCGATCTCTCTTTAAGGCCATCGAAGCGTTTTAAATCTTGCGGTTTTTAAAACGCTGTAGCGATCTTAAAAATCCTTTGAAAACATAAGAAAACATTTAATTGCACTAATTAAATAAATAAAATCAGACATCTGTCCAATGGTTAACCTAAGTTTTTACCAATTTTAAATGTTATTATAGTCGCCTTCTTCCAATATAAAACCCGATTGGTTCAAATCACAGTGAATATTGAAATCGGCCAATAACTAATGCCTAACAACGTGAATAATGAGTTTATTATTTACGTTGCTAGGCAGGAAATTTAAAAGGTTTAACAATATTCACGGAAAAAAAACCCGAAATTATGCAATAGAAGATTATTTTACTGTACATTTATTTAGTTATACCTACTCTGCAGGAATAATGACAAATTTTAATTGTATTAATTATTAAAAGTAGTTTTTTTATAATATCTTAATTTTTGATAAATTTTGTAAAATTTATTTGTTATTTGGTTATATTTGTAATGTGACAAACTTTCTTAAATAAAAAACCAGGACATAACATGCCCCCATCGCCCTTCCAAAAAATAAACAAATTTATGCGATGTTTATTATATGAATGGAATTTTGTTGTAATTCCAAGTTAAAAGTGGATTGCATACTTTTTTGGGATTTGAGGTCGACATGGTATAGTCAAAATAATTTATGTTAGAAGTTTGCTAAAAATATACAAATGGTGATTATAATATTTAAATTTAATTTAATAAGGGGCAAATAAAATTCAATTAGGTAATCCTACATACCAGTAATTATTAGTTTTTATTCTCAGACAATACAAAAACCGTTTTTAAAAAATAAAATGTAAAAGCATTGTTTTAAAATAAGTAGGTAAGTAGATAAAAATGGTGAGAGGAGCGAGCTAGATCAGATCACCTATATTAGAGATGTGCTAATAACGTCAATAATAAAAAAAGTACAAACCAGGACCAAATCTGCAAAACCAGGACAAAACCAGTACACAATTGAAACCAGAACACATTAGCAAAAAGTTTGCGAAGCTTTTCATCTGCGGCAGTGCCAGCCGAAGAATCTATAGTGGTGCGGGGTGTAGTATAAATAGATAGGTACTATAAAAGTAGGTATTTTAAGGCAAAATATGTATTTTAATACAAAATGTATTATAAAATATAATTTATAGTATTATTTTTGTAATTTTTTTTTGTTAATAAATATCACATGGACCAGTTGCGGACTAAAGGGAGAGGGCGGTCCGCTCCGGGCCTCCGGTCCAGAAGGGCCCCCAAATCTGAAGTAGTCTTTCTCAGTCCAATAATTGAGCCGGCGGTTTTTTTTCGAAAAAAAAACCGGAAAAATTGGGAAATTTTTTAGAAATTTTTTTATTTTAACATAACTTTCGATTAATTTAACACTTTGATTTAAAAAATTATAATTTTGTAATTTGGAATTGGATATTTTTAATGGACCCGTTTTTGCAAAGTAGACCCAACCGACAGTATATTAAACGTTTACGTTTATATTCTTAAACAAATTTAATTTAATTCAATGTTTAGTTATATTTTTTGTAAGGATATTAAAATAATATTAAATTGTTGATTGCTACTTTTTTTTAAATTTTTTTATATTTAAAAAAAAATCCCAAAAAAGTTTTTCCCAATTTTTCCGTTTTTTCCAAAACCCTAGTATAAATATTAATATTTTAGGACCCAGCTTCACAAAAAGAAAAACTGTACGTAAAATTAATAAACTGCTGTCGTCAATTTTTTGTACATTAATATTATGTATTTGTGATTATTACAATGCTTTTTCATCATAGATTAATAACTAAGTACATTGAAACCATAAACTAGTCAACAACAAAAATTAATTATTTCCTTCATCAATATAATAATAAAAATTTATTGAATTAACTATTGACGATCATTAAACGATATTCTTTATCTTTAAAACAATACATTTTTCGTCATAGGTCCATGAACAGCAAAACATAAATAATAATAAACTGTCTTCATTGTCCCAACGGTCACTAAACATTGATTTTACGAACTTAACCATTAACTTCTTAAAACGCGCCAAAATTAATGCTACCGTACGCACAACGGGACGCACAACGGGATGCACAACGTTGAACGTACGAAGAATAATAAGAAAATAGGCATTAAATGCAAATTTATGTCGCTTGATAGCCGCCTGGCAACAAAACAGGTGGATAGCGCTGTTCTTATTGGACAATTCGTACGCGTTGGCTTGGTGAAAACCGGCAACGTTGCGGGCTAAACAAGAACCGTATGCTTGGTTTTTATATACACGAGGGATGAATAACGTACTAAATATATCTTATGGGCTTTACAACGTACCATAAATAAGGAGATCATTAAATTAACTTATATATTTACCCCTCTTGGTATTTCCTAAATTAAATTATGTTAACAAACACTTAGCAAAGATATATACTCGTCTAACCACGTTAGAAATCTCGGGCTAAACAACATACCAATTATACGTATATATATATATATATATATATATTTATATATATTTTATCTTTAAAATAATGATCAGATTCTTAAATATAATAATGTTTTAGGTATAAAAAGATATAAAACTATAGTTTTATGCCGAAAACGTAATATTACTTTTTATAATTTTGATACAGCCTATTTTATGTTGTATCCATAAAATAGTACAAAAACAATGGACTTGCCCATCAGGATGGAGTAAAAATACTGTGATAAAAGTTTTTTGTTGAAATTCTTTATGTAATATAAATAACAAGTTACTAGGTAGTCATACTTGTGAATGTTCCCTAAAAATAAAATGTTTATACAATATAATTTTTCACTTTACCAGCCCCTAAGTAAAATCCTACAAATCATCATTTATATGTACAATTTATAATTCGCTGTATAGGTAACAAAGTTAAATTTGATTAAATTAAATTGTAATGTGAGTGTATATAATATGTTATATTATAAAAATTATTATCTACATTTTTAAAATTGCTTTTAGGAACACCCTGTATACGATAAGTTAAAACATGTTATTAGTTTAATAAATTAATGCAAACTAAATATTAAATTGATTTAAATGTAAGTAAACAAATGTACCAATAAAACAAACGATTTTTATTTAATGTTATTTATTTATATATTTGTATACAAAAAGCCATGGGCCCTAACAGGATTAAGATTTATTTTATTTATTTTTTCATTCCAAAACTTCTTTACTATTTTAATCAAGAATAATATACACAATTACATCATATTAATAAATATACATATTTTTTGTGTCCATATAGGTACCAGCAAAGTTAGGAGGAAATTTACAGTGGGGGCCTTAGTAAAAAAGATTTTTTTCATATGAATTTATGCTTTGTAGGGTTCCAGGATTCCTTAGAAGGAATCCACTGTTAAATTTTCTATAAATATGTATATTAGAAATTTTAATTTAGGATTATGAAAGTAATATTCTATTTGGCTGCCATGGGATTGTAATGTGTGAAGGGTGTTTGATGATAAAACACTACCAGTTCCCATTAACTACTTTATTTACGACCGGTCATGTCTACATTATTCTATAATTCTATAGGTTCGTTGCCATTTGACTGGCAGCAGGAAGTGTATTGGACTCACTATTGCAATACAAACACATTCTTTAGTATTTGCAAAATTAATCCATTACACCTCCCACGGAAAAGGAAAAAAAAAAATTTTTTCCATTGAGAAAAAAATTCTTTTTTTTTCATCCATAATAAAACTTAATTCTATCTTTATGCACTTCAACTAACCAGCTGTCTATTCTTATAACTACATTAGAGTCCATATCACTATCACTTTGTAGGGTCCTTTAAATATCCCTTTCTGTTTATTGTTTTCGCCACAGTTTTTCAATAACACCTTATCTCCTATCTTATAGCTAACAGATTTACAATGGTTTTTCTTATCAAAATATTGTTTTCGCTTTACTTTTGATGCAATTAAATTTTTCTCGGGTCTGCATTTGCAGTTTGTAGACGGTACTTTAATTCTAACGAATAGTTGTCGAAACTGTGTAGAGGATCTATTTCTTGGATTAAATTATAAGGTAGTATTACATTTTTGACAATCATCGCATCGTTTTACAAAATTTTCAACATTCTTTTTTATACCATTTCAAAAATAGTATTTACGAATATTATTAAACATACGATTTATACCAGCGTGCCCTCCTGTGGGTAGCATGTGAAAATCGTTCAAAATTAATTGTTTCATTTCGTGACTTGTAACTTTTTTTGTCCTTTAATTACAGAAATTTTAATACCTAGACTTTTTATTCTATTTGGAGCTCTCAAGATTTTATTTAATATTTGTGCATTTTGTTCATTTTTTAATATTATTAATTCCGGAATTTAAAATTTCTCACATATAGTGCGAATGCTGCTCGAGTATCTTGTTTCAGATATATGATATTATCACTTACATTATAATGCACATTCTCATTTACTTTAACATTTTTATTGTTGTGTTTGTATCGACATTTGTTTAACATTGCATCTAATTCTTGTCTATGAATAATCAGTCCCTTCGTGGGTTAAACCATTTTTTATCTCCGTCTTTTTTACCTTGCTTTGTGCCCTAGTCATTACGTTTATAGATTGACAGGTCATTTCTTTTAATAAATCTGACTCAATTTGGATTCTTGAGAGTGCATCGGCTGTTACATTATCACTGCCCTTAATATAATGAACTGTAAAGTCATATTCCTCCAAAATGAGTCTAAATTTAGTTAAACGACTGGACTGGTGTATACTAAAAATTTAGTTCCATATAAATAAGGTCTAAACCGGTTTACAGCCCAAACTATGGCTAATAACTCTTTTTCTATGGTAGCATAATTCTTCTCTGCCTTATTTAATGACCTACTTGCATAAGCTACAGGTCTGTCATCAAAATTTGATAGAACTGCCCCTAATGCGAATTTCGATGCATCAGTTCGTAATATGAACTTATGAAATTAGGATATTGCAATATGGGTGGGTTTGTAAGTATTTGTTTTAATGTTTTAAATGAATGCTGACATTCTGATGACCACTGAAATTTTATACTTTTTGTTTTAAGTTGATTTAAAGGGTAGCAAATTTCCGCAAAGTTTTGTATAAATTTCCTGTAGTAATTCGCAAAAGCCACGAATCTTTTTAAACTTTTAGCGTCTTTTGGTACTGGATATACTTGCATTGCCCTAACTTTTTCCGGATCTGGTGATATACCTATGACCTAAATATAAAATTTCTTTTTGAAGGAAACTGCACTTATAGGGGTTCAATTTCAAATTAACCTTTCGCAACCTATATAGTACTTTAATTAAATTTTTATTATTGTAAAGATTTCTCCTTACACCCGGTTCGTTAAAACAAGTTTTATGAAAAATTAATAAATGCACTATTTTGTGACTATGGCTCGTGATCGTCTTACCAAAATTTGGACACCTACGTTGTGTTTACTTACGTGTTTTATTGAATACATTGCTTTAAGAATCATACTTGGGAGACTTAGGTATACAAAAAATAAAATACAGTGTTTAGTTTACCCCAATTTAATTTACTTTACAAACAGAAAAAAAACACAAGGGGTGGCTCTTAGGGAGATACGACCAGGGAAAAAGAGCTTGAGAAAAAACCCTGTTCGGCTATGAAGTAGCAAAGGATTACACGATTAGGCATGGTTTCTTTAAAAGTTTATGCAAATCAAATGGAATGACACGACGCTCGTTACACTATCTACCCCTACGGGTTCAAAAAAATAGGAAAAACTTTGTTAGTTTAACAGAGCAGTTAACTGTTAGTCTGCCAACGTTAACGTTGCTCTGTGGAGAACGAGGTCCGCACTGGAAACAACTCGCGTAAAGATGCAGTTTCGGGATAAAAGTTGCGATGCCACCTAGAGAACCTAGGTGACCAGTTATCCCTCACGGGGGAGAGTATTTTAGTATCTACTGCAAACTACGGACTAAGAAAAAGGAGCATTCAAAGTTTAAAATTAACGGTCAATACTCCCTTTTAAGCAACGAAACGTCCTGTATTACACTGATATTTGTTTTAAAATTACCGCAAAAAAAATGCATAATCGTGTTGAGGAAGGGTCTAAACATTTGAGTAGTATACAACTAAATTAAGCCTAAGACAATAAACGAAAGGAATATAAATTTTTACATTTAGCAGTAAACTTAAAAGGTAAAACATTCTATAAAAATAGCTAAAACAAAAGGTGTTAATAACGAGTAAAATTCACTAAACGTAGTAGTGCAAAATAACTAATGCTCAGTTTATTTAAATCAAAATCGTTCTACGTTAGTGGACTTTACTACATAATTGGGCTACTAAAATGATGAACTAACCTGGGAGAATACACAAACACTCGTAACAATTGTTTACACAGAATTTTACAATAATTATGGTTTTAGCCAAGATTCACGAGAACGATGCGTTCTCTAAGACTTCGGAAAACTTTCTGCCACTTTCCTTGCTCCCCTCTACCAGTTTCGATCTTGTTTTTGCCTCATCTGGCCAACAGATTTTTCCCCATCTCAGGCAAAATTCCTGTCTTCCACGAAACTTTGTAATTTTTTTACCTCTACGGCCGTTTTGTTACCTCTTTTGCAAAGATTTTTACATTTTACAACACAATTTAGAAATTCCAAACTTATTTAAAAATAAATTTGTAAAACGTATTAAAATACTGAACCATTACATTATGATTTATTAAATTGTTTCTAAAAACAATAAGATCATCTAAATAAACAAAACAACTTTCGTAGTTTAACCCGGACATGGCCATAGTCATAGCTCTAGAAAATGCGTTGGGACTATTTTTTTTAATCCCATAGGTGCCCTAGTAATTTGAAATTGACCCCTTTCTGTCGTAAAAGCAGTATAAGGCCTACATTTTTTTTCCAATTCTAATTAAATAATAATACCCTTGATAGAGATCTAAATGTGAAAAATAAATTGCGCCTGATAATGACTCTAAAATTTGTTCTATTGAAGGTAAAGGGAATTTATCATCTTTTATTTTATTATTTAACTTTCGATAGTCGATTATAAGCCTAAAACGTATTTTACCTGTACTATCAGCCTTTTTTGGAACTATTAGGATTGGTGCGGACCACTCAGAATTCGCGGGTTCAATTATACCGTCGGATAACATTTTGTCTACTGTTTATGTTTATGTTTATTTATTTCTTCTTTCTGGGTATAAGGTAAACGATAAGGTTTTGTGTAAGCTGGAGTAATGTCCGTTTGTAATCGGATCTTTTGTTTGTAAACATTAGTTGTACTAAGCGTGTCATCCTGTAAAAAAATACGTCTGCGTACTTTGCACAGAATTTTTGTAGCGAATCACGTTCTTCATGAGTCATAGCTTTGGTATCTAATAACTTTATTAAACTATCTACCCTATCAATTGAAAATTCTGCATTGTTAAAGTAACAAGTATCAAAATTATTTAAATTCTCCAAGTGGGGTTTAAAAATTTTTATTTGAATATTTTTTTCATTTAGATTTAAAAACTTTACTGGAATTAAGCCTTTAAATGGTTTAACTAACGCACCTGCTACGAAAACACCCTCCACGCCTCTTGTGGTAGTATTACGCTTTCATTTTCGTTGTTTACCGAAAAGAATCTTATACTCTCAAATCTGGCTGGTAAATATGTATTATACTCATGTTTCGCTTCTAATGGAATTGTAATTTTTTGCCCGTTTAGCAAAAAATAAAAAATATATTTTTCATAGTCTATTACAGCTAAAAATTTGTAAAAAAAAATTCAACCAAGTACTCTATTCATACCACAATCAAATTCATCTACTATCAAAAATTTATTATTTATACTACAACCCCCTAACTTAAATGATATGTTTGTTACCCCATGCGAATATGTTGAGCCTGCTATACCATTAATCTCAACTTTTTCTCTAATATCTATACATTCATTTTGAGTAATACAATTACTGAAGCGCCTGTATCTAACAAAAAATATTAATTCTTTTGATGCATATTTAACTTTATAAAATTTAAAGCGTTTAGTGATAAAATTGTTTCCGAATTACTGCGGGGGGGCTCGAAAAAACGTTTCTAGGATTTTGGTACTAGTTGTCGGTCTTGGACTTGTATTTGCACCCGAATCATTTATGTAGTAACTTCTTCTTTGAGACTGACCTCTAAAATTTGAATAATTTCCTCTACCGTGCCTATTATATCCGCGATTAAAAGTAGTACCTCTATAGGAACTATTGCTATTGCTATAGCTTTTATTTTTGTTATTAAAAGAATTGTTGTAATTACTTGTCCTCGGTCTAGTATTATTTCTATCGTTATTCACATACCTAAAATTCGAACCTCTAAAATTACCTCGCTTACCAATAGAAAATACCTGAGAGGTGAAAGAGCGTTTGGCCACATCTTCATCTTTTGCTCCGACAATAGCGCTTTAAATAATCATTTTTAACTCGTGGTCGCGTAACCCGTTTGAGAAAGCACTAATAGCAATTTGTTCGTTTATATTCGACAAAATTCTGGCTGTCTTTATCTCCATCGGCCTGCACTAACGTAAGAATAACCATTAACTCCTCAGTAAATAAGCAACAAGAGTTCTACCCCAATTTCGGTCATTTTTCCATGTTAAATCCCATAGGAAAATCTAAGGTCCATTCTGCAATTTTTTGTCCATATCAAGGTCACACACCTGCGGGCGGGAATGGCGGGAAATTCAAAAATCAGCTAACTTCACTAATTCTCCCGCAGCTAACTTCACTCTTAACCATCCACCTTTTCCCACCAAGGTCGCTCGGTCGCCGTCAGTTCGCCGCTATCAGCAGGCCACCCTCAGGGATTGAACCCGAGACCCTCTGCACCAGAGTCGGAAGCGCTACCTGCTGAGCTACCGTTCGGAATTGATAACAGGCGCCTAGAGATGCTATAAAAAAATGATCGGCCAGCACCCCCTCAAAATATGAGTCATATGCAGATGTTTACTAATAAGTAACCCATGAAATTTTGCAGGAAACTCTTATCTGATAATGATGTCATTAGATATATTTAAAATTTATAAAAAGAGATAAAAGCTATATTTAAATAATTATTAATTATTTAAATTTAACTAATGTATAAAAACTGATAAGAAAAAAACCTATTTCCCAAAGTAATGTATGTAAAACTATGAAATAATTGCAAATTTTTAATATCTCACACTAAATTAATTTTATTTTTCCGAGAGGATTTTTAAAATATTTATTTGAATAAATAACACATATTCATTTTTTAATGAATTAATATAATTTAAAGATTTTCAAATAAAAAATATTACAATACAATATTGATATCAAACTTTGTGGTTTTTTCTAGAATTTGAAACGGAAATGAGGCTTCCGCTTAAAAACAAAAAATATGTAACTGCAATATTATAAGTTATATAATTTATAACGCAATGGGTGGTTGTTAGATATAAATAGTAAAACAGAAAGAAATAATTTACATTTCGATTTTTTCTCCCTAAACGGTTGTGCCAATTTTTGTTTTATTGTGTAATTTGACCTTTGAATTGTTTTTCCCCATAGACTGAGTTTTTATTGTGTGCATATATTGGGTAAGTAATTTTTATTTTTAGTAATTATCATCCAAACAACCATTTATTTAATAGTAAAGAGTAACAAAAGCTATTATTCTACATCCTAACAGTTTTGTATTACTTGAGCTTATTTTTAATTTAATTTAGAAATTCTCATGCAATAAAACAGAGATAAAATATAATTAAAATATTGTTTCTCTAAATTCTTAAAATTGTCTTGTAGTTAAAAACAGAGATAAAATATAACAAGTATACTTTCTCCAAATTCCTACAATTGTTTATTAGTAAAAACAGAGATAAAATCTTGTTTTTATAATATTATATTCCTAAAAATTGTCCAGGTAGCTTAAAGAATTAAAGAGATAAAATACAATTAAAATAATTTTCTCTAATGTAAATAAATATGCTAAGGATAGTAATTTTAATTATAAACATTGAAAAAAAATATAATTAACATATTGTTTCCTTATTATTTAGATTTTTAATATTGCTTGGGGTGTTTTAAAAAATGAATTTCTGTTGCAATAAAACAGTTATAAATATAAAAAGTATAATTTCTCTAAATTCTTAAAATTGTTTAGTAGTTTAAAACAGAGATAAAATCTTGTTTTTATAATATTATATTCCTAAAAATTGTCCAGGCAGTTTAAAATATAATTAAAATATTTTTCTCTTATGTTAATAAATATGCCGAGTATAGTAATTTTATTTATAAACATTGAAAAAAATATAATTAAAATATTGCTTTAGGTGTTTAAAAATAAAATATTATTTAGTTCACATTCAACGTGATTTGCATACCCATTTAGTAAAATACTTTTAAAATTTTAGGAAAATTATCAGTATTACGAAATCTTTTTATTAAATATATTCTCAGACCGGATTTCGACAAAAATGTAAAGGGACGTGAAACTACAGCAGAACCTGGTATGATTTGTTGAGAAAAATGTTTGTTTAATCTACTAGTCTATTAGTTTTGTTTACACGTTTGGTAAAATACTTATTTTTATAATTTTAGAACAGTCAACAGAAGTTTACCCCAGAAGGACAACCCCACACAAATTACTCTGGAGAAGAAGGATATTGGTCATCAAACTTAGTAACAGTCAATTTACACTAGAATAAAGGGATTGGACATCTTCCTTAGACTCGTTTAAGAAAAATCATCAAGAACTCATGCGTGGAAATAACACTTTAGAAATTGGGCGTTGGCCGATGTAAGTCAAAACTAATTTATTTATTTACATGTATTCAATAGGCTTAAGGTAATTGTAGCACCATATACAGGGTGGTATTTTAAACATTTTGTTTTTATATTTTAGTTTATTAAATTATCTTTAAAATAATATATTAAAACCTACATTTTTCTTAAAAACAAAGAAGTATAGTTAAAATATATGTAGAAGTCACTAAATTTAATTTTTAACCATATTATGTCGTTTGTTTTTGGCCAAAATATATTGTGATATTATATCAAACAAAAGGATTTTTAGTTTTCTTTCAAATAATAACTAAAATAAAAACAATCAAAAATGTTTTGTTGTATTGTGAAAACTTTTTTCCTAATATGAGATTTTTAAGTAAGAAGGTCCGTATTTCAACAACTAGACAGTAAACCATGTTTGTTTTTTGTAGTAAAAACATCAATATAACTTTATTTTACATTGACATATTTTTTTATCCAAATCTATAGACGCGTTTTTAAGTTAAATACAAAGAGAATAAAAGTGGTAATTTCAACAAATTTTTATTTTATTTAAAAATGCGTCGAGCGATTCACCTAAAAACTAGGTCAATATTAACTAATGTTTTATTAATGTTTTGAAAAAACAATTATTTACCGTTTTTAATTTAATTTTCCTTGATATTATTTTAAAATTATATCACTCACCCACAGAGCTGGCCAAGTACTGAGTACTTTTACTAGTAGTTCAATTACGAGTAAAAAAGTACTCGTACTTTTTTATTCATAAGTATTTTTCATTTGAAGTACTTATTACTCGTACTTACAATCCAAATTCAATGTACTCTTAAAAAATACCCGTGGAATTCACGAGTAATGTATACGAGTATTTCCGTTTATTATATCTATGACTTTTTGCCAAAATATCGTAAGCATCAAAACATTTTGTATATATATATACTAAAGTATAATATAATATATTAGTCTATAGGTTTTATACCAAGTAAATAGATAAAATTATAAACTATTTTATGTACATAATGTTTAAAATAAATAATTTTATAAATTTGTATTTGTATTATCATAGCTCAGGACCAAAGTATGTATAATATTATACATATGTACACTCTCTAAAAATGAATTAGTCGAAAATGACTAATTACCACAGTTATTAGTGGAAATTAGTGAAAATACCGTCAAAAATTATTAAAGTTGAGCAGTTTTTGAGATATAGTCAATTCCATATTATATGTAAAATGGTCTACATCTCAAAAACTGTTCTACTGTTCTAACTTTTGAGGACATTTTCAGATGCAGGGAACAAGTTTACATGGGAATTGACTGCTAAATGTTAAAAATACAAATTGCTATTGACGAGAATTATTAGTGGCTTCTTTTTCGCTATGACAATTTTTCATTTTTGACTAGCCCATTTTTAGAGAGTAAAGAATAATCAATTATATTAAATACATTTTTTTTCAAAAGTACTCGTACTTTTTACTCGTGTTTCCACGATTACTACTCGTAACCGTAACCTCTCTTTTCAAATGTACTAACGAGTAGAGTACTTACGAGTAAATATTTTAAGTACTCGTACTTAAAATTTTACTAATTTTTTTTTAGTACTCGTGCCCAGCTCTGCTCACCCACAACATCCTGTTTGGTTGCATGAAACATTTTAGAACTTTATCGGTGTTATGAAAAATACGCATGCGCCGGGTTATGACAAGTAAATGTTTAAAAGTTATCGCGGCTAGACCAAATAGTGTTAAGATATGCTACGATCTATTTATTTTATACACATTATCGGTATTTTTCTATTTTTAGAACATGGATACTGTTTATTCCTACGAAGATATGATTCAAGAACAGTTGATGGTAGCATCCCACCTTGATATATCTCCGGCTTTCTTCGAAGAGGTATATGTACCCTTATGCAGCTATTGTATTAGTTAGGGTGTATATCGCTCTCAAGATTGTTGGTAGCCAACCCCTTTGGCGAGAGAGATGTGTAAATATACACTGAAACGAAGCACATATGAGACTTGTTCTCACATCCCGTTTCAGTTTCAGAACCTACATCAGCAATCAGCCCAGAACCAAAGCACATCAGGGACCGCATCATACAACTTCTCTACAACACACAAACCAGTTTCAGAACCTACATGAACCAAAGAACATCTGGGACCGCATCATACAAATTCATCACAACACGCACTCCAGATAATATTAAATATTAATTAAATTTTAATTTTAATGTTAGAACACATATGGAAAACGTTTGGGATATTCATAAAAATAAACTTATCCCAGATTTTCTTTGATTAAGGGACTTACAATACCTAAATTTTTTCAATGTGCGTATACAAAGTTGGTTCAATAAATAATACATGATAATTTAACATATTTTTTATTATAATCTATTTAAATAAACACAATATATCATAAATGTTAATAAACTCAGTACAAAACAAGGATAACATCTCAAATAGCTGTTTATTTATGGTACCTTAATATTAAAAACCAATATTATTATTTTTAACTGTATTATACTATAATAGTAGTTGATTTTAATTTATCTTTAATGAAAACTACATTTACAAACATAAAATATTTTTACACGTTATTAATATTACAAAATTTTTCCTATTCTATATATCCTGCTCCTTTAAGCTCTATTGAGAATAGTTATTCTATGAATTATACTACAATTGTAAAACTGGGCCTTAGGACTTAGAATACCTAAATTTTTTCAATGTGGGTATACAAAGTTGGTTTATTAAATAATACATGATAATTTAACATAGTTTTTATTTTAATATTAAAAATCAATATTATTTTTTTACTGTATTATACTATAATAGTAGTTTTATACCCCTCAAACCCACAAGTATTGAAAAATATGTTTTAATTAGTCTTTGAGATTGTAAATAAAACAACATGTTAGACTTCTTGAAAAGGGTAAAGGAAGTTTTAATAGTTATTATTAAAGTAAACTAAAAAAACAAGATTTTTATATATTATTTATTTGCTTAGTAATATTTTTTTACATTAAATAAGCTAAAATAAATCTAGAAACGATTAAGGTTATTCAATATATCCAGTTCGTCTAAGCTCAGAAATTATTTCATGAAATTCCATATCTTCCTCATCTAGTTGTTTTAAACGGTCAACAAGTACGTTTGGATCAGACCAATTATGAAGAATATTTAAAGCTTCATCTAATGAAGTATATTTGATTGGTTTTATATAAGACAACTTCTTCTTTTGTGCTGTTATATCTTCAGAATTAGATATTTTTGTGGCTCTCTTTACACTATTTCTAAACAAAGGTCTAATGATGTTATCGAATTTTTCAGGACATGCTTGATGGCGTAACCGGCCTATGGAGTCGCGATGGGCACCGGATACTTCCAACATTTGCTTATAGGCATGAAGATCATCATCGGTAAAATTATGAGGGTTCTTGGAAAACAATAACTCGCATAATCCTGATGTTGTTTTAAATACATTATCACCCAGCTTAATATCCAGACTTCCGAACGTTAGTTTTTTATCGCCAAGTTTCCATGAAGAAAATTCATACCGAGGTCCGTATACTTTATCTGAATTCTTTCCATATTTATCTAAATAGCTAGCGGGTGCATCTATGTCAAGCGTTTGAATCTCCAGAGGCTCAAAGAAGCTTTGTACATTTTCTTTTTTCTCCTGATTTATATGTTTTAGAGCATTAAATTTGATACTAATATTTTTAGCGAGTTTTTCAACACACTGCTTTTTAGACGACATCTCGAAAGTAACTAGCATGTTTTTCTCATACGCGCCTTATTTATAGATATGCCACAGCTGACGCATCTGACGTATCTGTCACATGTCACAGATACGTCACATCTGTGACAGATGTGGCAGATGTGGCAGCTGCGTCAGATGCCTCAGCCGTTACATCTGTCATGTTAGAAATAGTTGCTTTATATAATATATATATATATATATATATATATATATATATATCCATTATGGATCTATGCAAACTGATCCGAGAAGTTTTCAACGCGATGGCTATTTTTCATGTGGTGGTATATATCCGTTATATATATATATATATATATATATACCTCACATTTCGCAAAGTAACTGTCGTCGATCGTACCCAAACTGCCACTTCTTAAAATCTATATAACATTGAATAGAATTAAAAGGGATCCTGTATCAGGATACTCTTGTTTTGTACTGAGTTTATTAACATTTATGATATATTGTGTTTATTTAAAAAGATTATAATAAAAAATATGTTAAATTATCATGTATTATTTATTGAACCAACTTTGTATACGCACATTGAAAAAATTTAGGAGAACAAGTCTCGTATGTGCTTCGTTTCAGTGTATATTTACACATCTCTCTCGCCAAAGGGGTTGGCTACCAACAACCTTGAGAGCGATATACACCCTAACTAATACAATAGCTGCATAAGGGTACATATACCTCTTCGAAGAAAGCCGGAGATATATCAAGGTGGGATGCTACCATCAACTGTTCTTGAATCATATCTTCGTAGGAATAAACAGTATCCCTGTTCTAAAAATAGAAAAATACTGATAATGTGTATAAAATAAATAGATCGTAGCATATCTTAACACTATTTGTTCTAGCCGCGATAACTTTTAAACATTTACTTGTCATAACCCGGCGCATGCGTATTTTTCATAACACCGATAAAGTTCTAAAATGTTTCATGCAACCAAACAGGATGTTGTGGGTGAGCAGAGCTGGGCACGAGTACTAAAAAAAGTATTCGTAAAATTTTAAGTACGAGTACTTAAAATATTTACTCGTAAGTACTCTACTCGTAAGTACATTTGAAAAGAGAGGTTACAGTTACGAGTAGTAATCGTGGAAACACGAGTAAAAAGTACGAGTACTTTTGAAAAAAAAATGTATTTAATATAATTGATTATTCTTTACTCTCTAAAAATGGGCTAGTCAAAAATGAAAAATTGTCATAGCGAAAAAGAAGCCACTAATAATTCTCGTCAATAGCAATTTGTATTTTTAACATTTAGCAGTCAATTCCCATGTAAAATTGTTCCCTGCATCTGAAAATGTCCTCAAAAGTTAGAACAGTAGAACAGTTTTTGAGATGTAGACCATTTTACATATAATATGGAATTGACTATATCTCAAAAACTGCTCAACTTTAATAATTTTTGACGGTATTTTCACTAATTTCCACTAATAACTGTGGTAATTAGTCATTTTCGACTAATTCATTTTTAGAGAGTGTACATATGTATAATATTATACATACTTTGGTCCTGAGCTATGATAATACAAATACAAATTTATAAAATTATTTATTTTAAACATTATGTACATAAAATAGTTTATAATTTTATCTATTTACTTGGTATAAAACCTATAGACTAATATATTATATTATACTATAGTATATATATATATACAAAATGTTTTGATGCTTACGATATTTTGGCAAAAAGTCATAGATATAATAAACGGAAATACTCGTATACATTACTCGTGAATTCCACGAGTATTTTTTAAGAGTACATTGAATTTGGATTGTAAGTACGAGTAATAAGTACTTCAAATGAAAAATACTTATGAGTAAAAAAGTACGAGTACATTTTTACTCGTAATTGAACTACTAGTAAAAGTACTCAGTACTTGGCCAGCTCTGTGGGTGAGTGATATAATTTTAAAATAATATCAAGGAAAATTAAATTAAAAACGGTAAATAATTGTTTTTTCAAAACATCAATAAAACATTAGTTAATATTGACCTAGTTTTTAGGTGAATCGCTCGACGCATTTTTAAATAAAATAAAAATTTGTTGAAATTACCACTTTTATTCTCTTTGTATTTAACTTAAAAACGCGTCTATAGATTTGGATAAAAAAATATGTCAATGTAAAATAAAGTTATATTGATGTTTTTACTACAAAAAACAAACATGGTTTACTGTCTAGTTGTTGAAATACGGACCTTCTTACTTAAAAATCTCATATTAGGAAAAATTTGAAGTTTTCACAATACAACAAAACATTTTTGATTGTTTTTATTTTAGTTATTATTTGAAAGAAAACTAAAAATCCTTTTGTTTGATATATATCACAATATATTTTGGTCAAAAACAAACGACATAATATGGTTAAAAATTAAATTTAGTGACTACTACATATATTTTGTTTTTTAACTATACTTCTTTGTTTTTAAGAAAAATTTAGGTTTTAATATATTATTTTAAAGATAATTTAATAAACTAAAATATAAAAACAAAATGTTTAAAATACCACCCTGTATATGGTGCTACAATTACCTTAAGCCTATTGAATACATGTAAATAAATAAATTAGTTTTGACTTACATCGGCCAACGCCCAATTTCTAAAGTGTTATTTCCACGCATGAGTTCTTGATGATTTTTCTTAAACGAGTCTAAGGAAGATGTCCAATCCCTTTATTCTAGTGTAAATTGATTGTTACTAAGTTTGATGACCAATATCCTTCTTCTCCAGAGTAATTTGTGTGGGGTTGTCCTTCTGGGGTAAACTTCTGTTGACTGTTCTAAAATTATAAAAATAAGTATTTTACCAAACGTGTAAACAAAACTAATAGACTAGTAGATTAAACAAACATTTTTCTCAACAAATCATACCAGGTTCTGCTGTAGTTTTACGTCCCTTTACATTTTTGTCGAAATCCGGTCTGAGAATATATTTAATAAAAAGATTTCGTAATTCTGATAATTTTCCTAAAATTTTAAAAGTATTTTACTAAATGGGTATGCAAATCACGTTGAATGTGAACTAAATAATATTTTATTTTTAAACACCTAAAGCAATATTTTAATTATATTTTTTTCAATGTTTATAATTAAAATTACTATCCTTAGCATATTTATTTACATTAGAGAAAATTATTTTAATTGTATTTTATCTCTTTAATTCTTTAAGCTACCTGGACAATTTTTAGGAATATAATATTATAAAAACAAGATTTTATCTCTGTTTTAAACTACTAAACAATTTTAAGAATTTAGAGAAAGTATACTTATTATATTTATAACTGTTTTATTGCAACAGAAATTCATTTTTTAAAACACCCCAAGCAATATTAAAAATCTAAATAATAAGGAAACAATATTTTAATTATATTTTTTTTCAATGTTTATAATTAAAATTACTATCCTTAGCATATTTATTTACATTAGAGAAAATTATTTTAATTGTATTTTATCTCTTTAATTCTTTAAGCTACCTGGACAATTTTTAGGAATATAATATTATAAAAACAAGATTTTATCTCTGTTTTTACTAATAAACAATTGTAGGAATTTGGAGAAAGTATACTTGTTATATTTTATCTCTGTTTTTAACTACAAGACAATTTTAAGAATTTAGAGAAACAATATTTTAATTATATTTTATCTCTGTTTTATTGCATGAGAATTTCTAAATTAAATTAAAAATAAGCTCAAGTAATACAAAACTGTTAGGATGTAGAATAATAGCTTTTGTTACTCTTTACTATTAAATAAATGGTTGTTTGGATGATAATTACTAAAAATAAAAATTACTTACCCAATATATGCACACACACACAATAAAAACTCAGTCTATAGGGAAAAACAATTAAAGGTCAAATTACACAATAAAACAAAAATTGGCACAACCGTTTAGGGAGAAAAAATCGAAATGTAAATTATTTCTTTCTGTTTTACTATTTATATCTAACCACCACACATTGCGTTATAAATTATATAACTTATAATATTGCAGTTACATATTTTTTGTTTTTAAGCGGAAGCCTCATTTCCGTTTCAAATTCTAGAAAAAACCACAAAGTTTGATATCAATATTGTATTGTAATATTTTTTATTTGAAAATCTTTAAATTATATTAATTAATTAAAAAATGAATATGTGTTATTTATTCAAATAAATATTTTAAAAATCCTCTCGGAAAAATAAAATTAATTTAGTGTGAGATATTTAAAATTTGCAATTATTTCATAGTTTTACATACATTACTTTGGGAAATAGGTGTTTTTCTTATCAGTTTTTATACATTAGTTAAATTTAAATAATTAATAATTATTTAAATATAGCTTTTATTTTTTTTTATAAATTTTAAATATATCTAATATCCTCTAATGACATCATTATCAGATAAGAGTTTCCTGCAAAATTTCATGGGTTACTTATTAGTAAACATCTGCATATGACTCATATTTTGAGGGGGTGCTGGCCGATCATTTTTTTACAGCATCTCTAGGCGCCTGTTATCAATTCCGAACGGTAGCTCAGCAGGTAGCGCTTCCGAGTCTTCGATAAAGTCTGGCTGGACGGTCTCATGTTTAAACTCCACCATTTAAAACTACCTACCCCATTATTATATTTATTAGCTTCATATCTAAAAGACCGGTAATTCAAAACAAAAATAAACAATTTATATTCACAATTCCACACACTAGGCGCGGGCGTACCCCAAGGCACAGTCTTAGCGCCTAAATTATATAGTATTTTCACTTCCGATATCCCGATTTTTTCACACACTAAATTAGGGCTTTACGCAGATGATACCACTATTTACGCGCACTCACACTATACACAGGTCGCCGCGGCGCAAATAAAAATCCATCTTCGTATGTTAACTGCTTTTTTCGACAAGTGGTTGATAAAAATTAATAACAACAAAACAGAACTCATACACTTTACTAAAAAATTCACTAACAGTCGAATCATAACTCCTATCACCCTTAACAACGTCCCACTTGTCGAAAAAAGCAGCGTGAAATACCTTGGCATCACCATTGATAATAAACTCACATTCACCAAACACATAAAAAACTTAAAACCTAGAATCTTCGGCGCTCTTAAAGCAATCTACTCAATCATGAATAAAAATAGCATCCTTTCATTAGATAACAAAATCCTACTATTCAACACTATCTTTAGACCGATACTTATTTACGGACACCCAGTGTGGTGCTCCACTTCAAAGACCAATTATGTAGCTCTACAAAGGATTCAAAACAATCTTTTGAGACATGTAACCGGTAAAGACAGGTACACTCGCATTACAGATCTCCATGAATCCACTAACATCCCTTACATTAAAGATTACGTCATAGAACAAAGTGATATTTTCTACCGCTATAAGCTAAACATAAACCCACTGTTAAAAAACATCACTAATATTCGCCAACATGACAATGCTAACATTAAACATGGTCTAGTTTATAGAAAACTTCCCATCTTTAACGAACCCTTAATAATAAATAACAATAATGATTAACTAATAAATAAACATATAATTACAAACTAAATCGCCTAAATTAATTTCACCATTAAATTGATGGATTACTCGATTGGCTCACTGCGTGCGAGCTGGGACCCAACCCGCGGACAGAGTGGGTAGTACTTGCATTCGTACATACGACTACCCACTCGATAGCGGCGGGTTCCGGCCCGCGTGCAGTGTGCTCGTTGAAATTACCTAAATAAAAATCTAAAAATCACTAATAAAATCCCTTGTGCCTTTTCTACTGTCTTCACTATCTATCTATCATATATTTAAGCAGGTTTTTTCCCTTGTTTTTCCTGCAATGAATACTACCAAAATTTAATCATCAAACCATCAATCTCTGTGAGCTGCAACATCGCATCCGATTTTGATATTACCACAATGACGCTAAATCACTATGTGAACAAGGCGGGCGTTTTCAACTGAATCCGGACAGTGTACTATTTTTTTCATTCATCTACCATCGATGCGGGGGTGCTTGCTATCCACGGACAACACACCACCGGCCGAAGAAAGAAGAAAGAAGGGATACATATTGTATTATCTTATCTCTGTTAACCTAGGCAATGTTTTATAGTACAACAAACCATTTTATTGTATATATACTAAGTTTTAAATATATTTTTCTGAGTCTTTCTGAGTCTGAGCTTCCGACTCTGGTGCAGAGGGTCTCGGGTTCAATCCCTGAGGGTGGCCGGCTGATAGCGGCGAACTGACGGCGACCGAGCGACCTTGGTGGGAAAAGGTGGATGGTTAAGAGTGAAGTTAGCTGCGGGAGAATTAGTGAAGTTAGCTGATTTTTGAATTTCCCGCCATTCCCGCCCGCAGGTGTATGACCTTGATATGGACAAAAAATTGCAGAATGGACCTTAGATTTTCCTATGGGATTTAAAATGGAAAAATGACCGAAATTGGGGTAGAACTCTTGTTGCTTATTTACTCTCCTCGATAGTTTTACCGAAATCATGGATTGACTTCTGGTTTTGTTTAGCGTTGTGCAGCTCGAAGGATAGAGCAGCGGCAGATTTACGCGGCAACGAATGTAATTTAATGTCAGAAATAAGATCCTTGTTTGATTGATACACTGTTTTAAGCCGCAATTTGGCCGACTGAGTTAATTTTGTTTTAAGAATATAAGTTGTTAGCATTTTCTTCCCGTCTGCATCTAATAACCCGTCGTATAATTCAATTGCATCAATAAGCTGTTTTGTTACATCCTCCTTACCATTCATAGTAGGCAGCAAGGATGCTGCTACTTTTAACTCAAATTTGTCACCCATTTTTGTTTCTAAATCTACCTTAACACTATCTCCTACCCTAACTTGCTCTTTAGCTATCCTACACCTGTCCTGTAACAATTTACTAATACTCTCAATACTGTTTTTAATTTCTGTTAAATAACTACTTAATTGCTAGCGATTTAAATTTATTTTAATTGATTTATTATTAAATCTAACCGACGTGTTTCATTTTCTTTTCTTAAATTTCTAGAAAATAACTTTAATTCCTCGCAAATGAACTGAAGTTGCTGCGTATCACTCGTCTAGAAGCACCATTGTTTTTTTTTTATTTATTCACCTCACTTTCACTTTGACGCCGCATCGCTGCTAAGGATATTCCTACTTCTTAGGATTTCGTTGCGGATTCTCCTATCAAGATACCTTTTTACCGTCTTCTTTAAATAGAGGACAATACCACAAAGAAATACAACTGCTAGAACCATTCCAATTACTTCATAAACGTAAACCTTGGTTAACGCCATCGAAGACACCTCCACTATTACCTGCCTGGGCAATAATTACCTCTTCTTTAGAAACTGTTTTCCCCATATTTAAAACATTTACAGTTTAAATCTCCAACTGCTACTGCGAGAATACACTCCGTTATGGTAAATTCGTCACTTTTCCTAGGCGAGACCATTCCGAATTGGCAGGATGGCCATGTAATGTATGAAGGGTGTTTGATGATAAAACAATACCAGTTCCCATTAACTACTTTATTTACGACCGGTCATGTCATGCCATTTGACTGGCAGCAGGAAGTGTATTGGACTCACTATTGCAATTCAAACACATTCTTTAGTATTTGCAAAATTAATCCATTACAGGATACCCTGAGTCACCTAAAATAAACAATATTTTAAATATAGTCGTTGATACTGCAAAAAGACGTATTTTAAAAATGTTAAAAAATGGTTGGTGCTTTATTTTTTTTAAATTTCTTTATGCTTTTAGGTTTTTAAAAATGTACACGGAAACGTTTTTTTTTCTGAAAAGTTAATGATTTTTATTTTGATTCTCCACTTTAACCGACCTTGGCTGTGGATTTTTAAATAAAAAAGATACCCATACATAGAGAATGGTCCACCCAGTATACCATATCAATAATTATTAGTATAGTATATGGGGTGGACCAGTCTTTATTTGAAAAGCCACAGCCAAGGTCGGTAAAAGTGGAGAAAAGTTGCATAATTAAAAGTGGCTTAAGCCACTTACCATTCCACTGCCGTGAAACATGTTGCTCGTGCAAAATATTATGTTTCTTACCAAACTTAATGCCCACATTACAGAATAAAATTAAAAGAATTGCTGTTATCCCAGCCTTTGCCATTCCAAATTTAGTTAATGTCCAAAAGTGTAAAAATGTATAATTTGTATAATCGTACTCCCAGTAAAATATTGGCGTAACTTAAAATTAGTAGTTTAAAGTAATAAAATTGTAAAAATTGGAACTGGTTTATTTAAATATTAAGAAGTTACATATTGTTTACTTGTAGTGCAAAATTTATATTAAGGTACCTAATAGGTACCTATACAAAGTAAAAAAACGTTAATTCTAGATTCCTTTAGGCCATATTAGTATCTGTGATACAATTGCTGTGTGCAGTCCCGGTTGCATAGTATGTACCGATTGCAGCAAAGGCCACGTCGTTTGACGGTGTGGATCACCTGATGTTCTTACATCTCGCCTCTGTTGACTTAACAACCGAGCATATAAGCTGAGGGAGTAATTTGTTTTGATTGTGTTCCACTACACCAAGTTGCCCGACACTGATGAGACCCAATAAAGGTCGAAACAGCTGTCTGTCGGTATTTGAAGTTGGTGGAACGCATTCGAAACAAAAAACTTTGGCGAGGTGTAGGTTCAATTTTTTCTTATATTCTTATGAATATTACCAGTGATGGGTCAAGAAAGTTTCTTAAAGAAACTAAGAAAATTGAATGTTTAAAAAACGTTACCTTTACGCAAGAAAATAAATTTTAATTTATTAATAATAAAACTTAGCAAGCATTTGACAAAGAAATCAAACTGGGTAGTTTGGTAGGTAGGTACCATGGTACAAAGGTAGGTACCTGAACTAAACATTTCGCAGCAGCAACAAAGGAATTAATTAATTCATTATTACTAACCTTTGAGTTCCCACATAAGTCTATGGAATTAATTATTTTATTATAACCTGACCTGTCAAGAATACCTACATATATTTTATCAAGTTGATAATTCTTTCTGGCGCTAAATTTAAAATTAACGGAAAGCGTAAGCTTAATTAAATGGATTTTAGAAGCAGCTGTTAAAATTTCGAGGTTAGAATCTATTAAAATTGATTTAAAAGTCATGGATTGCTTTGATATCGTAAAGATGAGCAGCCGAAATCACATAGTGGGGAAAACAAGACTAAATTAAATTAAACGTCTCAGCTTGTTAGCTAATAAAACGCATTTCTTTTCTGGTGATACTTTCAACGGAACCAGTTAACAGGATAGTTACATCAAGCCCCCGAATAATTATAAACAAAACAATTGTATGTAGAACGATTGAAATATAAATTTTATAAAGTAGTAGCTAAAGTAAACATTTTATTTTTGATTTAAAAAATAAAATGTTTACTTTAGCTGGAGTTATAATAAAAGTTTATCTTGGCTTGACACGGTCCTCCTAAACCACTTTTAAATCAAATTTCGAGCACCCAACTTTTTTCTTGCTTAACTATGTGTTATAGGCTTAAACTTAATAGTTTAAAATAATCTTTATAGCCATTTTTAATAAAAATCCAAAGAGATAAAAATATAAGCAAACTATTGGGAATAATATAGAAAAATGGTTAATTTGTTAGATGTAACAAACATATAAATGCAATATTAAACTTTTCTAATATTTAATATTTAATCATGCTTTTTAAATACAAACAACACATAAAAAACTAAAATTAATAGTAGATTAAACAAGTTATATGTGATTGCTTTTAAAAGTCTGTTTGCGTAAAGTAAATTATTTCTGCCAACTTTATATTTAGACCAAATCTTAGCAAAATCATGGTGAAGAGATTCCACAGCTTGTTCACTAATTCCCAAACCAGGTTTTTTTTCACAAAATTGCCTGACATAAAAAAAGACTGCATGTACTTTCGGAGTGAAATACGTTGTACATATTCTCGACAACTTTTATAAAACGTGGGAATGTGTACATATTTAAAACAGCCCATGCAGCATAATGATCTTAAAATGTCAATTTATATTGGCCCAGCAATAAATTTAATTCAGGAGGGGGATATACATCTAAAATTAGAGTGTCATAGGCTTCTCCTGCAAGAATAGGAGGATTTAGACAGTTCATATAATTCTTTGCTTCATATTTTTTGGACCCAAATGCAACCCAGCTATTGTAATATTTTAAAGAATTGTCCATTCTTTTTAAAGTTGCAGAAGACTCCAGACTATTTTTGTGGGAAAAACACCATGTGCAAAGATAACAGCTTGATTGTGACATTAGACCAAATATCAAATTCGCTAATTTCAAGTCAGTAACAATAGTGCCAATAAAATTATTATTTAACCTTAGTAAAGCTCAAAGTTTAGCAACATTTGCGTAACTTTTCTCTGGATTCTGAGAAAAGGTTTTTATATGAACTATCTAAATCCTCCTCTTCTTTCATTTATTGCTGTGCGTTGTTAATACTCTCGTGAAACATATGCTGTAAATTACTCTTCTCAATGTTTCCCTTGGGTTTATAGACCATATTATTTTAAGGGAGTCGTCGTGAATTCGTTGGAAAAGAAATGAATATCATGAGAATATCTATTAATGAATGTACCAGCACAGTTTATTGAAGGTTGAAAGTCGTATATTATAACCGTATAATATATTATATTATAACCATATAACTCTTACTCCTACTCTTTTTTATACCCAACAAATTAAAGTTACAAGGTAAATTTCATAAAATTATTTCGTATTAAACCTTAAGAAATTTTACCTAACAATAATTTTGGAAAAATAACATTTTTATTATTTATTATAATATAGGTACCTAAACAACTGTTTACCTCTATTCCAATATAAATTAACAAAATATTACATTTTTAATAAATTAGGGTTTGATTGAGTTTAGAAACATAAACATCAATAAGAAGAGCTATTTAATGTTTTAAAAAGAGTTTTTTAAGTTATCATCATAAAAGTGAAATAAACAATTGGTACAGTATATAGTGGTCAAAACTGATGTTTCTTAGGAATAATTACATGTACAACCGTTTTATTAATAAACACATAAAATGGCCTAATAAAATTCCAGCCTAATAAATTTCCAGAAATGCAGTCATACCAGTGTAAATCAACACCACGAGGTAGACCAAGAAAAATATCTGAGGAGAGTTCTCAGCGCAGTAAACAAAGACAAGTGGAACCAATGGTATAGAATTTAAGTCTAGAAGAACTGTACTTAGCTGCAGAAAAAAGCTTGGTAAAATCAGAAACTGCAGCCCAATTTATGATATGGCAATTGAAACTTCGCCCAAAGAACTAACAAAATAAAGGTGGTAAATGATGCACCTTCTACGACTGTAAGACCGGTACAACCCTGAAGAAGCTTTAGGTCGTATGGTGGATCTTGGGTTAACGAAAGAAGATTACACCACGATGCGACTTGGAGCATAAGAAGGAGGTGCCGATATTTATCACACATATATAGAGGCAAAAAAGGTGTTATCCTGCAAACATCAAAGTAACTGAAAACATCACAACGTTTGGCACAAGTAAACACTGATGTAATTTTGCAGAATACACTCGACCGCAAAATTAACCGGACACTTGATTTTTCCTTAATAAAATTTCTTAAACGCCCTGTATATTGATGTAACACTATACACAAATAAACAAATATAAGATTAAATTATATTAAAGTTTTTTTAGGCTTTAAAATACGACGATGACATTGTTTTATATATTTTTTTATATCTTTAACATTTTAATTCATTACTTATTTAAAAAAGCTCTTCAATTAAATTTTATTCCTGTTTGTTTTTGGCCTTTTATGGTTTTTCTAAGTTTGTTTTAAAAGTTATTTTTGTAATGACTCCCGAAGAAGCCGCTCAAGCTGTTGCACTTTACAATGATGGACGGCTGCTGATTAGTGTTGTAAAAAAAACGTTTTTTTTTCAGTTGAAAAAAAACACGTGAAAAAAAACATGTTTTTTTTCACTGAAAAAAAACAAAAGTTGTTTTTTTTCATCCCCATGGCCTCGCTGTCGGCAATGCTGACTTAGCATATCGTATAGTCCATACGGTATTATAATAGAAGAGTTAAGACCTGCGGCTTTATAGGTTGATGCATAGTTGGTGGAAATACCGAAAAGAGAAGGCTCAGGGCGAAAGCTAACAACGTTAAACAATTTGTTTAAGAATATTACTAATGGTAAGTAAGAAACTATAATTAGTATTAAATATTCTTCTAGTGACAGAATGTGCCAAAAATTCTTTCCTCAGCAGTGACATTTCGAAAATCCTGTCACTTAATATAATTTGAGTGTTTTTTACCATTTTTTTGAAAAAAACATTTTTTTTGAAAAAAAACATTTTTTTTGAAAAAAAACAAGGTCCTCTGTTTTTTTTCTAAAAAAAACATTTTTTTTTGAAAAAAAACAAGACTGTTTTTTTTTCAGTGACAACACTACTGCTGATACGGTATATTGCCAACACACTTAATATTCTCCGAAGCACAGTGTCTGATGCAATTCAAAAGTTTAGGGAACAGGTTCCTATTCAAGATTACCTGAACAAGGAAGACCGCGATCAACAAGTGAATTTGAAGACCGTTTTCTTCGACTTCAAGTTCTGCGAGACCGGACACTTTCTGCTACAGCCTTGTCTAGGAGATTGGCAGATGTTCATGGTACATCCATTTCATCAGATACTGTACTAAGAAGACTGAGGGAACATAATTTAGTACCCCATCGACCTGCCACTGGCCCACTGTTGGACGCAGCCCATCGTAGACAGCGCTTGGAACTTGCGCGAACCCATGTCGATTGGGGTATGGTTGAATGGAGTCGTGTTCTCTTTACGGATGAGTCCTGTTTCACCAGATACTCACCTGATCGTCGACAACATGTGTTTAGACGACCTGGAGAGCGATATACTCAGTGCTGCTTCTCTCCCAGAGTACAGTTTGGTGGTGGAGGTGTAATGGTTTGGGGAGGCATTTCTTTGGAGGCTCGTACGGCACTTGTAACCTTTCAAGGGCGTAGTATAAACGCTGACAGGTACATAAGAGAGTGTCTTGAAGAACATGTGGTACCTTATGAACCATTTATTCTTTAATTCTTACTTATGCAGGATAATGCTCCGCCGCACACAGCCCAGGTAATGCGTCAGTACCTTCACGACGTTGGTATTCAAGTTCTGGGCTGGGCACCTAGAAGTCCTGACCTGAATCCCATTGAGCATGTGTGGGATAACCTAGGGAGAAGAATTAGGCAAAACTACGAGGAGTTTCACACACTGGCTCAATGGGAAGAAGCGCTATTGTTTGAATGGGTGCAGATACCTCAGGGATATGTGGCTGCTTTAATTCAAAGCATGCCTGAAAGGCTAAGAGCTGTCATTCGAGCTAGAGGTGAAAATATTCGCTACTAGGGCATGTTTTTGGATTATTTATTTTTTAATAACGTATATTAGTTTGTTTTATTTTTTTTTTTATTTTTTTTTATAAATTAATAAACAATATTTTTTAATTTTTTTCTGGTTAAAAATGTTTAATAATAAAGGATTTATTAAAAATAATTAAAATTTGTTTATATTTTCTTATATTTTCCCGAAAAACAAAGTGTCTGGTTAATTTTGCAGTCAAGTGTATGTCGGAGAACTGTGACCCAATCGAAGTCTACTACAAATGGGGCCTAAATAGCAGCGGTGAACAGTATATACAAACAAAATTTCACAAGTAATTCGGAATATGCGGATTCCAACATAAAAATTTTTCTCAATCTGTTAGTGGTGGTAACACGATTTGGAAGAAAGTTTTAAGTCAGTCGTATCTCTGCCCAGCTGACAGCATGACGTTCTTTTTACGTATTTATTTCGTTACCCATTACGACGTTTTGACCTGTTGGATGACGTCGAATCAATCAAAATATGACGTGAAAATGTCACAGCCCAAAGTGACGTAAAATGACGTCGTTTTATGTCACTTTGGGCTTTTATGTATTATCGAAGTAATTGTAACGTATAATTACGTTAATTCCAGACGTCATTTTACCAACCTAATTATGACGCATGTATCGATTTTGGGACCGTACAAAAACAAAAATATTGATAAAATTTTATTTCAAAAAATAAACAAAATATTGCACATTCTGTGCAAAAGTTTCCTCAAATTTAAAACCCCGATAATATATTAAATTACTTTTTAAGATTTTCATATTTACGGAGTACGTAAGTATACTTATGCGGATAGTTTTAGATTTGAGGCAACTTTTTTACAACCAATTCTTATTCAGAAAAAAAACCAGCAGTACATAGATGTATTTAACAATGTGTTACGGTTGTCATAAACTCTGTGGGTAAAAGGCATAAGGGGATAAGTCAAAAAAAGCAATTTTTCGGTAGAGACTTAAACGTGTTCGCATTAATTCAGGAAATATATTTATGGTCAGCGAGTGTACCCTTTTGCTAGCATATGACATTTGCTGGCAAAAGGGTATACCCGCTAAGCATAAATGTATTTCCTAAATTAATGCGAACACGTTTAAGGTACTGCTAAAAAATTCATTTTTTTGATTTATCCCCTTATGACTTTTACCCACAGAACAGATAAGTATATAATAACCAATATACCTATGGGTATTTGTTAAACTTATTATTTCATTACTTTTTATTAATGCCCAATCGCGACCATGACGCCAAACAAAGATAGGACACCGGCTGTCAAATTCAACATCACCCCATCATTTAGTTTTCATACATTTTAACACAAAAGATATAGGTATGTAAGGATCAACGAAATAACAAAATTTTGCTTACCTTAATTTATCTGCAACTAATTTAATGTGTGATAATTTGGCAAAAGCAGACACTTGTTGCATGGTGTTGTAAAGTCCCTTTACACCCCTTTCCAAGGGTCATTTACATTGTAATTTAGGATAAGTTATTTTTTTAGAAATACACGTGTAGTGCAAATATTTTATATTTTAAGTTCGTTACTCTTTTCCAAGCATTAAACCTAGTTTCTGCTGAGTCTTTGTTTTTCTATATTAGGGTTTTATTATTAATTTTCTATTGGTTAGAACTATTGTTGCTGTTAAATTTTCATTGGTCTAAATGGTCAGACCATCTTCGCGTATGTCATGTGACATACCCTAAACAAAACCAAAGGCACGGACAGAAATCGGGAATTAGGTTCCGAACAATGAATTAGTATGTAACAACTCTAAGAATAAGATAATTAAGTAGATTGAAGCCAGAAAATAGTGTAATTTGTAGTTATAATCGTTTAAGTACCAATAAACGAAAGTAGTACAAATCCTGAGTGTCATTGGACTCACCCTAAACTCCTAACCCTCAACAAAAAGTGGTGGCAGCGGTGGGATTTCCGCAAGCGAATAGCCGAAAAAGTGATACATTTCGGTGCTGGAAAAGTTCCCATAAATCAAAAAAGTTGGGAGGAGTCACTATCAGGGTTAAAAGTTGCTGACACTACAACGCGCCGTTGCAGAACATGACCACCATCCCCGAGAACGAAGCCAGCTGCGAAATACCTGAATTCACCAGGGCAGACCCGAAACTTCTTGGAGGGCAGTGTTGTTTATGTGTTCTGCGATAGTTCAAAGTTCACGAAAATTCTGTGCTGAAGCTACTTACCATTCCAGTTCAACAAGTCGACGCACCAAGAAAAGAGAATAAAACCCAGGCTACAGAAAAATAAACTGTAAGTTACAATTGTTCTAATTGTGATTTTGCTGCTAATGAACGATAGGTTAGGCGAAAATTTTGTAGATTATTTTAACGAAGACGAATTGGAGATCGAAATCATGGCATTTTCTGCCGAATTATCTCTCAAAATGATCCCTGCATTTAGTGGTGACCGGCCTGAGTTACACAAATTTTTAAGTTGTTGCGACGTAATTTGGGCTATGGCAACCACGAGAAATCAGCAAATACTATTTTTTAATATTGCGAAATCAAAATTGTCGGGTTCAGCATACAGTGCTTGCAAATCCAAGTCCGACCGCGTTGGGAAGGATGGTTGTTCAATACCCGCGTGAAAAGAATAAGGATAGAATGCCAAACAGAATTTTATTGGTCAGAGCGTCAGGCGTGCGTATTGTAAGCGCCTTCTGTTTGGCGTTCTATCCTTGTTATTTTCACGCGTCCTTCCCAAACCGGTCGGACTTGGATTTGCAAGCACTGTATAACATTGTTAAGTATAAAGATTTTAACGATTGGCCAGAATTAAAAACCGCTTTAAAAGAACAGTTCCTTGAGCGACGGACAATTGCGCAAATTCAAGTAGAGTTATTAAATTGTCGTCAAAATCTAAACGAAGATATTAGAGCTTTCGCGAATAGAGTAGAAAATTTAATGCAAGATCTAGATGACGCGTGTATAGCAAGCGAGGGTGAGGCTGCGCGTAATACTATCCAAAGTCTAAACAAGAAATCCGCTCTTAAAGCATTTGTTGAAGGACTTTGGGATCCTATTAAACTCATAATAAAGGCAAGTAGGTTTATTAACTTGGTTGACGCGATTGAAGCTGTGTGCGAAGAGGAGAGAAACCTCAGGTCAAATAAAAATTCGAATTTTAATAAGTTTAAACCCAAAGACGGCAAACGTCCTCTTAAATGTTTCAAATGCAATAAAATGGGTCATATTGCTGATCAGTGTTATTCAAACGGTCGAAACGCACCCCAATATCCAAATCATTTCAAAATAAAGTCCGAGGCCGATATAAAAGCAGGCGCATTGGTTTGCAGATATTGTAAACACCCTGGACATTCAATTGAAGAATGTCGGAAACGAGCGTATAACAATTCTAGGAAAAATGCAAGTACGTCACAGTCATTTAATACGCAAAACAATCAGTCGGGAAACGAATACGGAACGGGTCCAATGAACGGCAGAACCGCGACGCGTTCCAAAGATATAAAAACTGCCGAGCAATAAACTCCTTTCAGGGTAGGACTACCCTGAAAGGAGTTTATTATTAAACTTGAAGAATTTGAATACGAAGTTGTTTATAAGCCAGGCAAGCAAAACACAAATGCAGACAGTTTGTCCAGAATATGCTGCATAAACGCAACTATAAATAAACAATATGAAGAGTATTTAAAATATATTGAGAGCAAAATAAAAACTAACTCTAACGTAACAGATGTAAACGAAAATTTTAACGACTTGTCTAAAAAAATTAATTTATTTTATTTTACAGATAAAAACTTTAACAGTAATATTGAGTATCATAATTCTAAAGCGGAACTTAAAGGGCAAAACAAAAATATATCACATATAGCCTATTTAAAATCGGATGACCGATATTTCTTTTATCTAATAACTAGGGAATCCGAGTTTCACAAATCTGAATACAGCGATGTATTTTATTCATTGTTTATTCTAAAAAAAATTTGCATTTCTAAATCCATTGAAACTTTAGCATTCTCTAGTAATAATTTAAAGCACGATAAGTTAAAACTTGAACCTATAAGAATTATGTTACGATATATTTTTAAAGATACTAATATCAAAGTTCTAATTTGTTCGAATTTTACTGAACAAAATTTAACTGAATCTGAAATAATTAAAACTTTAAACGATTTTCATGTAACGCCCCTTGGTGGACATCAAGGAGTTAATAGAACATTTAAAAGAATCAGGCAAAACTTCAAATGGGAAAGTATGTACAAGGATATAAAAAAATGTATCAAGTCATGCGAAACTTGTCAAAAAAATAAGTGTGGAAGAAAGACTAAGCTTCCAATGACTATTACTACAACCTCTTCTGCCCCTTTAGAAAAAATCTAGGTTGCAACATTCCCATCAAATTGCAACAGAAACAATTTTAAAAAATAAAGAAAGGTCTAAAATTAACTATGATAAGTTGATTAACAAACTAAATCTAAAAGTTGGAGATAAAGTTCTTTTAAAAAATGAAGCTAATATTATAGGAAAATCCAAAAAGTTACTACCCTTATTTCAAGGCCCTTATGAATTTATTTCTATTGACTCAGACGTAAACTTTACAATAATGATAAAACGTAAACCAACTAAGGTTCATATAAATCGACTTAAGTTATTTAAGGAATAATAAAAAATTCGTCATGTCTTGTTCCAGAATCCAAAAAAAATGATGCATGTTCCCTACCAAGCCTTACTAGGGATACTTGTTTTATTTCTTCTTACTAAAACCTCACTCATGGACAACACATTTTACAACATAACCCCAATCGAATCCAGTCCTGGCCTGTATTTTGAAAAAATAGGAAAACTGAATGCCTTTAACGATAAGTGGAAATTACTTATTTACTTAGATTTAGGAAACTTACGCAAAGAATTAGAGTCAATAAAAATCAAATTCGCTCAAGTCAAGCATCTATGTTATTTAGCTCAAATACGCGATGTCCCTGCAAACGAGTGCGACACTTTAAATAAAACAATAAAATATTCTATAGAAAACAATATTAATAAACAAAAGTTAATTTTTGAAACTTTAGGTGATTAAAGCGAAACGCGAAGGTCAAAACAAGGTTTGTTTAATGCCGTAGGACAAATATCCAAATTTCTTTTTGGTACTTTAGATTCAGATGACGCTGAATATTACGATAAACAAATTCAAAAATTAAACGAAAATCAGGATCACTTATTAAACTTAATTAAAGAGCAAACGTCATGAAGCAAATCGCACATACGTAAATACTAACAAAAATTATAGAATGTTAGAATATAGATTAAATAGCTTTTATAACTATGCAAACAATTTAAGTAAAAATCAGACTAAGATAAATTTAAATAGCGAATTAGGTTTAAAATTAAATGAAATAGTTTCATTATTGGAATTAATACAAATTAATTTTAAGTCTCAACAAGACAATTTATTAGAAATAATTTTAAGTGCATTAAAAGGATCACTTCATCCATTAGATATTAGTCCATTAAGATTAATTAAAGAATTATCTAAGTTACAAAATTACATGGATGTATTAAGTTTTCCTGTAACTCCAGTGTTTGAAAACACACATACTTTGTTTAATTTAGTTGAAACTAATGTTACTATTACAATAATCTTTTAGCATTTTACTATTAATTCCGCTAGTAAGCCCACGTGAATATGACATAATAAAAGTATCAAGTTTACCCGCTCCAATTTCAAAGAATAAATATGCTTTTATTGTCTCACCAGAGACGTACCTTATTATAGATTCAATTTAACAACATTATTTTATGATGAATAATTTAGAATTATCACTTTGCAAAAGCCCAGTTCAAAATCAATATTTTTGTGAACAAACAAAACCCATTCTTTTAGTTCATCTTCACGGTGGTTGCGAAGCAAATTTGTTTGTACCTTTAATAAATATTCCCAAATCTTGTGAAAAGAGGATTATGCAGTTGGATTACCCAATATTTTTACAATTAGCTAATGCAAACTCATGGCTCTATGCTATTCCTACAGAGGAACATATTGATGTAAATTGTAAATCAGTTAACCAGAGATTATCTTTAAAATTAATTAATATTGGAATATTTCAAATAGATTCAAAGTGTACTGCATACACTAAGAGTATGATTCTTGTCCCACATAGACAATTTTCTTCTGAAATATTCATTGATTATGTTCCACCACTAGACATTAAAAATGAAATACACTTTAACATAAGCACCTTAAACAATTTTTCAAAGTTAAGTACACCATTAATAATAGAATCTTTTGATGTCAATGCATTAACAAGAATTAGTCAAAATTTAGATGTTTTAGAGGAAAAAGAAAAGGAGTTTTCCAACAATAATTCATTTCATTTTCATAAACTAACACTGCACAATATGCTTAACTATATATTAGTCATTTTAATTCTAATTATTATTTTATTTTATAAAATTTATGCTTTTCTACTTCCACGAATTTAGAAGCACTTTGCCAAAAAACCTCAAGATGATTCAGGTAACTCTTCAAGTCCTGAAACTCAAGAAGTAGTGGAAGAGGAGCATGAGCTTAATGAAAATTGCACCAATCCTCGGTTCAATTTTGAAAATTAGGGGGGAGGTGTTGTAAAGTCCCTTTACACCCCTTTCCAAGGGTCATTTACATTGTAATTTAGGATAAGTTATTTTTTTAGAAATACACGTGTAGTGCAAATATTTTATATTTTAAGTTCGTTACTCTTTTCCAAGCATTAAACCTAGTTTCTGCTGAGTCTTTGTTTTTCTATATTAGGGTTTTATTATTAATTTTCTATTGGTTAGAACTATTGTTGCTGTTAAATTTTCATTGGTCTAAATGGTCAGACCATCTTCGCGTATGTCATGTGACATACCCTAAACAAAACCAAAGGCAGGGACAGAACTCGGGAATTAGGTTCCGAACAATGAATTAGTATGTAACAACTCTAAGAATAAGATAATTAAGTAGATTGAAGCCAGAAAATAGTGTAAGTTGTAGTGATAATCGTTTAAGTACCAATAAACGAAAGTAGTACAAATCCTGAGTGTCATTGGACTCACCCTAAACTCCTAACCCTCAACAATGGCTTCAACAAGTTGTTGTAACTGTGGCATTCGGCCACACCGGCGGCTCTGAATTTTAACTAAAGTGTGTGGCGCGAAATTTAAATATTTAACTGCAAATATATTTTATTATTTATTTACAAGTTGAATAATGTAACGTGTCAAAAAGACTCTTAGTTTATTTTATGAATTTGTTACTGTTTTGCTAATCAAACTAAAACATACTTATCGGCACTTTATTATTTAGTTTAATTTCCATACTTTACTTGCTGTACTACTTTTATTTTCTCTATTTTGGTTTATTTTCTTAACTTATAATATATTTTAAGTGGTATCGTACAGTATAATTTTTCTGTCCTACTTTTGGTTTTGCCGGTAATGCCTGGTTAGTTTTATGACTTTTTCTGTCCTTACTAAAATTTTTATTACATTTATTATTATTGTCTAGTTCTACTACTTAATTTACCTTGTTAGTCTTATGTTTTCTATCGTTGTTTTAAGTTACATTTTGCAGGAACCTCGGTTTCCACAAGACTCTTTTCGTTTCCTAAGAGATTGAGTTTGGTTTTAGGAATACCTTCGTTGAGTTATTATTTGTATTTGCCTTGGTTGTCTATATTTTATAATGGTATTTTGATGTAGCCATTTTCTGTTTACATCTTATCTGTCAGGTAATTCAGTGCGGCCAACGTTATTTTAATCGCACCCCTAGATTTTATCTGTGGGTTGCATACTGTAAATCCAGTGTTGCCAACGTTAAAGTTATGTAACGTTCCTGCTGAGGTGACGCTTGGTTTGACTGACAATTGACAGTTGGCGTTAGGCTTGTGAGCGGGTGCAACAGGTGCTTTGAAGATTTGGTTTTATTTCCACCATCCGTTCTTAATTGCGGGATTTGTCTTCAGAGAAACCTATATTGGATCCATTTAGACCGTTATCGTTTTGGATTTTGTATCTTTGGTCTATGGATTTAGCGGATTCGTCCGGATTTAAAATGCACATGCTCTAGGTAAGCGTCTTTTGTCTATTTCATGGTTTTTTTCTATCTAAGCCTATTTTAGTGATCAAGCCTGCGTCATTTCACACTACACCGCACATAACATCGTTGAATAAAATCCCACGGTTATAACTTGACATCGTTGTACAATAATTTATTCAACCAGGCGTAAGTACAAATAATTTCTTTGGTAGACCTATTCCATACCTTTACTTTTCTCTTTTAGGGTTTTGGTTTTTCTGTTTTTGTTTTGGTTTTGTTTTGGGTTTTCATAACCCTATTCGTGTAACTTTTACACAACTTGGACACGACGGATTATCTCCCCGATATCCACCCCTATTGTGACCCTTGTTCCGGGGCATACACTACCGCGAAGGTACCCGGACAAGCCTAGTTTTCTCCTGGATTTGACGACTGTGAGTTGGCCGAGGTAGGACTGAGATCGACGTCTGCCATCTCACCCATCACCCGATTAAGACACTTTCCCCGGATTTGACGACTACCCGATTGAGACAACGTTTGGCAGCAGGATAAGTTCCCCTCTATTTTATTCTTTACTTTATTGTGTGGTATTTATACCGGAGTACATGTCATTTTGTTATATGCATATTTTTGTAAGGTTTGTTGTTCTGTGCCAAGGCTGACCAGCTTTTGCCCGTATAACCAGCTGCTGGTTGGTTTTGATCCAGACCAACGGCCAATTCACTTCTGATTTTCTTTATCTTTATTGTTCGTTGTGTTGCGAACTGATTTGGTTAAGCTTGACCGTATAACCAGGTTTACCCAGATCAGGTTGCAACCCTCGGGTTGCTAACCTTGTTACACCTACAAGCTTAACTTGTAGCGTCACCTCAATTTTTGTTTTGCCCTGGTTGCCTTAAGCACCAGTTTTACCTAATTTTGTTTCGCCCTGGTTGCCCTAAGCACCAGTTTTACTTACTTTTTGTTTTACCCTGGTAGCCTTCAGCTACAGAGTGGTATTTTACTTGCAGAATATATATATTGTTTTTGTAGTTCGTAACTACCAAAAGGGTTGTAAACCCAAGTGATCACTTCGGTATGATTTTTGGTATTTATCCTAAACACAAGTATAATCACTTATTGCGTTATTTTAAATTATATATCAGTAATAAACCTTTAGTTATATCTATTTCGTGATTTTCTCTTTCTACGTTTTAAGGGCCACTTAAATCACGTGGCGCCTACGAACATCCCTTTATAACCCACACCCCTGAGCAACTATAGAGTCGGGCAGAGCCCTTAAAACTAGATATTACTTTAGATAGCGCCCACTGAAAAGTGAACCGTGACAATAAATACGTTGAAATTTCTAATATATTGAGTGTCTAGTAATAAGTTAATAATTGTTTTGTTTTGCTAATCAGGACACAAAATATTTTATGTTCTGGTCAAAACTAATAAAATTAAATACGATACGATCCATAATAATACTCCATGTAACTGAATTAAAGTGATGTGCCTGTTGATTTTAGGAAACAAAACAAAAGTCCACAATGTACAAAATTAATTTACACACTGTTTTATTGTTAAAATTATTATTGCATCACTTTAGGTCGATGTAATTTCGACTTTGGCAAAATTAAGTATATGGTTGGTCTGGGTTGGGACGTCGTAGAGACGTCGATGTAAAGTCGTCGACGTCATTTACCAATAATTACCTATAATCGACGTTTATATGAGGTAACCATGTCAGATGGGAATGAGATATAAGGCGTTTGATAAAGAATTATTATTATTATTTTATATGTTTTATTTTCTTTACTTTATTAAATCGTTTATTTTTATGTATTTTGTCTAAGTATATGGTAATTCGCTTGGCTTTGCAGCCTATAAATAGTATTATTTTTATGTTGGCAACCATGTCCACCCTACTTATATTGTGCTGACATAACCTATAATTATAAATGATATTAAATAAAAATATTTCTGACCAAATAGCTTTCAAATTAGCTAAAGGCCAAAAAATTTTGAAGAAGAAGAAGAAAAATATTTCTGATAATAATTAAGCACAAGTTGTATTTATGTAACAAAAATCAGGTAACGCATTTTACAATTATGCACATTTTATACACATTTTTATTTAATTTTAGTCTTCAAATAACTTGAATCAAGTTGACCCTTCAAAACAAAAGTTTATTATGGTTTCTTATTTCTGTTTTTTTTATATTATGTAGGGTTGCGAGAGCAATAAGTGTGTTAAAAGTGTGAAACTGTAAATAATTGTGTTGTGTTGAAAAAAAGGCATAAACCACACCAACTTTTAACTAATCAAAATGCTTGATTACAAATATAACAAATTACTAGTTTACTATTATCAACGTGCCTTTTTATGTTGGTTTATACCTAATAGAACCTCCATATGTTAAAGTTGAAGAAAACATTAAATTGTTGGAGTTATAGCTTTTTTACTTTGAGGGGTTTAAAAGTTTCATATTTTTACTTGGTGAGTTGGAGCCTCCAACCAAGAGAGGATAGCTTAAATTCAAATGTTACTCATAAAGGTTACATGAATACTTTATTTTAGGCCTCGTATGAAAGATGCTTTAAGTTATGGTTGCTTTAAGTTAAGGTTGCCGAGGCACTATATTGAGTTACAGAGGGTCAATCCTTAAATTTTTAAAGGTTTCATATTTTAAATAAGGTTTCAAGCTCAAGTGTTATTGAGGTATAAGTCTAAAAAAATTAATATTATTACTAGTTTAGTATTTAATGAGAATATGAATTAAAGAGCAAAAGTATTGAGCAATATAATTGGCACCTTGTTATTAAATGACCCTATTAAAATTACATATATATACATATACATATATATATATATATATATATATATATATATATATATATATATATATATATAAATATATATATATATATACATATACATACATATACAGTGCTATCTTTTGAACGAAAAAGGTATCGACATCGGACAAAAACCATTGTCAAGGACATTAAGAATACTACTTTTTGACGTCAAATTGATAGGTGCCCATTTAAGGAGCGCCAAGAGGGCAGTATCAACATAAAAATTTTAAAGGGAAAGGGGGGCTTGTGATACCTCATTTGAAAGGTATTTCGATTCTCTATTCGATGCTATTTAAATTTTTAAAATCCGTTTAACGGTTGCTAAGTAATTGAGCATTTCAGTTTTTCAAACTAATACATTTTCTTGCCGCCCTAGGCAGCTACATACGTTGCCTGTTCGGTAAATCCGGCCCTGACGGTGCGAATTATCAATTGATGACCTAAAACAACGTATTAGACATGAATGTGCGAATATTACCCAAGAAACGTTTACAAATGTGAGAACTGAAATTAGAAACAGACTATTATTGTGTCAAAATGTCCAAGGGGAGCATTTCGAACATCTAATTTGATGATTTATTGTACTTAATAAATGAAAACCTTGTACTGTCAGCAACCGTTAAACGAATTTTAAAAATTTAAATAGCATCGTATAGAAAATCGAAATACCTTTCAAATGAGGTATCACAAGCCCCCCTTTCCCTTTGAAATTTTTAAGTTGATACTGCCCTCTTGGCGCTCCTTAAATGGGCACCTATCAATTTGACGTCAAAAAGTAGTATTCTTAATGTCCTTGACAATGGTTTTTGTCCGATGTCGATACCTTTTTTCGTTCAAAAGATAACAGGGGGGGACTTTTAACGTCCGCACTGTATATATATATGTATATTTAAGAATCTGATCATTATTTTAAAGATAATATATATATATATATATATATATATATATGTATATATACATATATATATATATATTTATTATTAATGTTTTAGGTATAAGATAAAAGATAGTTTTATGACGAAAATTTTCGTCAAACCACGTCAAGTGGGACCAGAAAATTTCACGAAATCACCGATTTTGAAAATATTCACATTATTGTGTAGTAGGCATGACGCATATGTCACAGTAAAAATTTTTTTTTTAAATTCGGATTTTTGTTAATGTTATTAAGGTTAATAGTTTTGTCAAACTTTAGAGCACGGTAAAATTAAAAAAATAAAATCTCTGGGACCACTCTGTATAATTGAATAACATTTTACACACTATTGTAGCAATGTTTAGACTATAGAATGATCATTTAATTAAGGTAATTTTTTTTATATTAAATAATTTTGCATACATTTATTATAAACAATTGAAATTTTTTATGTGTTCTTCACGCTGAAAAAAAAATTAAACTTGTGTCATAATATGCGGCAAACGTTTCCGTTTAATAAGATATACTCAAAAATTTGTCCTTCACCTGTCATTCCGGAGATATTAATTTTTTTGTCCCGCTGTGCGCTTGATCGGTACGCGGCGCGCTTCCCTGCTAGCTCGTCAGCACAGCTTTCTGTTCTTTGCGCTTAAAGTACGTAGAGTTCACTGCAAAATACAGTGGGGAAAATAAGTCAATATTCAAAAAATAAAATGCTCTAATATTAGAATATAGTGGGGTCAGAATTTCTCAAACGGGCCACCTGAATTAGGTCAAAATTAGTTTTTGTTTGTAGATACATTTTTTTGATAGTATTTTACATCACTAACACAAATCCTAAAGGATTTTGTAAAAAAAAAATTTTCAATTGACATATTCATGATATTAAAAGTCAAAGTTTTTAATAATTAAAAAATAAAAAAATTCATTATGGCTGAACTAATTATCCGATTCCAACGATATAACTAGCGTTGGAATCTTGTTTTGACATAGATTCTTTGTTATTTTTTTCAATTGTCCTATTTTCATTTAGGTCGATTTTTTTTTGTTTTTTTTATACCAAATTCGGAAATAATTGCCTTCTGCGCCAGCTATCGACTCGAGAAAAAAAACACATGTACTCCAATCATTTCTCGAAATTATGCTGCTGAGAAAAAAAATGGCCCGCAGGTTGACAAAAAGTTATTCGTCCTTTTGTGGCCGCGCGCGGTGTCAGCTCACGCTCCGAACCGTGTACGCTGTACGCGCTTGTGACGCGACGTCTTACGGTGGTCTGGAACCTGCGGGCCATTTTTTTTCTCATCAGCATAATTTCGAAAAATGATTGGAGTATATGTGTTTTTTTTTTCGAGTCGATAGCTGGCGCAGAAGCCAATTATTTCCAAATTTGTTATAAAAAAAACAAAAAAAAATCGACCTAAATGAAAATTGTACAATTGAAAAAAATAACAAAGAATCTATGTCAAAACAAGATTCCAACGCTAGTTAAATCGTTGGAATCGGATAATTAGTTTAGCCATAATGATTTTTTTTTATTTTTTAATTACTAAAAACTTTTACTTTTAATATCATGAATATGTCAATTGAAAATTTTTTTTTTACAAAATCCTTTGGGATTTGTGTTAGTGATGTAAAATACTATCGAAAAAATGTATCTACAATCAAAAACTAATTTTGACCTAATTCAGGTGGCCCGTTTGAGAAATTCTGACCCAGTGAACAAAATATAAAATTTAACAATTTAATGTAACAGTCACATAATTTATATTCTTAACCTATAGGATTTTTTCTTTGACACCAAAGACACTTTCGTTAGTGACAATGTTATCATATTATCTTATCAATCACAATTTATAAGAAACATGTGTTTAAAAAATAAAAGTAAAATATCCTTCTTCGCGTGGTTATAATAAATTTTGGATATATTTTTTTAATCTATAAAAAGTAATCAATATCCTAGGAGTGGTTGTTAATTAAAACAGCATGAAATGAATGAACATAATTATTATATAAGATATGAACATTGTTAATTTCATGCTAAATAGTAAAATTGATTATTATATTTATGGTTTTTAAGTAGTAATTATATTCTTAAAACTAGATTCATCTTTAGAAATTTTTTTACATATAATCTGTTTAAGAGTCGTTGGTTGAAAATAATGATATTGCCGCGTTTTTTGTATTGCTACTGCTTTTTTTATGCGGTTCTGGTATTTTTTTTCATGCGCATCCTGGTCAACTTGAGAGCAAAAATCAAAATCTATTGTTTTAAAAGCATCAAGTAACGCGCTGCATACTTGCTTTATATGCCAGTCTTTTTACAGTGCCCCCGACCCCGTCGCACGCTCCCTTACCGTGGGATGTTGCGAAAAAATTCCACTCGGCTTCAATTCCGAAGTCATTTTTGTGATAAAATAAATTCAAAAAGTTGAATTTATTTTTATATTGCGATCCAGCGCCATCCGAAAAATAAAATATTTTTTTTAAATTTCTACAACCAAATTTGTTTTTTAAATAATTAACAAGTCTTGTGTTAAATAAGTGAACAGATTGAGCATCATGGGTTAATTTTTCCGAAATAATGACAAAACTTAAGTGATGCTCTTTGCCATTTTCGTGGTAATAAATTACATATGGATGAATTGTTGCTTGAGTGTTTGACCAATGATGAGACTGGATTGCATCCTGGATTTGAAATGTGTAGTTTTCTGCAAAATCCAAGGAAACCACAAATTCTCCGTTACAGACTGCACTTTTCTTTTCAACGAAATAGGCTCCTTGTGCTTTAAAACTAAAGACAAGTCGTTACCAAGCGCCTCTAAAAACTTTTCTGTTTTTTCTGATATCTGCACAATATCGCACCTGAAAAAAACCCTAATATTTATAAATAATAAATAAACATTAATATTGATTGTTGTTACCGGTCAGTGTTGATCCATTGACTAAATGTCACTTGAGTAACGTTATTTTCGGTCAATATTTCCTCCACTTTCTTCATGATAGCTGCTGTGCCAGGACATTCTTCGCAATCATATAAAAAACAACCCGGCTTTGGAAGTTCGCACACGGATTGCTTAATAAAGTCGCCCATTGATTTATTAAAAGAAATCTTATATTTTTGTAGTTTTCGCTTGATTCCATGTATTTTTAAGGCTACATTTTGATGCATTTTGCAAACACAAATATTATGCGTGCCAGTTTGGCCTGCCATAATGCATTCAAGTGGTCTCAAGTATCTAAATTTCGATAGACCTATTGAAATATCAGGATATTCGATCTTAAATTGTTCGTGTAAATCATTTAAATTAAATAGTAACAAAAATTTTGGCTTAGAGCAGCGAATATTCTCAACAAAAGCTGAATCTGAAATATTTTTTGTTTTATGTCCACTTTCTTGGGCGTTTTTTTTCTTTCTGATTTCTATTAATAATTTCTGAAATTATATCTCGAATATTTTTATGGGATAGTTTTGAAAAACATTTTTTTTAATAGGGGGTTCATCAAGTTCTTGTAAAATGTTATTCAGTTTTTCCAATTTCAGAGAATATCAAACGTCATTATTTTCAAAATTTGGATTACTCTTAAAATCTTCTTCGGAATCAGAAAAGTTATCGGAAAACTCACTTTCTATTATTTGATCATTGCTGTAACTAAAAAACAATTTAAAAATGTTTTTAGCTTCTTCTGTTTAGAAATGAATGTGTAATATTTCCACTTCTAATTAACATTAACATTACCATTAACACTATTGTGATAGAGGCAAGTTACGGCTGCTGACTAGGCAACCAAGCAACCAAGCGCGCGGAACTACACATTATACCGGCACTTCTCTTTTAATTGTTGATGTGAATACATTGTTAAAAATAAATTAATTAAAAAGTTCAACTGTTTTAATTTACCAAATTAAGAATTCAAAACTGGCGCTGTGAAACAGGATTCTCATCAACAAAAATCATTAGAATTTTTGGTTTGTTTCTACAATTTATGGTGAAACCGGACACATCAAAATCAAGAAGAAAGTCACCCGTCTTCAACCTGCCAAAGGACCCATTGAAGATTCATTGGACAACTTCGAAATCTCCTGAATTTCGTCCTTTCGTCCCCCGAGCCAATTGGAGATAAACAACGCATTAAATTTAATCAAGTAAGTCGTTCAGTAGTTCCTTTCGCATCCCTTTTATTATTTCCTAATTTATTTTCATTTATTTTAAGTATTATTTTTTGCCTTTATTAATTTTTATGCCAACAAATCTAAACAAAATTTCGGTTTCGGAATTAAGTGATCCAGAAATAGAACAACTTATTATATTATTAGAAAATACAACTATAACTAATCCCCAAATTAAAATCAACAAAGTAAATATGACAGATCCAGTAATTCCTCAAATAACTGATAAGCAACTTGAACAATTTTGTAAAGTAATACCTATTTATGGCGATGGTGAAGCATCTCTCAGCGATTTCATAATTTCTGTGGACAAAATTATTGATCTTTTTCAAGGCACTTTTGCAATGTGCTCAAACATTCAATTGCATTTATTTAACCTCTATGTTTTAAGCAAAATTCGCGGTCCACCAAAATCATTTATAACAGCCAATAAACTCGACAATTTTATTCCAAATTCTTTTCAAACTTGGCAAAATATTCGTACCGACCTTTTAAAAAAATTTGGTGAGCGTCGATCCGAATCTACATTGAAACGTGAACTAACAACATGCATTTAAAATTTTAATGAAAATTATAACGATTATTATTTGCGCCTGGACAAGAAATTAAATGACCTTATCGATCTTGTCTCCATTCAAAACAGCGATGCAAATATCGTTAAAATAAAAACAGAACTTTTTCAGCAAAAAGCACTGTTGACATTTAAAGTTGGTCTTTCACAACCCTACCGCGATTTGTTAAAATACAGCAATTGTAAATCACTAGAAGAATGTCTTTCGCGATGTTCTGAGCTCGAAAACGAAGAATCTTTTGGTAGAGCTATACGCAACACCAAACCTGATAAAAGCAAAACACCCCAATTAGTTTTAAATTCTTCGTCACCAAGATTTTTTAACTATCCCCCACAACATTTTAATCAAGTCAGTCACCCCGAACCACAACGATCAAATTTTAATAACACAAAACTCTTTGGTAATTTTAACAAATCTTTTCCTCATAAATCGCAACCAATATATAAACAATTTTTCGGCCCATCTACAAGCAAAAATTTGCCAAATACACAACATTTTTATAAGCCATCTCCGATGTCAACCCAAACCGCCAAATTTTCAAATCAAAGTTACAAACCATTAAAAACCCTCAAAATTTTAGGCATAACGCGTATAACATCGAAAGTACCGAATTTGATTCCCAGAGTTATTGCCCCGAAGACGACACTGTGAACGGAAGCGCACCTGATATGTCCGCGTCGTCCGATTTCGATCCCGGTTCACCTAACTACCAAGTTTATTCTCATCTAGATAATGATGATGCTAATTATTTGCCGTGTGAAAATTTTTACAACGTCAATTTGAACCCGAATGCTACATAAACTTAAATAATATTGCAAATTTACCTCGATTGCCTTTCATTACGTCTTATTTTAATTTAAATAACTTTTTTTAAAAAGAATTTACTGTGCTTACTTAATAAATCATTTACCAATAATAAAAATTTGCAGTATCCAATTTTTTCAGAATTCGGAATCAATTACTACTTTAAATTTCATATAATTCCCTGGCATGACAGATTTGATGCGCTAATTGGTTCAAGCGATCTTCAAAATTTGTACGCAAAAATTGATTATCGAACACACACTTTAAATATTAATAATATTTCAATAAAATTCCGTTATTTTTCTCCAGAACATACTAAAATTGCAGTTAATTGTCCCGATGGCGATGTTTTCGTCCCCAACGTTTCGATTCACAATCAAGAAATTTTACCCTCTTCTATTCATTTAGTCAAAGACGGATTTATAACAATTCCATATACAGAAAATGCCCCTAAACAAATCTCCGCTTACCCCTTGAACTTATTTAACATAGAAACGAGTTTTCCGATTTACAATAACGACTTAGATGTCAAAAAATTACGTCTTTCCCATCTAAATTCCGAAGAAACAACAGCAATTATTAATCTTTGTCAGCGATATAAAAATATTTTTTATAACGAATCGACACCCCTGTCATCTTTAGTCACTACTACCCATCATATAGCGACAAAAGATGAAAACCCAATTTTTACTCGTTCGTTTAGGCACCCTCCGCTTATGCGTTCTGAGATCTCTAAACAAATTCGGAAACTTTTAGACCAAAAAATTATTCGTCCTTCAACCAGTCCATATAGTGCCCCTGTGTGGATTGTACCAAAAAAACCAGATGCCTCAGGTGTCAAAAAATTTAGAATGGTGATTGATTACAGAAAATTAAATGAGAACACAATTGAAGACAAATACCCGCTTCCCAGAGTCGATGAAATCTTAGAAAATCTAGGACGTTGTAAATATTTTTCATGTCTTGATCTTGCCCAAGGATTTCATCAGATAAAAATGTCAGACAAATCAATCCCTAAAAGCGCCTTTACTGTCAACCAAGGACACTACGAATACGTTCGCATGCCCTTTGGCTTACGCAATGCCCCTGCTTCATTTCAACGTATGATGGACGAAGTTTTAAGGCCTTATTTATATCAAAAATGTTTTGTTTACATGGACGATGTAATTATTTTTTCAAAATCACTCCAAGACCACATTCATGATTTAAAACTAATATTTTCGGCATAAAATAAAGCAAATCTTAAAGTACAGCTTGACAAGTCAGAGTTTTTAACAAAACGGGTAGAATTTTTAGGTCATATCGTAACAGAAAATGGACTGGAACCAAACCCCAATAAAATTAAAGCCATCCAAAATTTCCCTATTCCTAAAACCGTTAAAGAAATTAAATCCTTTTTGGGACTTATCGGATATTACCGTAGGTTCATATCTGATTTTGCAAAATTGACATACCCAATTAACAAATGTACGCGAAAAAATTAAAAAATTGACATTTACAACGAACAATACGTATCAGCATTTAATAAATGCAAAGAAGCATTATCCAACTCCCCTATTTTACAATATCCGGATTTTCAAGAAACTTTTACCTTAACAACTGACGCGTCCAACGTTTCCCTTGGTTCTGTGCTCTCCCAAAAAGGACTTCCCATTGCCTATCACTCACGCACCCTCAATTCTGCTGAAAGAAATTATTCTACAACAGAAAAGGAACTTCTTGCTATTGTTGACTCTGTGCAACATTTTCGTCCCTATTTATTTGGCCGCACATTCAAAATTGAAACGGATCACAACCCCTTAATTTGGCTCTCAAAATTAAAAACCTCAAATTCACGATTAGTTCGCTGGAAAATAAAGCTGGAGGAGTACGATTACACAATAGTATATAAAAAAGGTAAAGACAATGTTGTTGCTGATGCCTTGTCTAGAATCGAGATCAATGTAAATGATACTGATTCGATCTTCCCAAATATCGAAGAAAACACCGACCCAGCTGATCTTGAAGAATTTCTTGAAAAAAGCACTGTTCATTCCCAAGCAGACAATATTTCATTTGAACTTCCAATAACTGACAAACCAATTAATTATTTTAAGAACCAAATTTTTATTGCTACTGGCCATTCACAACAGAACTCCCTTAAAATCAAATTTAGAGACCGTCGAGTTATAAGCATCGTATTACAAGATAATAACAATATTTCCGAACAAATCCTCTCTCAATTTAAAGAACTTATTGACCCTTCACAAACCTATTATCTGTATTTACATCAACCCAATTTGTTACGCCCCCTTATTGAGGAAACACTTGGAAAATTTTTTACAAATTCACTTAAAATTATACTTTGTTCCACCTATTTAAAAGACATTTGCAAAGTTGAGGACCAGGAAAAAATAATCGAGCAATATCATAATAGAAATCATAACGGCATAAATGAAACGTATTCGCAATTATCCCAAATTTATTATTGGCCTAATTTAAAAATCGATATTACAAAATTTATAAATGCTTGTACCGTATGCTTAAAAAACAAATACGAACGCAGACCCCCAAAGTACCCATTTCAAGGCCCGCTATTATCACATAAACCTTTTCAAAATTTACACATTGATGTTTTCTTTTATAAAAGTAAATCATTTTTAACAATTTAAGATCAATTCAGTAAGTACGCACAATGTTATATGTTAAATGATCGAACTAGTTTTGAAATAATTCGTAAATTAAGGCATTATTGCTCTCACCACAATTATCCGGAAAAAATTACAACAGATTCAGGCACAGAATTTACGAGCCAAACGTTTAAATAATATTTAAATTTACATAAAATAGATCACCATATTACTACCGTCCGAAACTCAAACTCAAACTCCCCCATCGAACGCTTTCATAGTACCCTTATCGAAAAACTAAACATCCTCCACGAAGTTAACCCGCGAGACTCCCTAGATGATCACGTTATCACCGCTGTCACAATATATAATTAATCAATACATTCAAGTACTAATTTTGCCCCTTTTACGCTATTATATGGTCCCTACGAAAAACTTATAGAACTAAATACCGACACGCCTATTTATGAAGATTTTGTCGAAAAGCGAAAGAAAGAACTTTTACCTTTTTTTGATCACGTTTATGGAAAAACTCGAGAAAAAGCAATCAATCGTCTAGAAAAATGTAATAAAACCAGAAACGATGTACCTTTAGATTATTCAACCCAAATCAGTTCAGATTGTATATTATAAAAATAAAAATAGAAACAAAGCAATTGCCCCATTTTCTCCCCTTGTTGTTAAAGAGCACATAAAAGAACCACAGAAACCGATAAAAAGTATTTAAAAATTCGTAACAGTAACACCTTGTTGCAGGATTCTGCTACTGGTGGCCCCTCTGTCCCACTGCCTGCACCATAAATGCCTTAAGACCAATGGATACTATGACGAAATTATTGGACAACAAAAAGAAATATTACATAATCATAAGGTTTTAACCCAATTTAACATTTCTTCTATAGAAAACTGCGTTTTTAACATTCCTGTTGCAAATACAAGTTCACATTTCCTTAATGCCCTTCACGACCTCGCCCTTCAAAATCTAAAAAGTTCACTTAATAAATTGTTACGCAATCGACCAAAACGAGGTTTAATCAATGCTCTTGGTTCAACCGTTAAATTTATCACTGGCAATTTAGATCAATCGGATCTTGATTTAATCAACAGAAAATTTAAAAATTTGACAGATGCTCACAATGCCCTTAATCATAACGTAAATAAACTAATAATTTTTTGTAAAGAAACAAACGACCGCTATATTAAAATAATAACAACATTTAATAAAATTTATAAAGACATTTCCCATGAATATCGACATGATTTTGACGAACTTTCAAGAACCCAACTTTTAATACAAAATTATAATAATTTACAAAATTTTGTCGAAATGCTTTTCAGAACAATTTCATTCTCACGGTTAGGATATTCTAATGTAGAAATGTTTGAAATTAGCGAAATCAATTATATAGAATCATCTTTATTATCAATTTATTCGAAAGACCAATTACCTATCTCTGAGATTCATCCTTATGAATTAATAGAACGATCAAAAACAGTTGTTATTATTTCTGATCAATTAATTTCAATTATTTTAAAAGTTCCGATCTTATCCAAAGAAACATTTTCATTATACAAAATCCTATCCTTTCCTTCTACTGACGACGTTATGATTATTCCACCTTCAAATTACTATTCTAATGGAAAATGGTTTAAAAATTGTCATGAAGGAACAAACGGTTTTATTTGCACCGGGGAAATATTTTCGAAATGTTCCCTTATAAAACCAGAAAATTGTCTAGCTGCATCCGTCCATCACCCGATCAGATATCAACTTCAGTCAAACGAAATGTTGGTTTACAAATCAACTTCCATCCAAGAAATATGTACAGGACACACCATTGTTCCCGAATGCAGATCCATAGTCGTGTCAAGCCCCTGTGACGTAACCATCGATGAAGAAAGATACTCCATCAACAGCACTAAAGTATCGCTTAGGATACCACTTATTCGACCCATCACCCTAATTGCCACCCGAACAGCTGAACTAAACGAAATTCATATCCCTCCAGAACTGGATTTGAAGCCATTAGAGGACATCCACTTGCAAAAGGAAATCATTTACACATTTTGGGTTATAACAATAATTATTGCAATACTAACTATAATTGTTGGAGTAGTATTAATCTGGAAAAAGAAACGCCTTAGTCATCTTCTGTTTCTCCAGAGACCTACCCTCAAGGATTTGGAATCCGCTCTTCGAGCTAAGGAGGGAGGAGTTACGTCTGCTGACTAGGCAACCAAGCTTACCTCGCGCGGAACTACACATTATACCGGCACTTCTCTTTTAATTGTTGATGTGAATACATTGTTAAAAATAAATTAATTAAAAAGTTCAACTGTTTTAATTTAACAAATTAAGAATTCAAAACTGGCATTAAACACATAACAGTAAAACAAAATAGAAGTTAAGTAATTAATTAAATAATTGATATAATTATAATAACTATTATGCAACAGGGTTACAAAATCATGAGTAAACTTACCTTGTACTCGGCTGATCATTTGCTTCATTTGCAGTAATATCCACATTACTGCAGTACATTGTGTCACGACATGTTTTGCAAATGTGATAACCAATGTATTTTTTAAATTTTATATTCCACTTTTCAGTTACTTTGAATAACTTATGACGAATACAATTGTGACCTTTTTTTTTTCAAAGGATTACAACACTCATTCGGCCGAACCATTTTTATAATAATATCAAAACTTTACATTGATCACAAAGCGAATGTATATAAAGTTAAAACCATTAAAAGAACGTCAATTAAACTGTCAAAGTCTGCCTATTTGTCAAGCAGATCCATAGGTATCTAGGATCAGATCAAATTAAGGTGCCAGCGCAGCGTCCCGCGTGCCTTAGCGCACAGCGAAACAAAAAATTGAATATCTCCGAAATGACACACAAAGGACAAACTTTTAAGTACATCTTATTAAACAGGAATGTTTGCCGTATATTTTGACACAAGTTTATTTTTTTTTCAGAGTGAAGAACACATAAAAAATTTCAATTGTTTATAATAAATGTATGCAAAATTATTTTATTTAAACAAATTTACCTTAATAAAATGATCATTCTATAGTCTAAACATTGCTACAATAGTGTGTAAAATTGAATTCAATTATACAGAGTGGTCCCAGAGATTTTATTTTTTTAATTTTACCGTTCTCTAAAATTTGACAAAATTATTAACTTTAATAACATTAACAAAAAACCATACTTCAAAAAAAAATTTTACTGTGACATATGCGTCATGCCTACTACACAATAATGTGAATATTTTCAAAATCGGTGATTTCGTGAAATTTTCTGGTCCCACTTGACGTGGTTTGACTCAAATGTAATATTACTTTTTATAATTTTGTAACGGGTGGTTTTTTGGGTTAATTAACGCGGGGAGCGGGGCTGATATAGACTACTATCAGTCCGTTACAAGGATGTTACCACTAATCTGACCTTTAATCCAGCGACGGTTGCCGATGATTTGGTAATCCCAATAAGCACGAATCACCACATTAAGTCACTCGCGACGGATCTCCCGGAACACTTCGCGAATCACGATATACTTACGCTTGCAAGCACTGGGTAATTAGAATTAACAGGTACCCAAAGAAACAAAGCAGATTCTAACCACAAACAATATATTTACAATTAAGAAGAAGAATAAAAATTAACAAAGAAAATAAGAAAATTAATAATTTAACGGTAAAGAAAATTAACAACGAATTTACGGAGAAATTAAGATTAAGAAACTAACTTTTGAATTAAACCGAACTAAATTAACTTTATAAAAGGTAACCTAAATGAATCATAAAACTAATAATTTAAACTACAAATTTTAAACTAAACCGGTCACTTAAGGTGAACTTAACTGCGAACCCGGGTATAAGCAACTTTACAATAAACTTAACAATCTTAAGGTGAACTTAACTGCGAGCACCGGTATAAGCAACTTTACAACAAACTTAACAATATACCTGACTTAATTAATTACACTGACTGGCTAGAACTTCGACCTTCGAACTCGGAAACGACGCGCGCGAAATCTTGCAAGATAAAATCTGCAGAACGCAGTTGAGTCCAGCTTTTAAAGACTCCCTTAAGTCGAGGGCGTGACTTGGCTTAGGGTTGAAGTTTCTGGCCAATCAGAGGCGTGCAGTGAGAAATTTCTACCCCTACTTAACGCTGACTTAGGGTGAATTCGGGGTTGCCTAACTACAAAGTTACTTAAAAAGTTTAAATCCGTTAACAAAGTCCAAAAAATTAAAATATCCTATGTCTGCAATTACTAACTACCCTTTTACTTCAACCTAAGTTATACAATTAGACAATTTTCTCGGGTTACATTAAATTCTTAAAACTTATCGGTAAAACTACTATACGGCTGGTTATATCCTTATCTTAGTCCTAATTCTTTAATCTAAATGATTATTAACTAAATAAATTTGTTATTATTCTTTTAACTACTTTCTCTATTATTTAATTTTCCAACGATCGATTTAAACAAAGGGAAGCGTTTTCAAATGAGCGTTAAGGCTTTTCCAAGAAAAACATCATCTGGCTACTTTTTAGTGCGCGTTTCCGCTAGTGGACTTTTGGGACAAAGAAACTTTCTATCTATTTATTTATTACTTCCAAAACATGCTCCTAGGCCCCCCCAAGTGACATCTGGCTCTCTTAAAAAATCCTTCTAAGTATTAAATTTCTTAATTCTTCAAAACAACCATTTCTTTGAAATTTAGTGAAACTTCAGATTTTTACCCTATTACATCACTCCCCCCTTTTTAAACGAATCAAAAAAAAATTGCAAAATAACAAATTGATTCGTTAAAAAACCAAGCAACTTAAACTAAAACTAACAAACTAAATATAAGGTGTACAATCCTCTTAAATCTATACTAATTAGTCTTTCCCTAGTCCATGATTTCAATCAGGCTTGGTCTGTTCTTTAACTCTCACTATGTTTGTGTCACTGTATCACGCACCAAACACTTCACTTGTTCGTCTCTGCACTTTCTAGGTTGGTTTAGTTTTTCTCCAACGTTGCTCCTTGTACTTGTAGGTGTTGGCGCTGATGATTGGATTGCTACCGGGGTTATTGCTGCTATTTCCTGCATCTGCTATGCTGCTGGTGTATTCTTCAAGGTTCTTTAGTCATTGTAACGTTTGACATATAGAATGATTTTGTGGCTAATTATCTTAAATCGTTCTAACTGCTGGGTTCGTCATAACTTTTCTTTCTTCTAGGCTATTGGCTTCTTTTTCTTTCCTTTTGAACTTCTTTGCGTCCCTTTGCAATATTGTTGTTCCTGAGGTGCGGTCGTCTTCTTCGTTTACATCTTGACATGGTACGTCTGGGATGCTGTGATAGGCTGGAACAGGCTGCTTTGGTCCAATTGGATTCTTTGGACGGTCTGATTGGACTTTTGATTGTGTGCGATTCTCCTTGGATGCATATTTGTTGGCTCGTTGTTATTTCCGCCTCCTTCTTTTGATTACCCCCGTGGTGGACATTTCTAAAACATTTCGAAAACTAAATGAGGATCTAAAATATTTTGGTTTAACGATATTTATTTTCTTCTCTTATACATCCATGGCTGTGTTTCGGCCTTTCCTCTGCTACGCAGAACCATGGGATGTAACTCGGTCGGCTTTTCTTTCCTGGTTGGTGTAGAGGACCTCACGTTGGCTGTTGAATTTGTTGCTGTCTCCGTATTTGTTGGGTTTACTTGCTGATCGAAAGCTACAGGGGGATCTTTACTGAAAACTAGATTTGGATTATTATCAATGTTCCTGAAAGAAAAATTATTATCCCTTGCTGAAGAATTAATTTCTTGATGTTGTGAACTGGACGATTGTGTTATTGTATTATTAACTTTCCTTGGTATATGCTCGGGGTCTTCCTCGGTATACAATCCGATCGTTGGATACTTGTTTAAATCGTTCGTTTGTCTTACCTTAATGGGTATAAGTCCCATTTGATTTACCTGATTTTCCGTTGCTAGGCATAATTTTAATCTATTAACATGTACTTTGTCTATTTTATTCCCGTGTATTTCTTTTACCTCGGCGGTAACGTTATTTAAATTTATAATTCTATAAGGTCCTTTCCATTTTTTTGTTAATTTCCTGCTTATTCCTGGCTTATCTGACGGATCGAACACATATACTCTATCTCCTATTTTAAACTTGTGTAATTCCGCTTTTCTATTAAATGTGTCGTGCACCCTTTCTGTATTTCTCTCTATCATATCTATTGCATTTTTGTGCGCTATTTTCATCCTATTTAAAAATTCCGAGACATAATTTACGTCGTTATCGTACTTTACCTGTAGTGGCTTGAACATCTCGTCATATGGATAATCCATATCTCTACCGAACAATAAAAAGAAAGGATTTTCACCTGTGGCGCTATGTGTTGAAGAACAATACGATGCTAAAGCGAACGGTAGCCAAATATCCCAGTCTCTATGATTCGGTTGAACGTAATGTGACAATAAATCTTTTAATGTCCTATGAAACCTTTCTAATGCTCCGTTGCATTGCGGTCTATACGCAGTCGTTTTCAAATGTTTAATTTTCAAAAGGTTGCACATTTTTTCGAAGAGTTTTGAGGTAAAATTAGTTCCTAAATCGGTTAATAATTGTTTGGGCGTTCCGTGTCTTAAAATTATCCCTGTAATAAAAGTTCTGGCTACCGTATCTGCTGTTTGGTCTTTCATTGGGAAAGCTTCTACGTATTTAGTCAATGCATCTTGGATGGTTAATATGTATTTATTTTGTTGGTCGGTTACCGGCAACGGTCCAACAACATCCATTGCTATTCTGTAGAAAGGTCTCGGTGGTATAGTAAATTTTTGTAAAAGTGTCGGTTTAATATGCGGTGATGTTTTCCTTTTCGCGCACGGTATGCATGCGTTTACGTAAATTTTTATGTCCTCGGCCATTTTTGGCCAATAAAAATGTTTGTTAATCCTTTCTAATGTTTTGTCTATTCCTACATGACCTGAAAGTGGTAAATCATGGTACGCCTTCATTATGGATGGGATCATCGTTGCCGGAGCCACTAACATATCTTCGTAGCGCTGATCCTTTGATTTTTTATACAATAATCCGTCTATATCCAAATAATAGTTACTACCCTTGCCTAAGTGTAATGCATTATAAATAGTTTTTAAGCTCGCATCTGCCTTTTGTAAGTTTTTTACTTCGTTACGACTCCACATTGGGTCCCAAATTTCCGTAGCATTTATTAACCTAACCAACTTTATTCTTGACAGTGCATCTACATTTGAATGATTTTTTCCAGGACGATACATAACTTTAAAACTGTACTCGGATAAGGAAAGCGACCAACGCATTAGTCTATTGCTTGGGTCCTTAACAGACATTAACCATTTAAGTGGTTGGTGATCACTGTAAACAATGAAATCATTACCATATAAATAAATTCTGTAATGTTTAATTCCCCAAACTAAAGCTAAGCATTCGCGCTCTGTAGTAGAATAATTTATTTCCGCTTTCGAAAGTTGTCTACTGGCGTACGCAATAGGTAACTCTTTACCGCTATGAACTTGACAAAGGATGGCGCCTAGTGCATAAGAAGAAGCGTCTGTTAAAAGAATGAATTGTTTATTAACATCTGGGTATTTTAAAATGGGTTCTTTAAGAAGATAATTTTTTAGTGTCTCGAAGGACGACTGGCACTTATCTGTCCATTGAAATTTGACATTTTTCTTCGTTAGTTGAGTTAAGGGATATGCAATAGCTGAAAAATTTTTTACAAACTTCCTATAATAACCCGTAATACCTAAGAACGACTGAATTTCTGTGACATTTTTGGGAACTGGAATTTTCTTGATTGTAGAAATCTTACTAGGATCAGGTTTAATTCCCTTCTTGCTAATTATATGACCCAGGTACTTAACCTCTTCCTGCAAAAATTCACATTTTTCTTTGTTTAAACTTAATCCGTAATCTCGTAAACGCTGAAAAACCATTCGAAGTTTATTAAAATGTTCCTCCACGTTGTTTTTTGAAAAAACAATAATGTCGTCCAGGTACACAAAGCAATGAATACCTATCAACCCCGCCAAGACTGAATACATTAACCTCTGCCACGTGGATGGCGCATTAACTAGACCAAACGGCATCCTGTTGCACTCGTAATAACCCCAAGGTACTGAAAACGCTGTCTTTTCTCTATCTTTGGGATGTACTTCTACCTGCCAATAGCCTGATTTTAAATCTAATTTAGTGAATAGTTCGGCACCGCCTAGTGAATCTATTGTTTCGTGTATATTTGGAATAGGAAAATAGTCTCTCTTTGTTATTGCATTTAAAGCTCTATAGTCTATACAAAATCTATAATCAATGCTACCTGTCTCAGTTTTCTTCTCTATTAATACTATAGGAGCGCTCCATGGGCTGGAACTAGGGCGAATTATGTCATTTTTTAACATTTCTTCAATTTTTTCCTCCACTATTTTCTTTTTAGCCACTGGTACTCTGTAGGGTGCTTTTCTAATTGGACCCTTTGTCCCGTCTATCTCGATTTCATGTCTCACACCCTTCATGAACTTCAGCGGTCTACCTGACACTGCAAAAATGTCTTCCCAATCCTTTAAAAACTTACAAACTACAATACACAACTCCCTACTGCTAGAAGTCCTGACCACGAATTCCTTATTGTTTCTCGGCAAACTCTCTCTATCCTTTGTAATACTATAATCTTCACATACACGGTTATTCGAAAGTGTCATTTTAATGATTGGAGTATTTTTCTTTATGGACTGAGGTATCGGAGTAACGTTTAGAATTCTAACCACAATTTCTCTATCGTTATTGTTTGATGTATTTTGTAAATTAACTATTGTTTGCTCGGTTACAATCCCCGAAGCTGTGTTGTTGAGTGGTTCGCAAATCATAGTACCAGAGGGTATGCGCTTACTTACTCTAATACTAACATTACAACCGTGAAATGCAGGTATTCTTAAATCTTCAGTCAATCTGACTACACTTGGTTGCTTGGAGCTAATACCATTTGTATTGGTTTTAGGATTGATCAGATCCCTACCATTGTCTGTTTCCTGAAATCGAACGTTATTTTTTGTCAATGCATTGTGATTAGATTCTTCTGGGCTATTGATTTCCTTAACTTTTAGTGTTGACACTTCGGAAGAACTTTTAAGCCGTCCGAGTCGACTGCCTACACGTCTGCAGTTTATTTCTTCCGCCGAATTACTGTTAGTAACCGTCCGATTTAACCGTGATGTGTCTAGCAGAGGTAAACCTAAACCACATAGCATAAGCCTGCCTTTCGCGAAGCAAAGTTGGGGCGTGTATAACTCCAAAAAATCCATACCTATTAGACCATCCGTGGGGAAATTTAAATTATCGTCGCAAATTATAAATGTATGCTTTAATTTCTTACTGCCAGTTTTATTTAATTTTAGTTCTATGTTACATTTACCTGTTTTATTTATTTGTTTCCCAGATATATCCGTTATTATGTGATTATCTTCTTGTATTGTTAAATTAAATAAACTTACAATCTTGGCTTTAATTAAACTTATGCTTGCTCCTGTGTCTAGAAGCCAAGTCGATGTTTGATTATTAATAAACAACACAATATATTTTGAATTTTCTGGGTTGAGTTTTAAAATTGTGTGTGTTATTTCTGTTGTGTTATCGAGGCTATGTTCCAGTTTAAAAAACAGTTACTGTAGGTATGGCTGCGGTCGCCACAGTTGAAACAAAAAAATATTTTTTCGCTCCTGCAGCAGCTGCTATAATGTCCAGGTTTGGCGCATTTTATGCACCTGTTAAACATATATTTAAATTTCGGTAGCCGTTCATCGCGGTTTCTCGGTGCGTTTCGGTAGTTAGTTCCGCGTGGGCCATTGTCTTCAAAATTAACTTTTCGTGCCTCGTTGCGGTTTTCCCGCTGCAATTCTCTTTCGCGACTATAATCTCTGCGCTCTCTCCTGCCGTAGCTGCGGTCACGTCTTTCGTAACTGTAATCGCGGCTATACCTTTCATACCCGCGGTCACGATCGCTACTTCCGTAATCGTAACCCCGGTTACGGTGGTCATATTTGCTGTCACGATCACTCCTTTCGTACCCGCGGTTACGATCGCTATCGTGATCGTAACTCCGGTTACGTTCTTCATATTCGTAGTTACGATTACTCCTTTCGTAACTTCTATCGCGGTTATTTTCCTTAATATCACGATTTTTTCTATCGCGGCTGTGATCGCGAAGATTTCTGTCGTAGCTACGATTACGGTTACTTCTTTCCCGGCTTCGTTCGCGGTTATTTTTATTATCGTGGTTGTCTTCGTTACCATCCTTTCGGCGGCCTTCGCTGTGTTTTAGAATTTCCCCCCGGTGTCTGTCATTAGGTAGATTCTTTGGTTCTATATCATCTCCTGTGAGCTGTTCCTTCTCCGACAACAAAGCTCTTATTGTAGCTACAACATCTAAATCCTGCGGCGGATTTACCCTTAACCTGTCTACAATATTCTCTTTTTTCTCAGCTACTTCAAGAGCTTCTTTTAAATTAAGAAAAACACCTACGGACAAAATTTCGTTAGCTAGACGCGTGTCTAGCCCGTTTATAAACTGTTCTGCAATCAATGCATTCTTGTAAATTTTTTTTCTCCGGTGTTTGTTCCTCTACTGAAAAGATGTTGTTAGCGGCCATTTTAATTCTTTCTGCAAAGGCCCCTAACGTTTCTTCCTGTTTTCTTTTACACGCTGCTAATTCTAACTTGGCTTGTTGGAAATTTTTTCTTTTTCCAAATACCCTCTTTAACCATGTTCGCATTTCTTCTATCGAACCTGGTTTGTCATCGTCCCTTAGCGCAAAATAATACGTTTTCGCCATGTCCTTGAGTTTATGTTCCATAGCTTCCATCATGTCTTGTTCCGTCCATTGGTTTTTTCGCCCTATTGCTTGGATTCTATTGATAAAGAGGTCATAATCAGGTCCTCCCTTCGTCTATTAAATTGAGAGTTGTGCCCAATGTTATTTTTTGAAATAAGTCGGACAACTTGTTTGTGCTTATTGTTTCTTCTAAATTATTTTGGAGTGTTCCATTAGGTAATACTGTGTTTTGATTTGTCATTTTAACAAATCACTAACTGACAACTGTAACCCGAAAAGCTATGGAAATAAATCAAACCTATCCTTCGCGGTTATGGGGACGATGAGTTGACGAATAAAAACAACTTTATTGGCACAGGAAATAATATGTCTGGCTATGTGGTCCTCTGTGGGTCTCCTGCGTCACAGAGTTCCTGGCTGTGTACGACTTTTTGCTGTGGAAATCGAGACGACCTTATATCTAATTAACGAAGCACACGTAATTAGATCGAGTTTACTTTCTGCGCTTTTGTACTATTGTCTACTCTTTATACCTTGTAAACTCTAAACTGCTGCGATCTTAATCCTTAAACTGTTTATCTTAACTGCATTTATTGTTTTTATAGACTCTTTAAACTGTAAGTAACTTTTTGGAGGAATTAACAAAGAGATAGTTTACCAATATGACTCGTAATTATTTAATTGCTTCGCAACGGAATATTAATTATTATAACTAATTATTTGGGGAGACAGACACACTAATACAAAATACGTTAATAAAAATTTTGTATAATTAACTCTTAATTCCACCTGTCACAAAATTTAATTAACGGTGTAAAATCGATTAATTCCTGAAACATATAAATTTTTCAAGGTTATACATCTATATATGCAATGTTTTACCGCTTCCTGTTAGCTATTGTGCCTTAAATCAAATTAAAATTACTTGTCTGTCTCCTAATTTCTTAAATGTAATAAAGATGCATTGTTCCCATTTGTCTTTACAATAGCACCTTTACATATACCCTAACACTCAAAAACAATGAAAACAATTACAGAAAATTATTTAATTTCTTAAACAATTTTGAGTAATTGCCCTTTGCTATTAATAACGACAATAACCATTGAGTGATTAGTTTATTGCCGGAGATCTACCTAGCTTTTATCCGCACGCGTCCTAACAGCCCCTAAATTACCTTGCGCGCGCTTTATTTACTAGAGATTTCGACTTTTTACAACTTTTAACTTTTAGGTACTTTTACAATCGCTATAAAACTTAACATTTACAAATCAACATAAGTGTATAGCTATTTCACAAAATAAATGCGCCTTACGGGGGTACACCTGAAACCAGTTGTGTCTATTTAAGCTATTTTGATAATATGATTACATGTAATAAAAAACTTATATTAATATTTAATTCCATATACACCTATATACAATCAAATAATTAATGCAAGAGAAATTTAGTTCTGAAAAATTATGAGACACATCTGACACCAGTTGTAACGGGTGGTTTTTTGGGTTAATTAACGCGGGGAGCGGGGCTGATATAGACTACTATCAGTCCGTTACAAGGATGTTACCACTAATCTGACCTTTAATCCAGCGACGGTTGCCGATGATTTGGTAATCCCAATAAGCACGAATCACCACATTAAGTCACTCGCGACGGATCTCCCGGAACACTTCGCGAATCACGATATACTTACGCTTGCCAAGCACTGGGTAATTAGAATTAACAGGTACCCAAAGAAACAAAGCAGATTCTAACCACAAACAATATATTTACAATTAAGAAGAAGAATAAAAATTAACAAAGAAAATAAGAAAATTAATAATTTAACGATAAAGAAAATTAACAACGAATTTACGGAGAAATTAAGATTAAGAAACTAACTTTTGAATTAAACCGAACTAAATTAACTTTATAAAAGGTAACCTAAATGAATCATAAAACTAATAATTTAAACTACAAATTTTAAACTAAACCGGTCACTTAAGGTGAACTTAACTGCGAACCCGGGTATAAGCAACTTTACAATAAACTTAACAATCTTAAGGTGAACTTAACTGCGAGCACCGGTATAAGCAACTTTACAACAAACTTAACAATATACCTGACTTAATTAATTACACTGACTGGCTAGAACTTCGACCTTCGAACTCGGAAACGACGCGCGCGAAATCTTGCAAGATAAAATCTGCAGAACGCAGTTGAGTCCAGCTTTTAAAGACTCCCTTAAGTCGAGGGCGTGACTTGGCTTAGGGTTGAAGTTTCTGGCCAATCAGAGGCGTGCAGTGAGAAATTTCTACCCCTACTTAACGCTGACTTAGGGTGAATTCGGGGTTGCCTAACTACAAAGTTACTTAAAAAGTTTAAATCCGTTAACAAAGTCCAAAAAATTAAAATATCCTATGTCTGCAATTACTAACTACCCTTTTACTTCAACCTAAGTTATACAATTAGACAATTTTCTCGGGTTACATTAAATTCTTAAAACTTATCGGTAAAACTACTATACGGCTGGTTATATCCTTATCTTAGTCCTAATTCTTTAATCTAAATGATTATTAACTAAATAAATTTGTTATTATTCTTTTAACTACTTTCTCTATTATTTAATTTTCCAACGATCGTGTTACGTACACATTTATTTTGTTTACTTTAATAATTGGTAAAGTTGCCCATGTTCCTACAACCCACCTTACACTTACGTATTGTTCCGGTCATCTACCTTTTATCGCCTAATTTACGATATACGGAAATTTGTGCGTGTGAGTGACAACGCGCAAGACGCAAAAACAGAGAAGCTAAAAACGAAGCAAGAAGTGCACAACTGTTCAACGGCTTTTGAGAAATCCTTTCAATTTTCGATTACCAGCAACCAAAAACAGTAAGTTCCTTTCAATTCTTTCTTTCCTAACTTTCAAACTTTTATTCACATTTTATGGTCCTTCGATTGCCCGATTATCCTTTCCAGCAACTTTACTTTCAATCAATCTTTAGTTTTTTAAAGGTAAAATAACCTTTTCTTTCTCGGTACATTTTAGTTTAGTTGTCTAAAAATTTAGTAGTCATAATTTTAATTTGCATTAATTTAAACAATCTAGAACAATCTAGAAAGGTGGTAAAGTAATCAATTAATTACTATTTCAAAAATTTGATTCAAGGTCGTTTGAAGACATCGTTAAATTTGAAATTAACCTATTGCAGTAGTTTTTTTTGTTCGTATAAAAACGGTAAACATTTAAATCTATTGAATTTCTTTACAATCAACCAAACTTTATTTAATTTTAAATACTTTCTTTCATTTTTATTGTTAATAAGTTTGGGTTCTTAAAGATTGGTTTATTGCAAACAAATAATTAAATTAGACAATTGTACGTAGTTATTATTTCTTGCAGTAACTTTTTATATGTTTACCTTCTTACATAGTATAATTTAACTTTAATAATATTTTCGCAAATCCTGCTATATAAATATAAATATATACGGGGGGTATTCAAAATTAAATCTTTCATTTTATTTTATTAAAATTACCTATTTAAATCTTTCTCTTATTTTAAATAAGGTATTGCGATACTACTGACTCCATACGACCTTACATAATATTCTGACATATATACGAGGGGCGCTTGGAGGGTATTCAATATTTCAGCTCAAAATCATCTCGTTTTGTTTATTTAAAGCTACCTTTTTCATTCTTATTCTTTCTACTTATACTTGATACTCTTTAAAATGGGTGATCAATTACTTTTGCAACAAAGATATCTTCACCTAGATAGATTAAAACGAATTGAAACTTCAGCTATAGCCGCCGAAGCTGATGTTGCGAAATTAAGTGAATTCAGAGCAAAGTTTAATATGGCGGAGAGTACAAATAAGGCATTAGAAAGGGTTCATGATGAATATCTTGATTTAATCATGCATTCTGAGGTTTACACTGAGGCTTCCAGGAAACAGGAAATAGCTCGGCTTAAAGAATTCATAGCAGGGAGTGATGAGATTTACTGGAACATTTTGACAATTTACAATAAATTATTTGGAGACAAATCCCAAGGTAAAGAGTCTTCTGTTAGGCTTCCAAAACTTGAAATACCCATCTTTCGGGGCTCCCACGAGGAGTGGCAAAATTGGCATGATCTATTCGTGAGTCTTGTACATTCTAACAATTCTGTCTCAGAAATCGAAAAGTTTACATACTTGCTGAACTCACTTCGAGAACCTGCTCTAGCAATTGTAAAGGCCATCCCTTTGTCGGCTTCTAATTATTCTATAGCATTTAACGCATTGGTTAAACGCTACTCCAATAAAAGAATAACTGCCCAAAAATACTGGTCCAATATTACTCAACTGCCTGATAAAATCCCAAATAATGCTGTAGATATCTTTAAAACCATAAATCTTATTTCTGAAAGTTTAGCTGCCTTATCACAACTGGATCTTCCAACTAATGAGTGGTCATTTATCCTATTTGACATGATTTTTAAAAAACTTGATCGTAGTTTATGTAATAAATTTGAAGAAACTCATACTAAGGATAACGAATTTCCTACATTTGACGAACTGAAAAAGTAAAAGAAAATCATGCTAAATCTCTTGAGGCAGTGGACCTCCTGTTATCAAAGAGGCCGGTTGAACATCAACCTTCAACCTCGTCCAACCTTTGGAAAAATAACTCACAGAAACCAGCCAACTTACAAAATAAAACTTTCAAATATAAAAAATATACTTTTGCTCAATTCAATAAAATATCTTCTAGTACTTCCTCTAAACTATCGTGTCCTTGTTGCTCTGAATCTCATTTTCTTTATAAATGTGACGATTTTAGGTCTAAAACTTCCGCGGATAGACATGCTTTTATTAAAAGTAATCATCTATGCTACAATTGTCTTAACCATCATGCACTTAAGGACTGTACGTCCCAATCAACTTGTAAAGTATGTCAATTAAAACACCATACGCTCCTACATTTTGATAAAACCAATGTGAACACCTCTACTGAGCCTACAACTATTATTGGTACTGTCACTCATAATAATAGATCGTCGAAAGTTTCTAATATTAATACATCCGTATTATTATCAACAGCTCTTATTCAAATAAAAGATTCTCATGGTAAATATCAGACTTGTCGAGCTCTTATTGATGGTGGATCTCATGCTTCTGTTATTACACAACGTTGTTTAAAAAGACTTGATCTGTCCTTAAAACCTTCCAAACTTACGGTCCAGTGGTTAAATAATATTACTTCAAATAGCACTAAAGGAACCACTACTAGTGTCATTCGTTCTTTGCATGATTCTAGTATCACTTACGCGGTGGATTTTATTATTATGAACGTAATTTGTGACGCCTTACCTGCCACATCTCTTTCTATTGATGACTGTTCTCATCTAAAGTCTCTCTCTTTAGCTGATCCTTCTTTCCAAACGCCAGCTGAAGTGGATATTTTATTAGGTGCAGATATTTACGGTCATATTCTTCTCGGTGGTCTAAAGAAAGGTAATTCTAACCAGCCAATTGCCATTGAGACCACTTTAGGTTGGATTCTTACAGGAAATGTCTGTTCCTCATCTTCCCTTCAGCCAGAAACGGCTTTCTGTGCTTTTACTCACACTTTCGATCTGAATAGCACCATGAAACGTTTTTGGGAATTAGAGTCCATACCTACTCAACCTTTATTTTCCTCTGAAGAGGAACTAGCCGAATCTATATTCCAGAAAACACATTCTAGAGACGAGTCTGGAAGATTCATTCTAGCTTTACCATTCAAAACCTCCCAGGTAGAGTTGGGTGACTCTTATTCTAATGCGTTATCTAGGTTCTTAAAATTAGAAAACAGATTGTCGAAAAATGCTTCTCTACGACAAGAATACCACGCATTTATGAAGGAATATTTGCACTCTGGGCATATGTCGCTTTCCAACAAGAAAACTGTGCCACATGATGGAGGATATTATATTCCTCACCACTGCGTATTTAAAGACAGTACAACGACTCGTACTCGTGTAGTATTTGATGCCAGTTGTAAAACTTCCAACGGAGTTAGTCTAAATGACTTATTGCTTACTGGTCCCAAACTGCAAAAGGATCTTCCTTCTATTCTTTTGTCCTTTCGGCAGCACGCCATAGCCTTTACGGCAGATTTAAAAGCAATGTTCTTACAAATTCTAATAAAACCTGAACATAGGTGTTATCAACAAATTCTCTGGCGTTTTGACTCACATGATCCCATAGAAGTATACAATCTTAACACTGTAATTTTTGGTTTAAGTTGCTCCCCATTTTTAGCTCAAAGAACTGTCAAACAACTTGCAGTAGACAATAAAGAGGCGTACCCCCTAGCGGCTCAAGTGCTACAAAATGATATTTATGTAGATGATGTTGTTTCTTCCTGTCCCTCTCTGGAATACGGCTTGAAACTCCAAGCTGAACTTCTAGAGTTACTTTCTTCAGCAGGTTTTAAGCTCAGAAAATGGTCCAGCAGCGAGCAAAGACTATTGGATCCACTGGCTGAGCATTTAAAAGAGTCTAACTTACTATCTTTGGACAAATCTGATTCAGTGATTAAAGTTTTGGGAATGAGGTGGAATCCTAACACGGATTGTTTTTCTTACAATATTAATATTCTTGAACAATCTTGTACTAAACGTCATATTCTTTCTGAAATTGCAAGAATTTTTGATCCACTGGGATTTCTTTCCCCTTTAACTTTGGTTGCCAAACATATGATGCAACAGCTGTGGACATTGGGTATAGGTTGGGATGAAAGACTTCCTTCAGAGATTTCCGAATCTTGGATTAAATATAAAGAGGAACTTCCTTTACTTTCTAATCTTCAGATTCCAAGAAGAGCCTTTTTTAACGAAATCGAATGCTGCGAAATTCACTCTTTTTGTGATGCCTCACTTCTGGGTTATGCTTCTGTTGTTTACTTACGCTGCATTCTAGTGTCTGGTGAAATAAAAATCTCCTTACTTACAGCTAAATCCAAGGTGTCACCTTTAAAGCGCATAACAATTCCACGATTAGAGTTATGTGCGGCGGTACTCAATGCTGAGTTGGTGGATTATATTCGTCGGACATATAATTCCTCCGTGATTAGCGCAGAATTATATGCTTATACAGACAGCAGTATAGTTCTTCATTGGATAAAAGGTTCACCTCATAGATTTAAAACCTTTGTATCTAATAGGGTAACGCAGATTCAGGAAAAACTTAGTCCAGATCGTTGGTATCATATTGCTGGAGCAGACAATGTCTCTGCAGATTGCTGCTCCAGAGGTCTTTTACCCAAACGTTTATTAGAAACCACCGAATGGTGGTCTGGTCCAAAATGGCTCTACCTTCCAAAAGAGTCTTGGCCTCTTACAAAAATTTACCCTTCTGTGTCATCTGAACTTGACCAAGAAGAGGTAAAACCTCTTAAAATAGCTTGCATTACTCTTCAAGATGAAAGTGTTGTCTCTCGCCTTCTTACTAAATTTTCGTCCTTTCGAACCATACAAAGAGTTCTAGCATATGTTCTTAGATTTTGCCACATTACAAGAAAAGACAAATACAAAGGTCCCTTATCCATTCCAGAAATTAACGAGGCTACCCTTACACTTGTTAAATTTGTTCAGCAGATTTCGTTTCCTGATGAGATCAAACTTTTAACCTCTGGGAAACCTTGTATTAAACCCATTCAAAAGTTGTCCCCTTTTCTTGATGATCAGGGAATCTTGCGGGTGGGTGGAAGACTTAGGAATGCAGATCTTTCTTTTGACAATAAACACCCTATCTTACTTCCTAAAACTCATAAACTTACAGAAATAGTCATCGAACATTTTCATAAGTTCTACTGTCATCCAGGTCCTCAAATCCTTCAATCGATTTTAGCTCGGCAATTTTGGATATTATCCACAAAAAGGGCTATTCAACGCTGTTTGTCCAAATGCATTAAATGTTTTCGGGTTAATCCTAAACCTTTACATCCACCTATGGGAGATCTCCCTGCTCCCAGGATTAATCAAGCCAAGCCCTTCGTTCATTCTGGCACGGATGTGGCTGGACCATTTAAAGTTACATTGGGAAAACATAGAGGCGCGAAATCTTACAAGGCATATTTATGTGTCTTTATTTGCTTCGTGACTAAAGCAATTCATCTTGAACTCATGTCTGATCTTTCTTCCGAGGCGTTCATTGCCGCCCTTCGACGCTTCGTTGGACGACGTGGTAGAGTGTCTCACATCTACTCGGATTGTGGAACCAATTTTGTTGGCGCTGACAGAATTATTCAAACATATCTTCAAAACGCCACGGAACAAATGAAGATACAGTTTCATTTCAATCCCCCCTCCAGTCCACATATGGGCGGACTTTGGGAACGTTCTATCCGTTCAATTAAAAACCTGCTATACCGAACAATTGGTTCTCAAATTTTAACGTTTGAGGAATTATACACCCTCTTCGTGCAAATTGAGGCCACAATTAATTCTAGACCCCTCTACCCGATGAGTTCCAATCCAAATGACCTCGCTGCTTTAACTCCAGCCCACTTTCTTAATTTGGAACCAATTAATCATGTGGCCGACGAACCCCTTTTGGAAATCCCCTCCAATCGTCTCTCTCGTTGGCAGCTACTTCAACAAATTCAACAGTCGTTTTGGAAACGTTGGAGTCAGGAGTATTTGCATACCCTTCAACAAAGGTCTAAATGGTTACAGCAAGACAAAACTATTGAAATAGGTAGTCTAGTGTTAATAAAAGAGGATAACTTTCCTCCCCTGCAGTGGAGTCTTGGACGTGTTAGCCAACTCCACCCAGGAGCCGACGGTATTGTGCGCGTGGTTTCAATTAAAACCAAAACGGGTATCTTTAAGAGACCTTTGGTCAAATTATGTCCTCTTCCGGGACACTCAATGTAAAACGTTGTTTTAAATTTATTTTTCTTTTTTTTTTTCATTTGGTGTAAATTAAACTTACTTTCTTATTTTTTTTTTTTGTGAAATAACCGGGGATATTTCACTGCGGGGGGAAAATGTTACGTACACATTTATTTTGTTTACTTTAATAATTGGTAAAGTTGCCCATGTTCCTACAACCCACCTTACACTTACGTATTGTTCCGGTCATCTACCTTTTATCGCCTAATTTACGATATACGGAAATTTGTGCGTGTGAGTGACAACGCGCAAAAACAGAGAAGCTAAAAACGAAGCAAGAAGTGCACAACTGTTCAATGCCGGCTTTTGAGAAATCCTTTCAATTTTCGATTACCAGCAACCAAAAACAGTAAGTTCCTTTCAATTCTTTCTTTCCTAACTTTCAAACTTTTATTCACAGATCGATTTAAACAAAGGGAAGCGTTTTCAAATGAGCGTTAAGGCTTTTCCAAGAAAAACATCATCTGGCTACTTTTTAGTGCGCGTTTCCGCTAGTGGACTTTTGGGACAAAGAAACTTTCTATCTATTTATTTATTACTTCCAAAACATGCTCCTAGGCCCCCCCAAGTGACATCTGGCTCTCTTAAAAAATCCTTCTAAGTATTAAATTTCTTAATTCTTCAAAACAACCATTTCTTTGATATTTAGTGAAACTTCAGATTTTTACCCTATTACAATTTTGATACAGCCTATTTTATGTTGTATTCATAAAATAGTATAAAAACCCCATCAGGATGGAGTGAAAAAACTATGATAAAAGTTTTTTGTTGAAATTCTTTATGTAATATAAATAACAAGTTACTAGGTAGTCATACTTGTGAATGTTCCCTTAAAATAAAATGTTTATACAATATAATTTTTCACTTTTTACCAGCCCCTAAGTAAAATCCTACAAATCATCATTTATAAGTACAATTTATAATTCGCTGTATACTATACCAAAGTTAAATTTAATTACATTAAATTGTAATGTGAGTGTATATAATATGTATGTATATAATATGTTATAATATGTTATATTATACATACTATACATATTATACATATGTTATATTATACAATAAAATTATTATCTACATTTTTAAAATCGCTTTTAGGAACACCCTGTATACGATAAGTTAAAACAGGTTATTAGTTTCATTTTAATAATAAATTAATGCAAACTAAATATTAAATTGATTTAAATGTAAGTAAACAAATGTACTAATAAAACAAACGATTTTTATTTAATGTTATTTATTTATATATTTGTATACAAAAAGCCCTGGGCCCTAACAGGATTAAGTTTTGTTTTATTTATTTTTTCATTCCAGAACTTCTTTACTATTTTAATCAATAATAAGTACATCATATTAATAAATATACATATTTTATGTTTCCATATAGGTACCAGCAAGGTTAGGAGGAAATTTACAGTGGGGGCCTTAGAAAAAAATTTTTTTTTCATATGAATTACTGCTTTGTAGGGCTCCACTGTTAAATTTTCTATGAATATGTATATATATATATTAGAAATTTTAATTTAGGATTATGAAAGTAATATTCTATTTGGCTGCCATGGGATACCCTGACTCAGGGTCCCTGAGTCACCTAAAATAAACAATATTTTAAATATAGTCGTTGATACTGCAAAATGTCGTATTTTAAAAAGGTTAAAAAAATGGTTTGTGCTTTATTTTTTTACATTTCTTTATGCTTTTAGGTTTTTAAAAATGTACACAGTAACGTTTTTTGTCCTGAAAAGTTAATGATTTTTTATTTTGATTCTCCACCATATCAATAATTATTAGTATAGTATATGGGGTGGACCATTCTCTATGTATGGGTATCTTTTTTATTTGAAAAGCCACAGCCAAGGTCGGTAAAAGTGGAGAAAAGTTGCATAATCACTGCGGTAAAACATATTGCTAGTGCAAAATATTATGTTTCTTACCAAACTTAATGCCCAAATTACAGAATAAAATTAAAAGAATTGCTGTTATACCAGCCGTTGCCATTCCAAATTTAGTTAATGTCTAAAAGTGTAAAAATGTATAATTTATATAAACTTACTCCCAGTAAAATATTGGCGTAACTAAAAATTAGTAGTTTGGAGTAATAAAATTGTAAAAATTGGAACTGGTTTATTTAAATAATCATAAGTTACATATACGTAATGTGTATAGCATTTTACGTCAGTAGTTTACTGGTAGTGCAAAATTTATACCAAGGTACCTAATAGGAACCTATACAAAGTAAAAAAACGTTACATATACGCAAGGAAATAAATTTTAATTTATTAATAATAAAACTGAGCAAGCATTTGACAAAGAGATCAAACTGGGTAGTTTGGTAGGTAGGTGAACTAAACGTTTCCCAGCAGCAACAAAGGGATTAATTAATTCATGGTAACTAACCTTTGATTTCCTACATCGTTTATTTTTGCAATATAGCAACACATATTTAGAGAATTATTAAGTGTATGAAATTAATTATTTTATTATAACCTAACTTATAACTGTCAAGAATACCTACCTATATGTTATCAAGTTGTTTATTCTTCTTGGCGCTAAATTTAAAATTAACGGAAAGCGTAAGCTTAATTAAATGGACCTTAGAAGCAGCTGTTAAAATTTCGAGGTTATAATCTGTTAAAATTGATTTAAAAGTCATGGATTGCTTTGATATCGTAAAGATGAGCAGCCGAAAACACATAGTGGAGAAAACAAGACTAAATTAAATGAAACGTCTCAGCTTCTTAGCTAATAAAACGCAAACTAAAACTTATTTATTTTCTGGTGATACTTTTAACGGAACCAGTTAACTGGATATCAAGCCCCCGAATAATTATAAACAAAACAATTGTATGTAGAACGATTGAAATATAAATTTTATAAAGTAGTAGCTAAAGTAAACATTTTATTTTTGATTAAAAAAAATAAAATGTTTACTTTAGCTAGAGTTATAAAAAAAAGTTTACCTTGGCTTGACACGGTACTCCTAAACCACTTTTAAACCAAATTTCGAGCACCCAACTTTTTTAGGTTTTTATATGAACCATCTAAATCCTCCTCTTCTTTCATTTATTGCTGTGGGTTGTTAATACTCTCGTGAAACAAAAGCTGCTAAATTTTTTAGAATATGCAGATAAATGGATTAAAGCTTGTAATGTTCAGAAAGATCTTACTCACAGAGGCCCTTCATTCAAAGGCAATTCATGCAACAATCTTTAAAAAAAATTGACCTGTTAAGATTATTATGCTGCATGGGCTGTCTTAAATATGTACACATTCTCATGTTTTGTACAGTTGCCGATTGCTGTTTTGGCGAAAGCCTTGAGCATGAAGTTACACTTCGCTTCTGAAGATGCCAAGATCATTGGCGAAAAGTACTTTAAGCACTTTGTGTTTTGTTTTGGTGTTGGGGAGTATTTCTATTATTTGTTTCACTTGTTAGCACAAGCAGCGGATCCCAAACAAGCGACTCGTAATCGAATTTTAATTTTTTTTTATTTTTTCTGTTGTACGTTAGTCTGTGTATCCTTTTTTTTGTAACCGCCGTACCTCGGAGGCCGTTCAAGGTAGATACTCGAAATTTGCATCCTTTTTTCTGCGACCAAACTCGGGAAAAAGGTGCTTCGGGACGATAATTCGTTTCGGATTATAAACGGGCCGGATCCGCCGGAAACTTTTCGAGTTACGATTTTTTAAATTTTTTTTCGAAAATTTTTCAAACGTTTTGTAGGGAGAGAAAATTTCGAAATTGGCCGAACGAAATACACGAATCGACGGTTAAAAGACCAAAGTTTGACATACTAAAAGATGAGCTTCATCGAATGAAAACTAATCGGCCGAAAGCCCGTTTAATTTTTGTTGGGTATTTAAAAAAGTTAACCTATTAAAATCCCAGAAATCAAATCGAAAACAGGGGGATCCAACAAATTTAATTGCGGTGTTGCCAGATTTTGCATAAATTTCCCAAACAAAAAAAATAATTAATGAAATTTGTTTATCGGGTGGATCTTTGAATTAAAGTCGATTTTTTTGCAAATCGTATACCGGTGAACCCAACAAAGTATTCAGGAACACTTTGACAGGTGTCAAGTGAACATGTGACATATGTCAAGTGACAGATGTCAAGTGACAGATGTCAAGTTGACATATGACAGGTGACAGATAAAAGGTGACAGATGACAGGTGACAGATAAAAGTGACAGGTGCTATATGACAGGTGGAAGATGAGAAATGGCAGATGACAGATGACATGTGACAGATAAAAGGTGACATGTGTCAAGTTGACAGATGATTAGTGGCAGATGACAGATGACAAATGACAGGCGACAGGTGACAGGTAAAAGGTGACAGATGATAGGTGACAGGTGAAAGTTGACAGATGACCAATAGATGATGACAACTTCATTTCTGGCTATTTTGTTCCCACCCGCAGCGAGCACCAAGCTCAGCTTGCTGAGCTTGTTTAATCTAGTATCAATTAGTATTAATTTTTAGTGTTTATGTGTTGTTTACGATGTTTACGTTTAAAAAGTATGCTTAAATATTAAATATTAGAAAAGTTTACCACCCTGGTTGGGAAGCGCGCGAAGCGTGTTTCCCTATAGCACAAGCAGCGGATCGCAAAAAAGTGACAAGGAGGACAGCTAGGACAACTTCATGTATCGACTCGAAATCGAATAATAATTTTTTTTATTTTTTCTGTTGTCCGTTGGTCTGTTTATCCTTTTTTTTGTAACCGCCGTAGCTCGGAGGCCGTTCAAGGTGGACAAATTTGCATCCTTTTTTTCTGCCCACGAGACCTATACGTGGACCAAATTTTTCCGGTGTCGAAAAAGCCCAAGTCCACTTTTTTCCAATTTTTCCGTCAAATTTGGCACGTTCCGTTGAAATCGCTTAACTTTCGATAGAGTGGAGATTTTTCGACCAAACTCAGGAAAAAGGTGCTTCGGGACGATAATTCGTTTCGGATTGTAAACGGGCCGGATCCGCCGGAAACTTTTCGAGTTACGATTTTTTTATTTTATTTTTTTCGAAAATTTTTCAAATGATTTGTTGGGCGAGAGAAATTTTTGAAATTGGCCGAACGAAATACACGAATCGACGGGTAAAAGACCAAAGTTTGGCATACTAAAAGATGAGCTTTATAGAACAAAAACTAATCGGCCTAAAGCCTATTTAAATTTTCTTGGATATTTAAAAAAGTTAACATATTAAAATCCCCGAAATCAAATCGATACAGGGGGATCCAACAAAATATTAGGTAACAATGCGGCATTGCCAAATTTAATTGCGGTGTTGCCAGAATTTGCATAAATTTCGCAAACGAAAAAAGATAATTAATGAAATTTATTTATCGGGTGAATCTTTGAATTAAAGTCGATTTAATTTTTTTCGAAAATCGTATACCGGGGAACCCAACAAAGTATCCGGCAACACTTTGACAGGTGTCAAGTGAACAGGTGGCAGTTGACAGATGGCAGGTGAAAGATGTCAAGTTAACAAATGGTAGGTGGCAGATGACAGATGACAGGTGACAGATGACAAATGGCAGGTCACAGATGACAGGTGACAGATGAATGGTGATAGATGGACAATTGGCAGGTTACAGATGACAAATAACAGGTGACAGATAACAGATCACAGATGGCAGGTGACACATGACAGATGGCAGGTGACAGATGACAAATGCCAGGTGACAGATGTCAAATGTCAAATAGCAGGTGACATATGACAGATGACAGGTGACAGATGCAAGTGACAGATGACAAATGACAGGTGACGGATGACAGATGCCAGGTGACAGATGACAGTCGACAGATGCCAGGTGACAGTCGACAGATGACAGGTGACAGATGACATGTGACAGATTACAGGTGACAGATGATAGGTGACAAATGACATGTGACAAATAATAGGTGACAGATGACAAATGACAGGTGAGATGACAGATGACAGGTGATAGGTGACAAATAACAATTGACAGATGACATGTAAGAAATTAAAAATTTTCTTTAAAATTACCACCCAGTTTCATTATAATATGCCTTGACTATGTGATGGGCACGAGGGGGTAGTACCCTACACTCGAGAAACAAGTAGTAATCCATAGAGATTTTAAGAATCTCGAGAATTGAAACCTAACCTCAATAGGTTTGCATTGCAAGCTTTGCAATGTTGTCAAGTATGGCCAAAATGGTATGATCGTCTAGTCGTCGAAAAAATACCTACGTTGTGTTATTTAAATTCGCTTCTAAATAGGAAGGATGCCAGTGGGAGCAAGTTATATTTAGTAATAAAACACACAAATAATGGTTGTCAGCTTTATATTCGTTATATTTGAATTATATAGTTTTTACAATAAGTTTTATGTTCGTTTTGAGATTATTAGTTCAGTTAGTTTTTAATTTAAGAGGGTTTTTAGGTTTAATATATGTAAATTTATAGGATAGTCAGTTTATTTCAAGTTTATAGGGTAGAGGTTGTATTTCACAAGTTTATATAAATGTAGATTCTTAAATTTTATTAAGACAAGTATAAGTAATATATAATAATGGTTATCCGTAACAATATAGGTATCAGCCATTTGGTATAATAAGTCGAAACACATATACAATTCACTTTTATCCAGCCTTCATTCATAGGATTCATACTTTATAGCTATACAATAACGAAAAACACGGTATTAATAAGCAAATAGTAAATAACAATATTATGTACCACTGAGTTGATCATAAGTCATCGTTGTATCACATTCAGGAATATGTCGACTAGTATCTACTCTAATATTATGTATTTAAATAGTTTATCTTTAATAATGGTAATAATAAGCAAATAGTAAAAACAATATAGTTATACCACTCAATTGATCATAAGCCATCGTTGTATCACATTCAGGAATATATCAACTGTATCTATAAAAATATTATATATTTAAATAGTTTATCTTTAATAATGGTAATAATAACAAATATTTATAATTGTAACAATTTGTCAGATAAGATTAAAATAAATAAAAGGCTTATTTATACAATAACTATAACTTATTAAAGGAAAGCTTTTATGGTAAAAAATGCATGGAACTAATTTCTCAATATGGATTGTGGCAAATGGTCAAAGAGAGTACAAGAATAACACAACAAAGCTTAACACTAATTGACTTTATAATAACTAATGAAAAATACCTACAAACTAAAGTACACTTAACACCAAAAATAAGCGATCATTCTATTATTTCTATTAACATAAAAAGTGAAGAATTAAATACATTTATATTAAAACAATATCGGAACTATACCAACTTAAACTTAAACCAATTTCAAGAAGGTCTAACATCAACAGATTGGAATAATAATGGAAATGTAAATCAAATGGCAGATAAACTTTTAAATAATATTTCTAAGTTAATAAATGAAATGTCTCCATTAATGAAAAAACAAAAATTATCAAAACTTGCAGACAAAAAATGGATAAATGGAAAAATTATAGAGTTAATAAAAAATAGAGATAATAAATATAAAATTGCAACAATTACTAATACTGAATATGACTGGTTACAATACAAAATAGCCAGAAATGAAGTTGTAAAAAATATAAAAATTGAAAAAAATAAATACTTTCATAATGTATTAGACTCAGATAAAAAAAACAGTGGAAAATTATGGAATGATCTAAAACTCTTATTACCAAATAAAATGGAAAGTTCTCTACCTGATGAAATTAAATTTGAAAATAATATAGTATCTGGTCCAAATATTCCTGATAAATTCAATAGTTTTTTTGTTGAAAGTATAAAAGATATAATAAAGAAAATTAATAAGTTTGATGATCATGTAAACATTCTTCATAACATAGATACACATGAAAAATTTGACAAATTTGAAAATTTGGATATGCATACATTAAAAAAATATATAAAAACATTAAAAAAATCCAATAACTTAAAACCGGTATTTCAACAAATGTACTATTAAATAGTTTCAATGTGATTGGCAATCGTTTTCTAGACGTTATAAATAATTCTTTAAATGATGGAATAGTTCCAAGTAATTGGAAAACCTCTACAATAGTACCTGTCCCAAAAGTTCCAAATACTATAAATTGTGAAGAATTTCGTCCAATAAACACTGTCCCCCCATATGAGAAGATTTTAGAACTAGCCGTAAAGGATCAGCTACTTAAATACTGTGATAACAATTCTGTGATGGTACAAAACCAATCTGGATTTAGATATAAACATTCCTGTGAGGCTGTGATAATAAATGTAAGTGATGCTTGGCTTAAGGCCCTTGACAAAGGTGACGAAGTGGGGTCTCCACCATGTGATGATGAGGGACTCCACCATCGATGATTGGGACTGTTGGGTGACGTATGGTTAAAAGGCCAAACTTACATTATAACGGCTTTATTTCTGAATGAAATTAGATTACAAGCAATAAGGGTTTATATACAAAACTAGAACACTACGTCATATACGAAATACATGTTTGCTGATTATTGCAAGATTGCATTTCTCACAATAAATTTCCACGTAAATCTATTTGAGAATCAAATAGTCTGCAATAATCTGAAACTTTCCTGTTGCTTTTATGTGGGAAAATAATTATTATATTAAAATAAAGTAAAATTATTAAATCAATAAATAATATTTTCTTATTTCGTGACATCTCCATCGACTAGAAAGCACGCCACTGGGCTTTGTCGTCCATGTTCTAGATTTGCAATAAACTGCCGACGTAGTCCTAGACACTTAGTTTTATCTTTAAGTCCGCCATGATGAATTCTTGATGTCCGTGTTTAATTATTGGAAATATTGTTGGTTTTTGTGTGGTGTTGAAGTGGTGAAGTGTCTAGTACTATTACATTTTGTCGGACTCCACATGAAAATAAAAAGGAACAAAAATTAGTAAGTATTCTTAAACTAAAATAATATATTATATATATTATATATATATATAATATATAACTGTAAATTGTACATAATTAGTTATTATAATAACTATTTATGTACAATTTACAGTTGCCTATCGCCTATGCCAAAAAATATTAAATATATAAAAATTATTTAAAATTAAGCATTACTATACAAAAAAAATTCGTTGTATAACTTTAGTGAAGACCTACGTCCCTTTATACCCTATAACGTTAAATTTTTATTTTATTATTTTAAATGTTTGAATTAAACTTGCAATTTGTTTTTCAAGCTAGTTTTTATCTTAAATATGCGCTTGTAATTTAATATTAACACTACTGACCTAGCCAACAATTTTATTCCTGCGATGGACATGGAACGCATGAGCGACTCGTTGCGCTGGGCTCCCTTTTGTCATCATTGGAAATTGCTAACCCTTACTCCTGGTCATTCCTGGGGTAAGCTTGGACGAGTGTCAGATGGAATTGATCTGGAAGGTTGATGTCATCTTCACAACAAACCTGGTACAGGATACCTTCTTGTGAGGAACCATTTCCAGGGTTTCCAGCATTTTTTGGTATTTTTTTTTTAATTATACTTTTTCCATTTTTCTTATTTCTTCTTTTGCAGATCTGCTCGAGGTAGGGTGGCAATTAGTACTACTGGGTATCTCTTGATTAAGAGGAATACCACGCATGCTGAAAGAATGTCATTCCAAAGGATAAGCATGTAGACTTTATGGATGAAATGGAAATCAGAGTACGTAACTTATTTACCATTTTTTTTTTTAGGATTAAGTAAGAATTACTTCAAGTTTGAACATCTCGCCCGCAAGATGAGACAAATTTTTAGGTTTTCTTGTATTTCCTCAGTTTCGTGGTTGGTAATTTTCCATGTTTTTCTTTTAATGCCGTTTTTCTTCATAGTAGCATGACTCAGCAGCACAAGCTTTTTCCGTACCTTACAAAATATGTCTTTTCTTCTTTTTATTTTCAACATTCTTTATTCTTCATTTATATAAATTTTCTATTTTTCCATTTTAGCTTTATTAAAGTCGACTTCTTCTTTTCATTCTTCTATACGTTATGGGTATCGTAGCTTCATAGAACAGGGCTTCTGGTAAGGGCTTCCAAAAGGATCCTGCTGATATTTCAATGGCAGCTTCTTCGGGTTGCCAGGATAAAATAGGTTTAAAGTTAACTTAAAAATTAGTTTACAAGTATATACAAATTGGCATTAGGGATAGGGGGTACAAGGGTTGAAACGGAAGGGGTGTAGTATTTTTCTTTCTTCTTTTTTTTATACTTGGGTTTGTGGGTAAAACTGCTGGTTTCGTTGTTCTGGTTTATTGACTCTTTGTTGAGGTGTTTAAGTTTCGTGTTGCGACAAGAAGGTCAAGTTACTTATTTGTAACGAGAGAATTCTTTCCTTTATTTCACTTAGTTTATAAACAATTTTCTTTAATTCTCCCATATCCATCGTCGTTGGGGCAATAAGGTAATATGACTCGTAGTACAAGGGGTGTAGGCCATTTTCGAAGTGGTCCCGGAAGGTGTCAAAAGCCATTTGAGGGTTAACTTCTTCGGCAAGGTGTTGTAGTTCGAAAAAATAGCTTTTGATGTTTCCGTTTTCGCCTTGTTTTTTCGAATTAAATTTTATTTTTTCTGCTCTCACAAAATTTTCTCCTCCAAATTCTTCTAAAAAGTCCTTTTTTAAATTTTCCCAATTTTTCTCTCTATTTTCTTGCTTGGTGATGTATTTTGTATACCATGTAATGGCCGCTCCTTCCATAAATGATCCTAGATAATTTATTTTATATGTGTCGCTCCATCCGTTAATTTGGGAACATCTTTCGTAGTTTTTCATAAAAGTCATGGCGTTGGTCATCGTCGGGTTGAATGTTGTGGGAGCAATAAACTTCGGGACTGCAGGTGTTCTTCCGGTCTGGGATGCTTCTAAAATTGTTGTGTTCGACATGTCGATGATTTGTGGTTCGGTTTGGGTTTGGGGATACGGCAATTTTCTTCAGGATTATCTTGTATCTCAGTTGCTTGGGAAAAAGGTAAGGATATATCTTCAGAAGGACTTGTAGATTTTTTAAAGGACTTAAAAGGCTTTGGATACGGGCTTCTACGTTGTCGTCTTCTTCTTTTTCGGATTGATTTTCGTCGGGATTTGCCTCTTCTTCGCTGTTTTCTTCTTCTGCATTGAAAGTTTGGTTATTAAAGTCTTCTGAGTCTTCTATATTTAATGTTGAGTTTTGGATTTCTTCTTCTGATTTTTCTTCGCTGTTTTCAGTCTGTTTTTCTGGTATTATAGGTTCTTTCGGTGGTCGTAGAAAATATCTTGTTTGTTTCGGTTCGGTGCCAGTCGGTGATCGTGGTAACGTTGAGGAGGGTTCGAAGATGGATTTTTCCGTGCTGCGATGTGATGAGTTGAATGTCAATTTTCCCAAAAGCTTCTTGCGTGACATTAATTTTAACTAACACCGACCTTGTTTTTCTTAGAGTTCCCAAATAGATTCAGCGAGCATTCGGTCAATCCTGGGTACCGATGCTTTCTCTATTCAGGAAGTCTTCTATGAATAGATACAGCGAGTATTCGGTCAATCCTGGGTACCGATACTTTCTCTATTCATAGTGATGGTACAAGATCGTTGGCGCCTCCACCATGTGACGAAGTGGGGTCTCCACCATGTGACGATGAGGGACTCCACCATCGATGATTGACTGTTGGGTGACGTATGGTTAAAAGGCCAAACTTACATTATAACGGCTTTATTTCTGAATGAAATTACATTACAAGCAATATGGGTTTATATACAAAACTAGAACACTACGTCATATACACCAGAAATACATGTTTGCTGATTATTGCAAGATTGCATTTCTCACAATAAATTTCCACGTAAATCTATTTGAGAATCAAATAGTCTGCAATAATCTGAAACTTTCCTGTTGCTTTTATGTGGGAAAATAATTATTATATTAAAATAAAGTAAAATTAATAAATCAATAAATAATATTTTCTTATTTCGTGACAATATGTTATAGCAGTATTTCTAGATTTTCGTAGAGCCTTTGAAACAATAAACAGAGATTTTTTGCTAAGAAAACTACAATGTATTAATAATGATTTAGATAATATATATAGATGGCTCTGTGATAATGATTTATGTATAAATGTAAAAAAGAGTAAGTTTATCGTGTTTGGCTCAAAATATAGGCTCAATATGTTAAATGCTCCTTTAAATGTCTTTATTAATAGAATAAGACTTGAGAGAGTAACAGAAATAAAATATTTAGGTATAATTTTTGATGAAACGTTATCATTTAGGAATCACGCAATTTATTTAATGAATAAAATGTCAAAAAAGTTTACTTTTTAAGTTGAAAAATATTTAAGTATGTATGTAAAAATTTTAATTTACAAGTCAATAATTTTACCTTATTTAGAATTTTACTCTACAATATTATTTAACTTAAACCAAGGTGACATAAATAAAATACAAAAAAATCAAAATCGAGCTATGCATGTTGTTTTATGTTGTAATAGATATACACCTATTGTAACCATGTTAAATGTTCTTAATTTTATGTCTGTTAAACAAAAAATTGTTTTTAAAACATTAGAATTTATACACAAAATAAAAAATAAACTGTTGCCAAATTATCTTTTAGAAAATGTAACATATACTTGTGAAGTTCATAATCATGATACTAGAAACAGAAATGATTTTTATATGAAAACCTGTAACACTACTAGAACTTTCAACAGTGTGTTTTTTAAAGGTTTTAGTATGTATAATAATTTATCTGATGATATTAAAAACTGTGACTTTTGTTTTGTTTTATAACTTGTGAATGTAAATAGCTATTGCTAAATAAAGTTATTAATATTATTATTATTATTATTAAGTCCTAGGTTCTTACATACAATAGTTTCAACCTATAAATACAAAATAGCTGATATTAGTCAATTAAAATAGTGATGATTGGATAACCGAGTTTAAACCTCAATGGTAATATGAAATTATTATAAACAGCTAAAAAGGGAATAAAGCTTGACAACGATCTTGGTTAGTTAATTGAAATGATTGAAATAAAATTTATATCTTACCTTTTATGTTTATATTCAAAAAATTTTTTTATCTTTTAAATTTCTACTCTCAAACCCTGATAGTTTTTCCGCCTACTCAAAATCAACAACCTAAAAAACCTCACCTTAGAAACGAGGCTATGATGCCCGGTCTCTCCACAAAAACCACGTTGTCAATACAATTTTATAATCATAACCAAACAAATAAACTTTCAACATAAGGTAATTTGACTCTATATAAATTAACTTAAATTTAAGTGTTTGACAACAGCTGACAGCTATGTTTTTATAACCCTATTATTTTACTGTCAAATTTGACTTTTATCAAGTACGTATAGTTAGTTGTCGCTTTTTCTTACGAGTATCAAAGGTCGGTTTGAAAGATGACGAAGATACAGCAGGGATCTAGTTCCTTTTTCAACATCTCCTATTGGCCCGAGTGCTAAGAATGATGCATTCTTGTTATCTAAACTTCTATTCAATTCAAGGTTTAGTTCTGATCCGAAGATTTCTGAGGTCACTACCATTCTTCGAGTATTATTGTTGATTTTATTACAGGGCAGCTCAATGATCCATTAAAAAAAAACAGAAAATAGAGACATTAGTATCCTACCTAATAAAATATAATATCGCCATTCTATATAACATCTACATATATTTGGTTAATACTACAGTTATTTTATTTCCAATAATATAGTTAAATTAGTAGTAGCCACAATAGAGTTGTTAGTAGACATTACCAAAAGAAGTTTTTTTTTTAAATAATTTAAATAAATAAACATTATCTGTGCCACTCACCCTTCGCCCCTATTTACTGTTGCTCGCTTCCAGTACCACTTGGTGTTTTTTTATTATAGGTACCATTAGACCATCGTTTCTTAACCTCGGGTCGCGACCCAAATTTGGGTTGCGGGCCATATCGAGATGGGACGCGGGTTTTGCGGGATTTGTGTTAGTTGATTTCTAAAAATTTTTTTAACTTACTTTAAATAAAGAAAATGTAGAAAATTGATGATTTTATTTTTTATCGGGTCGCGGGCTTCTAATATTTTTGAATTCTGGGTCGCCAGCCAAAAAGGTTAAGAACCGCTGCATTAGACATTGGGGAAATAAATACTATAAACTTGACGTTGGGAATTGTTATACTAATAAAACAAGCTTACAGCTTCCTAAGACATTTTAGTAAGAAATTATAAGAACAATAATTTTGAACAAAAACATTCATAATAAAGTCTTGCAGAAACCTTATACACTGATAATCTTTTTACTTTAAGCAAAATTAAATACTAAAACAATTTCTTCCAAGATTAATTTCTATGATAAAATTTTAGATTCGTAATATTGAAATTTCCCTTTTTAATACGCGTATCCGGGTACACAATAGTGTACACATTGGTATAAGGAATTTTTGTAACCTCATAGGGACCGGAATATAAAGAACAAAGTTTGGCAGTTTTTTTAACGCAGCATCAGATACAGGACACTCACGTAGCAATACCCAATCACCCACAGCGAAATGATCATTCGTTTGACATTTTTGTTGTAGTTTTTCGACCCGATTTTGAACATTTTGTTTTGCCAACTCGCGTATTTTATCCACAGTTAAATCGGTAGAAGGTGGTAATCGAGAACGAATCGCCTCATGCAAAGTATTGACTGGATTTTTTCCATAAAGAATCTCATTCGGAGTAAACCTTGTAGAAAGATGTGGTATTGAATTAAATAAATCTTGACAGGAGCCCACTAAATCAGCCCATCCTGTATGCTTGTGAGAACAGTAAGTTCTAAAAATACGACCTAACTCCTTCATAACTCTTTCGCTAGGGTTTGAAGCAGGGTGACGAATCGAAGATAACTTTACTTGAATGCCAGCGTCTTTTAATTTAGATTGCCAATGTTTGGACGTAAACTGTGTCCCATGATCAGCGACAATGGTTTGAATGGTAATGAAATTTACAAAATCCTCCAGAATTTTTTTTAACAGCCTACTTGGCTACTGGGTAACGCATGGGATACAATCGTACAAATTTCGAAAATAACAACAAAAATATGAGCAACTCGAGCGCGTTCCTCGGGAAGAGGTCCGAAAAAATCACATGTAACCAATTCACCAATCTGAGTGGCTACCACAGGCTGTTTAGGGCCGATAAGATAACGATTGGGATATTTATTAATTTGACATAGATGACAGGGACGTATAAATTTTCTCAAACGAGAACGGAAATGATCAATATAAACCAGAGGTTTTAATAAAAAGTATAACTTGGCCACACCAAAATGCCCATATAATTCATGGTAGGCTTTAAAAAAACATCACAAATATCTTGTGGAAGTACCATACGTATTGGTGTGAAAGAATTATCTTGAAAACAAAGAATATTTTTATGTAGAAAACAATAGGGTAATAATCTATTTTGTCTGTGATTTAATGTAACAGGAATACCAGACAAAGTGGAATAAATGGGTCCGAATAAAAAATCAGCACTTTGTTGTTGATTTAAATTGGCAAATTCTGAGTTTAACTGGGGAAGTTTTGATATTTCGAATAGATTGCAGGGTTTAGTTTCAAATAAAATATGAGCGACAATTGGTTCTCTAACCTTAGCTGCTATATACTCAGAGTTAGTGGGTTGCCTAGATAACACGTCTGCAACGATATTATCCTTACCACGAACATGTTCAACATGATAATCAAATTCATTTAAATACATTGCCCAACGAGTTAATCGATCATTTAGTAATCTACTCTGCTTAAGAAATTTCAAAGCGTGATGATCAGTTCTTATAATGATACGAGGTCCCAGTAATACTGTGCGATATTTTTTTAAACCAAAAATAATGGCCAAAAGCTCCTTCTCAGTCACTGTATATAACAGAATCTTCCGCCCTTAAAGCATATCCTGAACTATCCGTTTGTAACGGTATTTAGAAATAACTCTTTGACACGCTGAAAAGCCTCTATTTCGACAGGACCCCATGTCCATTTTACAATTTTTCGTAACAAACGAGTTAAGGGTAACAAAACATCACTATAATTTCTGAGAAATCGTCTATAAAACCCACACAACCCCATAAAACCTCTTAGTTGTTTAATATTTTTGGGAGCTGGAAAATTTAAAATACTGGCTACCTTATCCAGATCAGTACGCATGATACAACAAACCAAAAGTATGATATCTAGCGGTCCAAAACTCGTTTGCTTCGCGCAGTGACGTCAGTTCGAGAGTGATTTTAAATGAACATAGCGGAAACAAGTCATTTATTTACCCTTTTACGTGGAAATACATATCAATTAGATACAAAACTCATAAATACACATTCAATTTGCATCTTTAAGAGAAAATTCTCATTAATGTATTATATTAATTGATTTGAAAAGCTATTATAATAGTAATTAGTATAATGTAAAATATTGCTGACTTTTATTTACACTTTTAAGTAAAAATTATATTATAAATTAATTAGATTAAAAAAATAATAAATAAATAGTTTGTTGTATCATGATCAGTACGTATACCTTGAGATGTAAGTAAATATCCCAAAAACTTCACTTTCGACTTAACAAAATGAGTTGAGTATGAGTATGAGTATAAGAGACGTATAACCAGCCCCATTTCCTCTTGACTCGCGAACCCCGTACAGGCCTATGTGTACTTGCGCCGATTTTTGTTCTTCCCCAGCAACTGCACGGCTTCACCCGTGTTTGCTGGGTGCGAATGTCCATTGCGTTTCGTACTGTCCCCTATTTGGGGCTCGAGAGCGAGAGGCGAATAGTTATAATAGCCATTCCCGGGTTCGCCGAGCCTATGCTATACGCTCGGTGGGGTGTGGATGAGGGACGGGAGGGAGTTGGTTTTTGGGGGACAATTACGCCGACTTAAAACTAAGTACGACGCGGAATCCCCCTAGACCAGTCGATTAGTTTTACTCCAAACATTTGGGATTACTATTTGGAGTTGGGGAGTTGTTATTTCGCTGCAGGGGTGTAGTCGAGGTCTTTGTCTTGTTCGTTATTGTCGTTGTCCGTGTCCTGGTCAGATAGCTCCTGCCCTTGGTAAAGTGTGTCAGTTGTTTTTAATAATTTTTGTCCCAAGCACGTTTTGTGGTAGAGTTCCGTCTTTGTTTATCAAATTCCAAGGCATTGCATTTATTCACTAGTCCAACAAATCACAAGCGCGATCATTCTGTCGTCTAATGTTTACAATTCTCGAGTTTGGCTATTAGGCCCTTTTTTTTAATGTGTTAGAATTATGTGATCAATGTTAGTTTACTCTGTCAGTCCAGTGTTTATTTCGGTCTCGATTGGGACCGCTTTACGCACTTGCCGTTGACAGACTTATTGCCCCACGCCGCGCGCCCTTCCTAGATTATAAAGATATCCCAATAAACACTTTAACGATGCCTAACACCATTAGCATTGCCCGTGTAAGAATTTTTAACACTTTTTAATACAATTTTGCAATGATAGTAATTAAAAACAAAACAATTGTTTAAAGAGTAAAATATGTTCTTAACATAGTCATATTTTAAAGTTATTTTAACATTTCCAAGTAAAATAAATGTTATGTTTAATGAAATGAATACGGGCAATGTTAATGGAGACAAGTAACGGAAAATGCTTGCCGGGATCTGCCGTATTTATATTGCAGATTTGTATCAGGTCATGCATACTCTTAAAGTAAAACTTATCAGATTTTTCCCCTTGCGGATGACCACCTCCCCTCTTCTCCGACCTCCCCCGTCCGTCCAGTGAAAAGCCTCCAATGACAGGTGGCACCCAAGTCACTCATATCACCAACACTCCACTCCTCAATGACCGCTACACCACTACACCACTCCAGCTTGCACTCCATGAAAATGTTTGTTTCACTTTATTTTTTTTAATTATTGTTGGTTTCATCTTTAAACCTTTACGTTTCAAGAGCTCGCCCGCACGCGACCCGTCTACTCGAGCGCCGGAACCGAACCGACTTAACAAAATGAGTTTTAGAAAAATTAATAGTTAATCTGGCTGATTTTAATCTTTCAAACACAGATGTAAGATGAAACAAATGATACTCAAAACTATTTGATACCACCAAAATATCATCAATATAATTAAACACATTTTCTCTAAGTTCGGATCCAAAAACTACATCCATAGCCCTGGAAAAACTACCCACGGAAACCTTTAAAAACCAAAAGGAAGAACCTGATAGGTGTAACTACGGTGATTATACATAAAACCAGTATATTTTGTAGATTCTGGATGTAAGGGTATTTGCCAATATGAAGCCACCAAATCGATTGTGCTTATAAACTTTACATTAGAGAATGAAGCAAAAATATCCTCAGGTGGTTGAGGAGCATCATAATCAAATATCATTCTTTCATTCAACCAACGAGCGCCCAAACATATTCTAACAGTACCATATTTTTTCCTTACAACAGTCATAGGACTACAATAGGAAGTTGCCTCTTGTTTAATTACACCTAATGACAACATACGATTAATTCGGAGGGAACTTTAAGCCCGCAGTCCGTTCCTACCCCTAACCCGCACAAGCAATTCAGTTGGCTTATGGGACTTCTTAAGAAGTAAGGGTGGAACTAAAAGAGCACTTTTGTATATAAACTTTTTTTTTGTAATTTATTTATCGACAGCTTCACGAAAACTAAAAGGAACTGGGTAAGTTTTCCGAAGAAATGGTGTTTCATCAGCCATAAGAATTTTATGTTGATATAGGGACGTGAGTCCGGGCTTCTCACTAAATAACTGTCGGAATTGAATCAAAAGTTTTCTTAATAAATTTTTATACGAGGAAGACAAATTCAATAAAGCTACCCGATTTGAAACTTGAGACTCGAAATTTAAAGTAGTGGATTCGATAACATTATTTAAACTGGTTGAATGAAATGAAGTAAAATCTAGTTTAACACTAAATGGAATATATATAGGCTCTTTGGTTCCTAAGAGTGTCACGGCAGAAATCGATTATACATTGGACTTCATACATCCAATCGATACCAAGAATCACCGGCCTAAATTTTTAACAACCATAAAAACATGAGAGAATAAAGTGACAATGGGTAAAACTTGAAAATCAAGACATACTTGATACTTGATTCGAGTACTAAGATAACTATCCGCTCCTCGAAGTTGTGTTGCAACTCCCGGAAGAAATAAAATTTCGCCCTTTTCCTTTAATTTTTCAAATACTTCCTCACTTATACAAGACAGTTCACAACCGGAATCCACTAAAGCCGTAATAGGTAGCCCAAGACATAACAAAGAAATATAAGGTAGTTGTTTGATAACTCGAAGTTCTTTTTGACCTTCCAAATCATCTAAAAGTACTAATGTATATGCTCCATCACCTACTTTAAATACCTCCAAGGAGGTGGGCAAACCCGACCATTTTTCCCACAAAGTTCCCCAGGTTTCCAACCCAAACGTATCATTAACTGGTATCCCCTAGAAGGCATTTCCTGTAAATGTGCTACTGGAGTAGGTACAGTACAGTATTGAAGCTGAGAAGAATTATAAAAAGAAATGGTGGAAACGGTTGTATTTGACGGGAAAATGTTCCACCTTATTTTCCCCGAGGAAAGTTTCCCGAACTTGGAGGTGGAATTTTGGGATCAAAGTTATTGGTGGGCAATGCAGAAAATGAGGGTTTGCTTATACAACTGTATCGTTCTAAAAATTTAAGTGTACCCTGGAAACTGCGTTCAGTGGAAGCGACCCACAGTGATTGAACAGAATAAGAAAATTGTTGTAATATTTCATATACTATTTCAACTTCACTCAAATTTTGACGTTTTAAGCTACTAAATTGTCGTATGAAAAATTCAGTCATACTTAAATATCTATGGGGATGGTATCTCGCTTTCAAAATTTCTCTCCTCATATATGCCCGTTTTTCGGTTGACCAAAAAAAAGATAAAAGTTCACTTTTAAATTGATTAAAATCCATTTCAAGCGATAAAGTATTAGCCCATTCGGCTGCGGAGAATAATAAACAATTTTTAGCAAACATTACTAAATTGGCTGAAGGAACTTGATAAACTTCACAATATTCTTGGAATTTAGCAAGAAACGTTACAGGATTTTCATTTATTTTACCTGAAAAAGTGGGCTTCCGACAGATATCATCGATTCTATCAACTTTTCGATTTGCTAGACATAATTACTTGATGACATTCTTTCAGACAATTTTACACTACTAGTTACAGAGGGCAAAACAGTAAAAGGTGCAGAACACATTCGAAGTCGATCACAATCTTCCGCTGAAGGTGAATCAAATAAATCATTAGAAAACTCACCCTCTGTCGGTGATTGTCGCTGACCACGTGAACGTCCTGTGCTCGTATGCGTGTTCCTAGATTCCATGTGGCTGCACAGCTTCTGAAGAAGGTTAGTTTGCCTATTCATAGTATTCGTTCCCTTTCATCCGAAACAAATACATTCGGCAAAACAGCTGAAGAGTTTTTTGAAAAATTCTGGTAAGCAGAATTGACAGGTACAGCAGGATTAGTCAGTACAACACGACTCTCAAGAACGTTCTTCGAAATGTTGCGGTAAGCAGACTGGGTAGGTCCAGCCGATATCATCCTCGACGAGGAAGGTACAGCCGGGAATTTCACCCCTGGTGTGCGTTTAACAGCAGTACGTTCTCCAGAACACTGTTCTGCAGGAGAAGGACCTACAGGCGAAAGCTCAACAGATTGATGGCCCTCATTGAAAATTTCAGAAAAATGAAGGTTTTGAATGTATTCAGTAATCATACGGTCAGTAGGAGTGCGACTGGCAGGAGTGCATTCTTCCGGAATATTTTCAGCAGGTGAGTAACTGGTGGACGTTTCACTATTAGTGAGGTGGACAGGAGGTAAACCATCGGGTAGATGTCCAGCAGTTGTTGAATTTTTGGTCATGTAACTAACTGACAGATGTTTCACAGGTGAGTGACTGGTAGATTTTTCTGTTTGCTCCATCTCTGTATCCTTTATGTATATATTCAAATATACTCAAAAAAATAAACCAAATTAGAATAAATACTTTTAAAACAACCTCAACTTCTCCTTTTAGACATCCTTAACCTATCCTCCTATGCATCGGCCACAATCTGTGCCGAAACCAAGGAAAAAAAACGAACAAACTCAGCATAGCTCTAATAACGACACTGTGCACTGTGTCGAGACCAAAGCAAGTCCGTCAAATCCTGGTCACGGCACCAAACTGTGATGGGCACGAGGGGGTAGTACCCTACACTCGAGTAAAAAGTAGTAACCCATAGAGATTTTAAGAATCTTGAGAATTGAAACCTAACCTCAATAGGTTTGCAATGTTGTCAAGTATGGCCAAAATGGTGTGATCGTCTAGTCATCGAAAAAATACCTACGTTGTGTTATTCAAATTCGCTTCTAAATAGGAAGGATGCCAGTGAGAGGAAGTTATATTAAGTAATAAAACACACAAAGAATGGTTGTCAGCTTTATATTCGTTGTATTTGAATTATATAGTTTTTACAATAAGTTTTATGTTCATTTTGAGATTATTAGTTCAGTTAGTTTTTAATTTAAGAGGGTTTTTAGTTTTAATATATGTAAATTTATAGGTTAGTGAGTTTATTTCAAGTTTATAGGGTAGAGGTTAGTAGAAAGATAAAGCCGTTTCCAGCGCTCTGTTTCCGTTTACCGCCAACAGAGGGCGCAACCAGTCGCGTCCGCAATCTTTGTCGGTATAGTAAAAATCTATTTCCGTTTTGAAAAAGGTAAACAGAAACCTGTAATCTTTTCGTTTATCGCCGGCGGAGGGTGCTTCCAGTCACCGTCCGCCATCTTGGCCGATATAGTAGAAATTTATTTTTGTTTTGGCAGCCATTTGGCAGCCATTTGGCAAATATGGAAAATAGAAACCTGTAATCTAATGTGTGTAATTCATTTTTTAATCACCAGGTGGCCACGCCTCCTAACCATAAATATCTTAAGTAGCGTTGTTTGTTAAGTAGAAATCTACTTTTTACCTATAATAGATATAATTTACAGAACGGTAAATGGTGCTAATTCCCAGAAGAAATTTTAAAATTTGTTAAATGTTGGATTTTTATTAACCTATATTATACATTAAATAAATATATAAAATAAACTAGACATATAATTCTACAGCACTTAATCAATAAAAACAAAAACCTAGACAAAAGCCTATGCTAATTTACAGGAATACAATTTTTTTTATATTATGCAGATTATAAATATAATAAGAAAATTAAAATAACTAATACTAACCATAAAAACACCTAATAAATAGATATAAAAAATAAATAATATATATATAATTCTACAACACAATCAACAAAAACTAGTACTAAAATTATGGATAACAGCAGATAAGCAAAACATACAGGAATTATAATAAATTAAATAATTTATATATTATATATTGCTTAAAAAATTGTTATTTAATTATGTTTAATACTATAATGTCCCCAAGGTAGTGTATCATGTGTACTGTTTTCTAAAAGATATCTTTTATCATCAAAGGAGCTCAATCCAATTTTTTGTTGTTTAATGCTATAAACGTTTTGGGTAATAGACCTAATTGAATTTTGACTTATAATTTTATCGGTTTTTATATTTAAACAATCGAAATAGTCTTGAAATGTTATTCCATTTTTAACAATATTGTTTATTTAGTATTTTTAACACCTTTAGATTTTTTAACACATTTTTCACCCTCAAATTTAAAAGTATACATTTTAGAGCGCAAACCAACAAAATGTGACATAATCTTACCATTTAATTTATCTTTCATCAGTCCCGGTATTTTTTTATTTATCAAAGGAATATTCCATTGATTATTTTTTGGATAATCACTCGTATTAAATCTATGTATATTCTCACGAATAACTTCACCATATGCATCATTACAGTTAAATTCATAGACCAAACTATCAGTATCCATGTATAATAATTTGGTGTTGTTGAATTTAGATAAAATAAAATCATAGTGAAAATCATATACACATGTTTTCGATATATCGAGAATTGCCATACCTATGTATAAAGGTTTGTTAAAACATAAATTAGTTTTACTAAGTTCTACGGCAATAAGATTTTCATTAAAAATAGTTCGGTTTTGAAAATTTGGACTTTGGACAATTAAATTTTTAGCACCATATCATCCTTCTCATCTAGTAACTAATTTAACAATTCTATGCTTTCTAATGTTTTCCATCGTCTTGCCAAAGGCTGAATTATTTTGAAATTTGAATAGATTTTTTTCAAAATAATTTTTTGCATTTTGTCGTAAATTTGTATTTAATTCTATATAAGGACAAAAGGGTAAGTCCTTGTGTAGATCATGTAAAGGCTGTGGATATTCCAAGTCAACTTCTAAAAAGTATCCAACAGGTGAATTATCTGATACATTAAAATCATCAAAGTTTTCATGATTTTAACCCACTCAAACCCATCATATGGTAAATATTGAGACATTCCCCAGGAGTAAAGAGCATTTACATCGAAGTAAATATTTGGAGGGTTGTGATGGATTAAAATTAGTCATATATTTGTTGTTTGCCTCTGAATAGCGATTGAAGCATTGACTAACACCACCACGACCCAGGTATATCCAGGTAAAGTATAGTAATGTGCAGGGTCAAGCCTATATGTTTTAAAGGAACTGTTGCGAAATTGTTCGAAAACATCAGCTAATAGTAAAATATCTGTTTTCAAGTAAAAATCTGAATATTCACCTAAATTTTGACAACCGAATTATCGCCAGATATGCTGAGCATGCGCATAATCATTTCCCGAAATATCACAATCATTAAGTTTGTTGTAAAAAGCTGATTTTTCAGGTAGACAAGGAAAATCTAATTTTTCTTCCGAATCTACAAAATCATAAGGAAAAACACCCTTACGCTGTAAAAGTATTAAGTTATCATTAGACCAGTTTTTAAATTCCTTTCTTAAAATTGGATATTCAGTTAAATAAGATGATAATTTATCTAAATTAGAGGCCATAAACCTAAATGAATCAATAAAACGTAATTTTATAAATGTTTCATTATCATAAATATTAAAGGATATGTATTTTTCTTTATTTATTGGTAAAAGCGATATTCTACTGAAGTTAGCAAGATCTTTTATTAAGAAATGGCTATCATAATTTGTTAAATTGTGAAATACAACTGGTACCATGAATGTATTTTTGTAATTTAGGTTGCAAACCCACGGAATTGTTGATGATTATGATCTCTGACAATTACATCACCCTGTATAAAATCTTTATTACAAATATGACACTTTTTAGCGTTCTTTAAATCAATATCGACATTCATGGGTATGTTACCTTTTAATTTTAATTGAACAAATTTAGCAACCTCCTTTAATACGTTTGCAAACCACTCGATACAATCTAAACCGCGATAGCTTTTATAAAACGATAAAGTATCATCATAATCACATTTAAAATAAAAGGCTTTATGCTGTTGATATTTAGATGTTTTTGTTAAATTTTTATTATCATTAATAGGTAAAAGTATTGACTCAAAGTCAGCATACATAACAAAAGGTACTTTTTGTTGAAATTTTAAATTTAAAAACTCTACATAATCTTCTTCTGGAAACGAAATTTTGCAATCATTTAATTTTTGACAATATTCTTCATGTTCATTTTTAACTTGATTTGACTAGAAAAATAATTTAGACAACGGTCACAAATAAATATTTTATGATTATGTTTTATATGCTGACTTCCTACCAGCCTAGATAAATTTTTGATCCATACATAATGATACTTTATTTCACTATTATCGGATACATCTATAAATGGCTCACAATCTGGCTGTTTGGGGAAATATATGATTTGAATTAACATGCTGAGCTAATTTATTTTTAGTAAGTCTGATAGGCATAGTGTATTTGGAAGTGTTATCCGTTTTAATAAGTTCCAAACTGTAAACATTTATGGATATTGAATTTAATTTTTCAAATTTTACAATATCATTTAGTTTCATAGGAAGCTCAATATTTGTAAAATTTAAAGAATCCCTAAAGCATTTATATAAAGAGGGTCTCTCCAAATTATTTTTTAGCTTGTTTGAGTACAGTGCTGATAGCAAGCTCCATAAAAACAGTTTTGATCTAAATTTTTAACATTAACACAAGCACCCTTTTTGGCAATCTGTTCTGGTAAGTTAATGTAAGACGAACCACCATTACCCATCTCATATTTATTAATATTAATTTCTAAATTTAAAATTTTATGTAAAGCCCACCCTGAGTCCTTCTCTGCAAATTTACTTAATTAAAAATTTAAAATTTTATCTACAACATTATGGGTAAACCATTGTAATGGAAAGGACCCGGTCTACGTTGTGTTTAAATAATTTACCCCTTAAAATCTATACTTGCCTCAAAGGCTCGTATTTACCTTAAATTTAGCCAAGAATACGTCTAGCCCAGATTCGTCGTAAGAAAGTAGGAATAGTGACAAACAATCAAACAAATATTTATAACCATATTATTTATTTACATTAAAGAGGACAAAAGCCAATGCCGAAACCAATATTTCGTTTTATGCCCTTTTTAACAGTAAACTGCCAAGGTCGTTGACCTGGCGCCCGAGTCGGGACGAAGGATTACAAGACGATTGCCGGCAGTCATAAAATCAAGTGACAGGTACCCTGCTTTAAGGTACTGATTTTGGTAAAACCTTTTTTTTATAATAATCGGTGAACGAATGTAATTCGTTTATCGATTTACAGTGGGCTTTTATTGTTTATCTTGTTGGCGATCATTACGATCGAGAGTTGCCTCTGTTTTTTTATTCTGTTATGTTGAAGTAGGTATGTGTTTATTAGTACCTTTTTATCAGTTCACATATCAACACTAGTCTCTGCGGGAGTGTGTTAATATTTATGAGGTTATTGGGAAGGACTGCCTTTATTGGCTCTTTTATGTGGTTGCCTTTTCGGTGGGAATCGTTTCAATGTTGGTGTTCCATCGTTGGGACTAGCCTTTACCGCTGTTCCTACAGGATATCGGAAGGTACAGGATGTATTGTCAATTTAATATTATCGCACTCCCAGATTGAACGAGATTAAGCAGTATATTGACAGACTTACAACAAGCGTTTAGTACATGCAAGCAATTAATAATGCAAGGTGTCTATATACTTTTAAGAAAATGTTACATTGACTTCCGTTGCAGAGCATACCGCTACTATATGACTGATGTGGTATTTATTCGGTGGAAAATGGAATAGCTTAACATCAGTAGTACTAGAGTGTTGTCACCTGATTTAACTGACTGTAGGCAGGTAGATATCCCTGATTCATTAATTTATTTATGAATTTATTTATGAAATGGCTCTTACTCCCTTTACGTTGGAAAAAAACAATTACAATGATAACATATTTTGGCATACCTGTAGTTTCGTGTCTACTCGTTGATTAAGATCCTCAAATAATTAATAATAAACTTAATAAACTAATTGTTCACTATTACTACACAACTACTAACAGGTGTCAGCACTCACGGCGATAGACTTTGAACTTAAATGTCACTGCAATTAATTGGTTGTCCAGCAGGTGGCAGCACATACACGCGGCGGGAAATTTAAACAAAGTTGAAGCGTTCGTTCGATAGAGGGCGCGGTGTCGCGGCGTCGAATTCAAATAACCAAGATGGCTACAACGGGCGTTACACACAAGTTTGAATTAGAAAACAGGAGTTTTTGGAAAAAACGTCCGTACGCAACTAGAACTGGAAACTGACTGCCAAAATCGGTTTACGCAACTCTTGATCAACCCCCTCCCATATATCGTTCTTTTTCTTTCCCCAAAGTTGGAAAAAGTAAACCATATGTGTGACATGGCAAAATTAAAATAAAATAGTGTTTTAACATTTTTAAGTGGACAAAGACATTTGAGATAGCTATTTTTGTAGTCTAGTAGCCCAGTCAAATAATTATAATTTTAAGTGTGCCCTTAGAGTCAAATTTTGTTCTGGTTGATTGGGTTTTTCCGAAACATTGGTTTTTACAATAAAATATTTTAACAATTAGAATAGTACCGACTTCGGTACCACTTTAGAAAACAATACACACAAATTCAAGTTCAACTATTCGGTTTTTAGACCGATAATAAGATAAGGTACTGAAAACTTAAAACTAAATTACAACAATTGTATTAAAACTATTACTAACTTAATACTAAACAAGTTCACATTATTTAACTAACTAACTATTTAAATAACAAATTTTAATATTTACAAGAAACTGTTTCTTTATTATCTGACAAAAGGACGTCCCGTAGAGAGGTATACATCCTTGCAAAACTCGTAGTACAAAGTCATAGCATTGTCGTATACGTTACCGATTTTTATTTAAATAATTTAACTAATTTAATTTTGCATATAATATACGGACACCCCCTGAATATTGAACTTGGGAGCATCACTTTTGCATTCCAAAATATCTTAAGTGGTTGTTTATCAGTTTTAACATCACCAGATGCCATATTTCTGTAGCAAAACTTTCCTTAGTTGACTTATTTACAAAACGGAATAAAATATTATTTTAAAATTTAAAATTGTATTACCGGTTTTATACTTTCAGGCGTTAGGGGAGTCCAACCATTTCACCATTGATTTAATACTACCCATTGGCGTAACTACAGGGGAGCCTAGGGAGGCCGCCCCCCCAGATATCGCTGCCCCCCCCCCAGGAAAAGGCGGACTTTTATCTGTTACAATTTTTTGTTATTACCAAATTTGCAATAAAAATATGTTATACATATTATGTATGTATCATTTACATATCTTAGGCTGTATTTTAACAACTTTCAAAATACGAGTAGGTACCTATTTTAAAACCGAACCTGCATGCTCGCAATCAGGGCTAGATGCTCCCGTAGACGAGTTTTGGTTTGTGCCGCGCATGGCGTCACTTGATGAGTAGTTGCCGTGCGAATACACGAATAATAGTAATATTATCAAAGAAAATAGAGAAATATCTGGACATCTGGACACGTTTTTATTAAACTTAATATTAAATAAATTGTTATAATATGGATAATAGATTCTTTTAGTTCTTGATAACATTTAGGACTGTAATTTAAGAGTTGGTGTTTTAAATTTAACTTATAGTCACTGTCCAGAAAATGTTTAGAGGAAACAGAAGCGATCTTAACGTTAATATTGTCCATTCTTTTTATGGCATTTAACGACTGTTTGCACAAATCAAAGTTTTTCGGGAATCGATGAAATTTAATATTTTTATTTAAAGGGTTTTTCTTGGACTGGTTGTGCGAATTGCATACAAATATGCCACACCGAATTTTAATAAATGCAAATTGCACGACACAAACTAAAACACAAAAAAAAACAAGTTAACGCAACACAAAAACAATAATAAACAAACAGAACAGGTTAACACAACGCAATAACAAAAATTTGAACACTGAAAAGTAATTCGAACCTCACTGAACGCAAAAACAATAAGTTAAACAAAAAAATAGAGCAAGTTAACATCCAACAGCAGATAATTAAAGATTTAAAAGTACTCAACAAGTGACGTATTTAAGCCCGCCCAACATGGGCACATACACTTAAGGTGTATGTATCTTGCTAGCAATTATATCTTTTCATAACAAACGGTCATGCGCGGTACAAACGGTCATCAATTATATTTCAACACGTCCTCAAGATCACATTGTAGTACTTACTCCCTTTCTGACTGGAACTGTTTGTTAAAAAAAATTGTTTTTCTGCCTTTTGGAGACAACATTTGTTTTACTTTTTTAAAGATTCCTAGTCACAATAACAGGCCCACCCTAGGACCCCCCGGGTCAGATAGCTAGTTACGCCAATGATACTACCCCGCTATCTATAACCACGTTATTAGTATTAAAATATTTAGTTTCATTAATTGTTTGGTCTCCGTTCTTTTTAATAAATTCACCACCAAACGCAAACATTAACTTTTATTAGAGAAAATCTTTTTAAAACATTACACACCCTTAGTTAGAAAAAATGCATCATTTAAAAATTGGTTTATATAAATATGTTTTAAATTAATTATAATTCCTCATCTTATGCGCGATTAAAAACTGCTATTTAGTTCTTGCCATTGCACTCGACTACCCCTAGAATTTTTTAACCCCGCACCTCTTACAATATTTTTTGCTTAAATTATTGTTTTTAAGTGTTTCAGTTGTCCTAAATTCGTAATTAAGTTACGTTGAGTACCTGCAGAATCCTTATGGTTTTTGATTAGTTTATTGAATGATTTCATGTTTCAAGCAGCTCTTAACTTGTTGACAATTTCAGTGCTTAATTCAGCTTGAGTTGATTGAAGAGACATCTTTCCTAAGAAATATGTTAGTTAAGTTAATAAAACCTTAAATAAATATTTAAATATTGGATATAAAGCTGTTTATTTAAAAAATATTTTTATTGCTCACTTTGTATTAATGATTTACACTAAGAAAATGGTTAAATCAATAGTATTTATCAATATCCTCACAACTTCAACTTCAAGCTAAAAAAATGTTTAATATTATATACAATAAAATAGGTTTAATTATAATGCAAAATTTATGTACAATGATAGATACGGAACACTCTGTATACAAAAATAAATGTAAAATAAACAATATTATTTAGTATCTACAAATATTTAAAACATAACTAAAATTATTAACTACAATGTTCGATGATATCCTCAATTAAACTTAAAGCTGTTTGATCACTTGGGGAAAAACCATTTTAATTTATCATTCTTCTTTGCAACTCTATTAATAGCAGGTTATACAATTTTTTCTATGGGATTACATATAATTTTGAACATATAGATGTTTTAGTAATGACTCACACAACTAAAATTTAAAAATAAATTACATTATATATAGTATAATATCACATTAAGATTATATAAATAATGTTTATTAAAAATGTATCTATAATAACTAAAAATACACACTCGAGAGATGAATGAAATGAATGAATTGTGGCCTAAAAGTGCTGGGCTGCGGCCCGAGCAAGGGTCAGGTCAGGCGGACCTTTTGCCCTTACTCTTCAAGAGGACAGAAATTAAAACTTTAATAGAGTTGAGGACTGTGCTTTTCAACACGGATTTAAGGAGAGGGTTTGAAGGTGATTTTGAACCGCCAGCGGCCTAAAATGCATTTAATCTAGCAGGGGGAAGGGGACAAAGTGCCTATAGGGAGACACCCGCCCCCTTCGTCTGCAGAAAAACAAGTAGAGCTCGTTCCATGGTATATGTATTTTTTTTTTAGTTGTTTATTTATTATTTTATTTATTTGAATTATTGACTTATTTTTGAGAAAAACGATTTTAGTGTATAACAGGATTGCTTTATGAGAGAGAAGAAAAACAGAGGGATTTTATCCTACGTTTGAGCCATAGCACTGAGGGTGCTAAGGAATTTTTGCAAAAAGTGTTTTTATAACAAACTTCTGGGTGTACAAGAATAATAATGGAATAAATGACTTTGTGAAATAAATATAGGTTTTGCTGTAACCATGACGTTATCAGCGACATATGGTGCTACTAGTAATGTGAAAAATCTAGGTTTAAATTTAAAATACTATTGGAGAAAAATTTGTACTTAAATTACTGTGATTTGACCTCTGTGTTGTAGTTTGTGTTTGTATTGCAGTGAATTTGTATTCAAAGCAAATATTTAGTTGTATGTTGTACTAGTAGCACCACCAAAAATGTTTAGTGTTTGTATGCTTTGCACATTCCCAGCATATAGTCCAGCGTTCTTGTGATTTGTTTGCATATGTTTGGTTTTATAATGTTCCTCCTCAGTCTGGCTCGTTAGGAAGCGTGCCCCTTATTCCCCTGTATAATCTTTTAGCAGCCGGGTCGTAGTCGACCGCTCTTCTCAATGTTTGATTGTCAATATTTTCAATTCTGTTAAGCACTGATATCGTGGTCGTTGTTACGAACTCGTCAAACGATGGAGTCCTAAGGTCTTTTCTTAAGTTACTGTTCCTGATATACCATGGGGCTGATGTTATTGCTCGGAGATATTTGTTCTGTAGGACCGCTATCTTTTTTCTATGAATTCTGGCCGCTGTGCACCATGCTGCGCAGGCATACGCAGCCACCGGTCTAAGGATTGTTTTTCAGATGGTAAGTTTGTTTTTTAGGCTAAGATTTGATCCCGGAGCATAGATTGGCCTTAGAGCTTCCATCATTGAGCGCACCTTTAGCTTTGTGTTTTCGAGGTGGGAGCCCCATGTAAGCTTGGAGTCTAGAGTGACCCCCAAGTACTTTACTGTTTTTTCCCAACGTATGGTTTTGTCCTCCAGAATCAGCGGCTCAGGGACGGTGCCCGATCCCTTTTGGAAAATGATAGCTTGCGTTTTAGCAGGATTTATCTTTACTCTCCATTCTCGCGCCCATTTCTCAATGTTGTCCAGCGCCTGCTGAAGATTTACCCTGATCCTCTCCTTGTTGAGGCTTGTTACATACAATGCCGTATCGTACGCATAGAGAGCTATCTCCACTCCTGTAGTGCGTGGTAGGTCTGTTGTATATAGATTGAACAGGGTCGGACCCAGCACCGAGCCCTGGGGGACTCCAGCGGTGATGAGCCTTGTCGTGGATGTTAGGTCCTGGACCCTAACGCGGAAACTGCGGCCAGTGAGGTACGACGCCATGAGCCTGATCAGTGGGGCATGGATGTTGTGCTTTATCATCTTATAGATCAGGCCGACATGCCAGACTTTGTCAAAAGCCTTACAGATGTCTAGCAGTGCCATTCCAGTTTTTTGCTTAAGGTCCAGTCCATGTGTGATGTGTTCCGCAATTCTCACCACCTGGAGCTCCGTAGACAGCTGGGATCTAAACCCATACTGCTCGTCTGGCAGTATCTCTTTTTCTGCAATCTCCTCGTTTAGCCGTTCCTTGATAATTCTCTCCAAGAGCTTTGCGAGAGATGGCAGGAGTGATATGGGACGGTATCCATCGGCAGAAAGCTTGGCTTTGCCCTTGGGAAGCATTACTACCGTGGCGGATTTCCAGATCTTTGGGAAATGACTCCTGGCCAGGGCGTTGTTATAAGTGGTACATAGGTTTGCGAGGATGTTGGATGGTAGATGTTTGAGGGCTTTATTGCTGATGGCGTCCTCTCCTGGGGCTACCCGTTGTTTTTGCCCAGCAATTACCTGTCTTATCTCCTCAATAGAGGTTTGGGCTGGTTCGTCCTGAGTAGGGGTTTGGAGGAATCTTGTTACGCAGTTGATTTTTTGGACGTCCGCTTGCATGTATTCCGGGTAGCTGCTGTTTTGTCTGAACTGATTTTCAAGGTGCGAGGCAAAGTGTTCCGCCTTTTCTTCATTTGAGTAGAGGAGCCCATCATCCGTTTCGATGGGACACACTTGTTTGGGTTCCTCCACTTTCAGCGCCTTGATAATCCTCCACATGTTCCGGTCCCCTGTGTCTAAGCTCTCCAACTTGTCCTGCTATTTCTTGTTCTTGAACGCTGCCAGTTCCTTTTTTACTTCCCAAGCCAGTCTGTTGTATCGTCTTCGGTCTTCCGGGTCCAGTGTCCTTTGCGCTCTCTTTTTGGCCCTGCGTTTTTCGGCGATTTGCTGAGCTAGGTATTGTGGGATACTGTATGGGCAGTTTGGGTTTATTTCCCTGGTTTCGGTGGCCTCCTCTAGAGCGGACTTTATCAGCAGAGTGATTTGCTGCGCTTGCTCGTCTATTTCGGCTGACCTACTCGTTCTTGGGAATTCGATGTTAGCTTTGGTCAGGATTTCGTTGAAAAGATTCCAGTTTGTGCTTTTAATTGTTATTTTGTCTGCACTGGGGCTGTACGGTCCAACCTCCAAGATGACTGGGTTGTGGTCCGAAGTGGTGCTCACCGCAGTAGTGCTGGTAATATCATGTTGATAATTTTTGGCAATAGTTATGTCGAGCACGTCCGGTGTATAGTTTCCTGGCCTCTGGTGTGTGGGCTCCAAAGGTCCATATATGTCCCATGCTCTGGTCTCGGATAGCACTGCTAGTTTACGCCCATTCGTATTAATGTGACTGCTATTCCATTCCGGATGTTTGGAGTTGAAGTCTCCCATCATCAATGTTGGGCAGTCCTCCGCCATAGCACGCATAAAATCTTGTTCCGGGAATATGTGTTCAGGAGGTAGGTATCCCACTATTATCTTAATTCTACCCGTGAAAGTGGTATCAACATATACCGCACCTACTTCCAGCCTCCCCAGATTGGGCATAGGGACCATTGTGTGGGACAGGGACCTCTTGACGAGCAAGAGAGTGCCTCCTCCTCCATCTTCAGTGTTTCTTGGATAGCTGTATGCTAGGTACCCTGCAAGTTTTATCTTGTCCTTTTTTTTATATCTGGTTTCAGTGACTGCAATTATATCTGGAGAGTGCTCGTTCTTCAGCAGCTCCAGCTCATCCTTTCTACTTCTAAGTCCATTTGCGTTCCAATTTATTAGTTTTAAACCTCTGCGTCGAGAGGGGCCCGAGTTTGATTGGAGGTTGGAGGTTTGAGAGTGACTTTGGCTGGGGTTGCTTGCTTTCACTAGTTGAGTTAGAATTGAGTCCTGTGTGGCAAGTATCGTAGTAAGTGTTTGCAATACCATGTTCATGTCAGGTGGGGCCTGAGCCTGGGCCGTTGGTTGTGGGTTGCTATTTACTTTCTGACTGTATGTGATGTTTTGACTTCTATGGTTTGTGTGGCTCTGTGTATTATTTTGATTATTTTGATTATTATTCTTCCTGGCAGCATTAGGATTTTTCGGGTACACAGGCGCATTTGCCGTGTGTTTGCCGGAGCAGTTCGCACACTTAACGCTAGTTGAGTTAGCTGGTAGCTGACATTCCCGGGTATCATGGGGCTCGGCACATTTTAGGCATCTGGGGGTAGCCGTACACTTTGTTTGGGCGTGGCCATACCTCTGGCACCTGTAGCATTGTCCTATGGTTGCGCTTCTCCTAAGGGCCTCCACTTTTATGCGCATGTTGCAGAGGAATTCCAGTTAGAAGATTTTAGTTTTTGATTTGTCAACCTTAACAAGAATTAAGGGCATTTATGTTCTTTCTGCCCCTTTTTTCATGCGCACAATCGTTTCAGGGGTTAAACCATTGTTTATTAGCTCCGATTGGACCTCAGTGAGCGGAATTTCCATGGGCAAGCCCCTAATTACTACTTGTATTTGCCTTTCCTCTGGTAGATAATATGTGTGAAATTCCTCCTTGTTAGCCGTTAGGAATGCCGTGATGTTTCTGTAGGAATTAATGTCTGTTGGCTGAAATTTAATTCCATCACCTATATTGATAGCCTTGTTAAAGTGCCATCCCTGTCTATTAAATTCCTTTGATACCGTCAGCCATCTCATCTTTTGGCGTAGAACTATTGGTGGAATTTTGTCCTTTTGCTGGTTTGCTGTTTGTGGCTGTTTTGCCGGAGCTGGAGCGTTTGTTGGTGCTTGCTGTACAGGCGGAACGTACCTGGATGTCGGCAGTGCAGGGAAGTCTTTCTCCAGGTTTTGTTCGTCATTTTGGAGGTCGCTCTCCATCCGGGTAGGCTGTGCTGGAGTTGCCGTTTGGACCTCCGCCTGGTGAGGAGGAGAGTAGCTATCAGATGGAATGTGCTGGATTTCTAGCAAGTCATTCTTTTCCGGTTGAGCCAGGCTTTCGTTGTCCGAGTCCATGAGATTATCCACGTCGTTATCACCACTACGTTTGGCTCTTTTTCTTTTTGAGCTGCCCTTATTATCTTCGGTCATATCTTCCTCATATTTGGAGAGAGAGGCCACTAGTTTCTCCATTTGTGTTTGGAGATTGGCAATTTGGCTGGTTTGTGCGCTTATCTGCGCTGATAGTGTCTCAACTAGGTTCGTCAGCCTGTCATTATCTTTTTGAAGTTTTTCGTTTTGTGTTTCCAGCCAGCATTGCCTAATGTCGAATCCGGTACCTGATTTAGGTTTGTCAGGGTTCGATTTGGCATTTAGACTGGTGATCGCGTTTTCCACCAGTGGGGCTACTTTGTTTACCGTACCCGGGACGTCGTTCAAAGTTTTCCTTCTGGACCTATCCTTGTCCTTTTTTTCTTTTTCATTGCCTTTGCTTTTGGGTTTTTTTGGTTGTCCATTTTGTGTTTTTTCTTTAGTAGGGGTTCTATTTATGATTTGATTTCCCGAACGCCTGGTTCGCTACGTCTGAGACCGGTTTCTGGGGATTTTGGTCTGGGTCCAATTTAGGATTTTCGTCAGTTGGTTTATCGCGGAAATCATATTGCACTGTCACAATGTCTTTATTGGGGAAAAGTTTGTTTAAAGAAAGTGGCACACTTGTCATTTTGACGTTTTACACTGATTGTATAAGGACGAAATACAAGTATAAAATAATGACAGGTTTTGGTATCACAACTAAATCTGGGATCGAGAATTGCACCCAGGGGTCTAGTTTGAGTCGTTCAGTCTTCCGTCCGTCCCGTTTGAACTACGTTATGTAGTTGTCGAAACGGGCCTCAGTCGCTGCTTGCACCTGATTGGCCACACATCGTGGCGAATCAGAGCACGACTGAGGTTCCGTTCGGCTATAAAAGAAACGACGCGAGTCGTTTCAAATCAGTTCCTCTTGAGCTAGTCAAGAGTTAAGTCACCAGTGCCCCTGGTAACAATCAGCAAACCGTCGAACTTACTACTACTTCCTGGTTTTATTCTTCGACCTGGTTACCCACCAGCAGTTCCTGCCCAAGACCTGTGAACAGGCACCAATTGTTCTTAGAGCAACCGCGACGCAGAACTATGTGGAAGCACCTGGTGTTTCCAACCAGCGATCCTGTCCAAGTCCTGAGTGCAGGCATCAAGAGTTCTTATTAGAACTAAGCACGAGAAGCAGACGTCCAGCAGAGCCCCAGGTCCCTGTCTACGGCAGTGGCCATTTGGACCGTATCTACGGACGTCGTAGCTTCCAGCGGGGCCGATCCTTGGCCCCCATTAGGGCCGCTTCCAGGCCAGCGAGTGGGCCGATCCCAGGCCAGCGATTGGGCCGATCCCAGGCCAGCATCAGGGCCGTTCCCAGGCCAACCGCAGGGCCGTTCCCAGGCCTGCTTCAGGGCCGTTCCCAGGCCAGCTACCGGGCCGTTCCCAGGTCCCTGTAGGGCCGATCCAAGCCTACCGCCGCGGCGTAGCTGTCCATGGTCACCACCCGCAGCCAAGCCGCGGTGGTGTAGTGGTCAGAGCTCCTGGGTACGAGCCGAGAGGTCGTGGGTTCGAATCCCACTTGGGTATGGTTGTTTATTTGTGTTTGTCCATTGTGTATAGTCCTTCGGAGGGGACTTTAAGCCGTCGGTCCGTTCCTACCTCTAACCCGCACAAGCCATTCAGTTGGCTTATGGAACATCTTAGTTTGGAAGTAAGGGTGGAACTAAAAGAGCACTTTATAACTTTATAACTGATGACACGGGCACTGACCCGACCCACCTGGTGGATCCAGAGGTGGAAGACTTCCACCAAGCCGAAGATTCTTTCGAGGAGGATGTCAATCTGGACCCCCAGGCTCCCCACGTCAATGGTCAGCCTCTGACGCCGTCAGAAACCACCACTATCCTCGAGGGCCAACCCGGAAGACTACCGGCACCAGGGCCGGCGACTTCCTTGATTCTTCCGACCCCGGAGGACCGTGTACAACATAGTGTTGAATTCGACCGTCAGTCGCTTCTCTATAAAAGAGAGGATCAGACCTCTCAAAAGTTAGTACGAGTCTACCACTCGTGAAGACAACAGCTCCCTGGTTGCCTACGAATACAAGTCGCCGCTTCAACTTCGAACTTGCTTTTAATTTCGATCCACCTGAGGGCTACCTTCCTTGCTGCTGCCACGAGAGCAGGGAAACAATTGTTCTTTTAAGAATAAATAAAAAAGAAAGAAAGACTTTGCGTAGTTTTTACCTTGCATAAAAAGGAAAAACTTCTACACCGTGGACGACAGCACCAGGACCCAGCCATTGGATTCCAGCACCGCCAGCGAGGTCGAGCGACGTCCCAACCACCGGGTTGCACAGGTGGTCAACATCGCCGAGCAGGACCGTCAGTGGGGCCGTGCCAGGTCCAACAGCTGGGCCGATCCAGGTCCGACACCAGGGCCGTTCCAGGTCCGACACCAGGGCCGTTCCAGGACCGTCAGTGGGGCCGTGCCAGGTCCAACAGCTGGGCCGATCCAGGTCCGACACCAGGGCCGTTCCAGGTCCGACACCAGGGCCGTTCCAGGTCCGTCAGTAGGGCCGATCCCGGTCCGTCAGCAGGGCCGATCCCGGTCCGACACCAGGGCCGATCCCAGGCCATTCCTAGGGACAATCCTAGGCCTTTTGAAGGAGCACGTATGGTCCGTACCCGATCACAGACCAGGATGGATGTACACCAGGTGCCTGCCGGGGATCCAGTCGTAGATAACGACGAACCAGAGTACCTCCCAGCTGAAGACAGCTTCCTGGAGGGCACCGGCGAAGTCGACCAGGTCCACCAGGTCGATGATGCCTCGCCACCCTCAACCACCAGTACCATCCTCGTTGGGCAACATCCCGGAAGTGTCCAGGTGCCGGTGCAGGCATCCGAAGCGATTCCAGAGCACCGAGTCACCCGTGTACAACAGTAGTGTCGAAACGGGCCTCAGTCGCTGTTCGTCTCTGATTGGTCAAACATCGGGACGAATCAGAGCACGGCTGAGGTCCGAGTTTATATATAAGAAAGATCCAAGCATCATTCAAGTCAGTCTTCATCGAGCTACCTCAAGTGACACTTGAGCCAACGATTCGACAAGCCCCCAGCTTACTGGTGGCCTATTACAAACCGTCTACACAAGCTACTCTGGTGTTTTATTCCAAAGTCCTGGTGCAAAGGCAAACCCGGCTCTTATCAGAGCTACACTCTAGAGAAACTTCATTGCCTCGCTACGAAGTCCTCAGGAGGGGCAGTCAGTCCTTATTAGGATTATTTCCACGACGTGTGCTCTGGTCACTGGTCTTCGACAGTGGCCCCGAACGAGACACCGATTGGAAAAAGAGGAGAATCCAGCAGGGCCTATTCCTGGCCCTCAGCAGGGTCGCTTCCAGACCGACGAGTGGGCCGATCCCAGGCCAACCACCGGGGCCGCTTCCAGGCCGTCAGCAGGGCCGCTCCCAGGCCAGTCGCAGGGCCGATCCCAGGCCAGTCGCAGGGCCGATCCCAGGCCAGTCGCAGGGCCGATCCCAGGCCAGTCGCAGGGCCGATCCCAGGCCAGTCGCAGGGCCGATCCCAGGCCAGTCGCAGGGCCGATCCCAGGCCATATTACGGGCCGTTCCTAGGCCTAACCATAGCCGTTGCTTATGGTATTGACCCGGTCACAAACACAGATGTCGGAACCATCTACGGTGGGCGCCGCCGCTACCATTCCCGTGGTCACCGAAGAGGTTGACCACTTCCATGAGGCCGAAGACAGCATCGTCGACGAGGCGGACCTCGTAGCCCCAGGTCCACTTTCCCCGCCATCCTCGGATGCAACCATCGTAATGGAGAACCAACCCGGAAGAATACCGATGCCGGCGACGGGCGATTCTACGATTTCGTCCGCCCCGGACTATCGAGTACAACATGGCGCCCGAGCAGGGACAGCATACGAAGAGGTTCCCCAGGTTCCCACGTCCCAACCCTTATGCCCGGATCTCGGTACGATGGTTTACGAGATGGCGAGGGCCTTGAAGGATGTTCCTGTCCAAAGGAGTGTCTTTCCCACCTTCGGCGGCGAGGACTACGAGGATCCAAGATTTTTCCTGAAAAAGATGGAAGAATCGTTAAAGAAAAGGCACATTCCCGCTGATGAATGGGCATTCCATGCGCTGGGCCAAATTAAGGGCAAGAAAGAAGCCAACTTCGCCTGGTTCAAGACACAAGAACTCAGCTGGTCCAGATTTATGGTGGAATTCCAGGACACGTTCATGTCTAAGGGGAAGATCACTAAGTTGATTTCCAAGTTCTATGGGGAAAGTCAACCGGATGAAGAAGATGTCGTGAAATTCATCCAAAGAAAACGTTCCATGGCAAGGTGGTTGTTGCCAAACTACCAGGAGGACCACCTAGTAGACGAAGTCTTCGAGCTACTACAACCTCGCATTCGCTACGCCCTGCGAATTAAGATGCCTATGGGGATGGATGAGCTCATGAGATGTGCACGCGCGTTGGAAACTGACTTGCGTGCCTGCGACTTCAACCGCGCTACCCAGATACGCTTCAAGGATTCCACTACGCCGTCGGAAAACTACCAGAGGAGAGGTGCCGAGAAAAGCACCTCTCCGCCGAAGTAAACATGGTTCCTGAGGGAATGGGCCCGCCCGTGATATCCGTCCAAATTCACGGGCAAACGGCGAAGGCGTTGGTGGACACCGGCGCCAGCATCACTTTGTTGGATCTGGCCTACGCGGATGACTACGTACCTGCCACCAAGAAGATCCGGACCGTCGGGGAAGCCCAGCTGCAAGCTTTGGGCCATTCCAAGGTCCACTTCCGAATCAGAGGGCAGTCGTACGTGCACACCATGCACGTGGTTGGCAGTCTGCCATATCCAATCATCTTGGGCATGGATTTCCTAGCACAGCAAGCACTCGTGGACGTCGCCAGGGGGTGCGTGTACCTAGGGAGGAGAGAGAGATTGGCGTTGTTCTGGAGGCCCGAAGAGGATCCAGAACGTGACGAGGGGGCCGTCCGGCTTCCTGAGGTACCTGGTGACGTCCCGAAGGACCTCCGCCAGAGGATTGAGGACCTGGTGCGGACGCATCGGAGTTCATTCAGCAGTAAGATGCGGCCGCCTTCCCAGGTGTTGCGGTCCCATCGAATCGAACTCCACGACAAGACGCCGTTCCGCACCAGCCCAAGGAGGTACTCAGCAGAGAAGGCAGCAGAAATTGAACAAGTTGTGGAACAAATGCTACAAGGAGGGATCATCGAGCCGTCGAATTCACCCTACGCCTCACCAGTGGTGCTGGTGAAGAAAATGGCCGGGTGGCGGTTCTGCGTGGACTTCCGAGAGCTAAACAAGAGGACCGCCGACGTGATCAGCATGTTGCCGCCTATAGTTGAAACAGTCCGGGACCTGGGGCAAGCAAAAGTATTCTCCAGCCTGGACATGACAAGCGGATACTGGCAACTACCGATGGAAGCAGGGTCCAAGAAGTACACGGCGTTCTTCACACCTTCTGGAGGGCAATACCAGTTCGTTGCCATGCCATTCGGGCTGAAGCTCGCTCCAGCTACGTTCCAGCGGGCGATGACCGAAATCTTCGCCGGGATGCTGAACCGCTTCGTGAAAGTGTACCTGGACGACGTCATAGTTTACTCCGAAAGCTATGAGGAGCATCTAGAACATCTCCAGCGCGTGATGGAAAGAATAGAGGTCCACCAGCTTCGACTCAACCCAGAAAAATGCAAGCTCGCTACGCAGAGGCTACCATATCTGGGATACGAAGTGGACGGGAAGTTCACGCGGGCCAGGGAGTGTCATCTCCAGAAGATAAAAAACTTCGAGAAACCACGGAATAAGCGACAGGTGCAGGCGTTCCTGGGTTTGGTCAACTGGTTGCGTGGGTATATTCCAGACCTAGCCACGATGATCGCACCGCTGACCGAGCTGACGGGGAACGAGAAGTTCCGATGGACAGAGGCGTGCGAAGAGAGCTGGAAGAAGACGAAAACAGCCCTGGAGAAACCGCAAAAGTTAGAGCGTCCCCACCGTGACTGGAAATACGTCCTCCAGGTCGACGCGTCGGAAGAAGGCATGGGCGCCGTTCTGATGCAAGAGGATCCAGAAGGGGCCAAGCATTTAATCCACTTCAGTTCCTCGAAATTCCACAAGGCTGAGAAACAGTACCACGTGAATGAAAAGGAATGCTTGGCGATGGTTTGGGCTGTCAGGAGGTACAGGCCGTACCTCGAGGATCAACATTTCACCATCAGGACGGACAACAGGGCCTTGGTGTGGTTGCAGAATCACAAAGACGATAGGGCCAAGCTGACCAGGTGGTCACTACTGCTACAGGAATTCTCGTTCCACCTCGAACACGTCCCAGGGAAGACAAACCAACTGCCCGACTACTTGTCCAGGAATGCTGTGGAATGCACGGAGGGCCCCGCCGTCCAGTACGATGAGTTAATTCCTACACCCGAAGTTTGTGCCGTCCAGGATGAACCTCTGATACAAGAGGTGTTGAATGGGCAACTGGTGGACCACGTTACACAAGGATTGGTACGCAGGATCAAACGGGCTGAAGAGGATGGACCCCAGGACGACACCGACCGCAGCCTGGTGGCCAACTTCCTGGTGTCAGCCACAAATAACCTTTTTCAACGACGACAAGATGGATCTTGCCGAATCTACGTACCGGAGGGGATGCGACAGAAGATCCTGGACCATTTCCACGCCAGCGACGCCGGGGCACACCCTGGACAGAAGGAGACAACTAGAGCCATCGACGGACGTTTCTACTGGGACCGGATGGGGGCCCAGATCAAACGATATGTGCAAGCTTGCCTAGTTTGCCGACAAATCAAGGGTAGAAATCTTCAAGAGGCGGCCCCGATGACAACCCACTCCCCGACCAAGGCCTGGCAGATGATATCAATCGACACGCTGGGCCGCTACCGAGGAAATGGGAACGAACCAGAATACGCTGTGATTGTCTAAGATATTTTAACAAAATGGACAGAAGCCACCGCAGTCAAAGACTCCCGTCATGACACCATCACCGCCGTGCTGGATGGATTGTTCCTGCGTTATGGAGTTCCGGAAATCATCATAGCTGACCGCGCTTCCCAGTTCACACTCACGAAGTGGGAACGATATTGCAGAAAACTGGGTATCCGGATGGTCAACGCAGCGGCCTATCATCAAAGGGCCAATCCCGTGGAGAGACAGGTGGAAGAAACGAAGAAAATTATTCGAGCCCCCTGGTATGAACTTCTACCCCGAGCCACAGGGATACTACGAGGACGAGTCAACCGTGCGACAGGGGAGACACCAGCCAAGGCGTTCCTTGGTTACGAGCCCCGCCAGCCCGGAGACTGGCTCATTCCCCGAGCCCAGGAGGTCCAACAGTCGAGGGAAAACCATGATGGACAACTCCGCCGGAGGAAACAAATCTTCGCCAGAGAATACGTGGGCGATCCAGCTCACGTTCCGGTGCAATTCCAAGCGGGGGACGAGGTTTTAATCAAAAACCACGAAAGGACCAACTTCGGCGACCCTTGGAAGGGCCCATTCACCGTCGTCAGGAGGATTTCGCCGGTGACATACGAAGTTAGAACGGATGGCCGAGCAGTTCCACTCCACGTAGACGACATCAGGCCCATCCCAAGACAAGTGCAATAAGTGAAATAGCAGAGTAAGTGCAGTGCCCAAAAACAATGCAAGTGCGCGAAAACACTGTACGAACATTTATTTTTGTAAAAAATCCAAAGTTTATTGTTATATACCTGAATTTTTTAAATAAATCTTGACGGTTTGTTTAAAAAACCAGGGGGGCATGTCGAAACGGGCCTCAGTCGCTGTTCGTCTCTGATTGGTCAAACATCGGGACGAATCAGAGCACGGCTGAGGTCCGAGTTTCTATATAAGAAAGATCCAAGCATCATTCAAGTCAGTCTTCATCGAGCTACCTCAAGTGACACTTGAGCCAACGATTCGACAAGCCCCCAGCTTACTGGTGGCCTATTACAAACCGTCTACACAAGCTACTCTGGTGTTGTATTCCAAAGTCCTGGTGCAAAGGCAAACCCGGCTCTTATCAGAGCTACACTCTAGAGAAACTTCATTGCTTCGCTACGAAGTCCTCAGGAGGGGCAATCAGTCCTTATTAGGATTATTTCCACGACGTGTGCTCTGGTCACTGGTCTTCGACAGTGGCCCCGAACGAGACACCGATTGGAAAAAGAGGAGAATCCAGCAGGGCCTATTCCTGGCCCTCAGCAGGGTCGCTTCCAGACCGACGAGTGGGCCGATCCCAGGCCAACCACCGGGGCCGCTTCCAGGCCGTCAGCAGGGCCGCTCCCAGGCCAGTCGCAGGGCCGATCCCAGGCCAGTCGCAGGGCCGATCCCAGGCCATATTACGGGCCGTTCCTAGGCCTAACCATAGCCGTTGCTTATGGTATTGACCCGGTCACAAACACAGATGTCGGAACCATCTACGAAGGGCGCCGCCGCTACCATTCCCGTGGTCACCGAAGAGGTTGACCACTTCCATGAGGCCGAAGACAGCATCGTCGACGAGGCGGACCTCGTAGCCCCAGGTCCACTTTCCCCGCCATCCTCGGATGCAACCATCGTAATGGAGAACCAACCCGGAAGAATACCGATGCCGGCGACGGGCGATTCTACGATTTCGTCCGCCCCGGACTATCGAGTACAACAGTAGATTGTCGAAGCACTGGTCAGTGATTGGCTAGCACTCGCACCGCACAGACCAGTCGACTTCCTTGAAAAGCCGCACAAGCGAGCACTCATTCTCTCTTCCGCGCCATCCTTCGACTGCTCCACATCTACGGCTTCTAACCGAGACTTAGATGCCAGAAAGGTCAAGCCTGCTTGCTGAAGATACTCTGTGGTTTTATTCAACGACCTACCTTCGCTGCTCGCACATCGGTCCATCCGGACGATTGCTCGCTAGCACATACAAAAAGAAAGAATTAACTATTCGGTAGTCAGGTTACCTACATATAAAGAAAGAAATACTTCTGGTATCAAATTACCACGGGTCGCCGGGTAAGTATTAGGCGACGTTCACAACCGCCGCGCATCCACACGACGCCCACCATCGCGACGACGCCCACGACTGCTGCGTCGACGCCGCAACGCCCGTCGACGCCGTGACGTTCACTGCCACCGCAGCTCCACCGCTCGGCCCCACGGCCCCCACTGAATGCCCGTTGTGACGAGAAGCCAGACGCACGCCGAACGACGCTCCGCACGCGAATCCGCCATGGCCGACACGCAGACGACCGGCACGGGCACCGCGGCCCACGGCTCTGCGTCCGACACGACCGATGAGGACGTTGACGCGCCCCTCGCTCCGCCTCTGGATGTACAAGAGACGGCCCTCGGGGACCACCGGACGGGATTGGACAACCTGGGGGACCACCGTCTACAACATAGATATCGAGAAGCGCTGTTTTCGACCAATCACAATTAAGGAAAATTTTCGAAACAGAAACGTAAAAATGGGCGGAAACAATTGAAAAAGACACAATTGTTTCCAACCGATCAAATAGCGAAACGTTTTCTATTGGTTAGTTTAACTTTTGCGAAAATTTTACATTTTACAAATGCCCTTATTTGGTCATACGAAATTCCAAAGCTTCTATTTTGTTCTAGAAACACGGTTTTCGTGACCAAATAAGGTAATGAAACGAGTTATCAATTCTTATTGGTTTCAAAATCCTTCCGATTTAATATAAATAGTAATGCCTGCTACATTACATTCAGTTCAAATTACTCCTACTCGATGTGCCATCTCGATAAACCAACTGGTAACTTATTTTGACTTGAAATATTGTTTTTATTGTTTGCCTTATTTTAAAAATTAATTTCCTTCGGGAATTAATTATTATTTGATTAAAATTCAAGTAATTGAATTTATTTTGAATTAAACTTCGAAAGATTCGTTGTTGATTTATGTTTGATATTTAAAACCCGTTCGTAGAACGAAATATTCAAGTGATTGAATTTTATTTTGAATTAAACTTCGAAAGACTCGAAGTTAAATTATTTTTGATATTTAAAAACAGTTCGTAGAACTAAACTTGTAAATTCAAGTGAATTGAATTTATTTTTGAATTAAAATTCGAAAGATTCGAATTTGTTTAAAAGAAAAGGTAAACTTCTGGTAAACAATGCCGTACGATCATCGTAATTTGAGAAGGCTAACTAAAGTAAGGGATACTTTGGTGCGATCCTTCAAATTCCAATTGAGAGCCCGTCAGCCCAGGTACGAAATTGTGAGGAATGTTATCGTCAACGCCAATGGGGATGTTATCGAGGACCTAATGGAGACCCACCGCCGTCAAAGCCAGCAGGAACAGTGATATGCCCATTGTCACACGCTCAGCTTCCAAAATCGCGAAGTTGAACGAAACTACGGAAGAAATCAAGGCTTCTGTGGACAACGTCTTCGGAGTCAACGAATTGGTTTCCAAAGTCAACGATACTTTAGAATTGGTTGGACCCGCTGCCATGGACACCGTTACCGACGTGCCCATGCACGTTCCATGTTACCAGATGGACCTTCATGTACCAATGGTTCTACAGGAAGCCCAGTCTGGGACAGCCCAGCATAACAACGCTGCTAGCGTTTGTTTCAACACTTCAGGCGCATGTAGCACCATTTTGCTTGCCCAATCCGAACCCCTGACGACAGGCAGCCCTCAGGAGGAACCTAGAGGACGTCATTCCTTGGACCAGCCGATCCAATCACAACATGGCGCCCGAGCAGGGACTCTGACAGCAACAAAGGAGTTGTTGGAGCCCAAACCTTCTGGATCCGCACCCAATGGGATGGCCGACTTCCTGAAGGAGTTTGCTCGTTCAATGAGGGAAATTCCGATTGAACGTACCAACTACCCGACATTTTCCGGTGGGGAAACATAAAATCCTCATCGTTTCCTGTCCAAAATGAAGATAGCCTTACAGAAAAGGCACATTTCCGAGTTCGACTGGGTCGAAACTACCGTGGGCCAGATCAAGGGGACCGAAGGTGCCCATTTTGGATGGTACAAATCGCAGGACGTCTCCTGGAGCCGTTTCAAAACCGTATTTCTGGCGAAATACGCAAACGACGCGCGTGTGGCGCGTTTAATTTCAAAATTTTACGGGGAAAAACAATCCGATGAGGTAACGCCTTTCATTCAGAAAAAATTCTCGATGGCCCAATGGCTTTTACCTGAACTTGATGAATGCCAAGTAGTGCGCGTGGTATTCGAACTTCTAAGTGCGAAAATCCGGTACGTACTACGCAGCGAAATTTTTTCGACAACTGAACGATTATTGTGGCGTGCTCGCGAAGCAGAGGTGGACGCTGAAGAAGCTGATGCAACGCGACCCATGAGGATTACCATCCGCGAACCGTCGGGAAACGGGCCGCGGAGGGGCCCCGAAGCGACAAGCGTCTCTCCGCAGTGAATGTAAATTCAGACATTTTAACCGTGAAAACCCCTGAACACTTAAATGTGACACCAAAACAATTAGTGAGTAAGTTAGTTAGTAGTGAACAAAAACACTTTAAAGTGCGTCCCACAAGTTTTCCCTCCTTAAATGTGAACAGTTTAGTGGCTGACACAGAAACAAACCCGATTATAACAATTATTATCAACAAGCAACGTTATCAAGCGCTAGTTGACACTGGCGCCCTAATTCGACCACGAAAGTATACGCCGTATAAAGCATTGGAGATTGATAAGCAAGTGGAAGCTATGCTCCGGGGGGGCATTATTGAACCATGCTCATCTCCATACGCTTCACCAGTGCTTCTGGTAAAGAAGGAAGGAGGATGGCGATTCTGTGTCGACTACAGAGAGTTGAACAAACGAACCAAGGATGTTTGCAGCGTATTGCCACCAATCGTCGAAACTGTCCGTGACTTAGGAACTGCTAAAGTTTTTTCTGCTTTGGATTTAACAAGTGGATATTGGCAGCTTCCAGTGGATAAAAGATCACGCGCTTATACAGCTTTCTTCACGCCTGATGGAGCACAATACCAATTTACTGCAATGCCCTTTGGATTGAAATTGGCCCCGACTACATTCCAGCGGGCCATGGTAGACATTTTCGCCGGCATGCTGAACAAATTCGTCAAAGTCTACCTCGATGATGTTATTGTATACTCCAATAGCGTCGAAGAGCATATTGGACATCTCAGACTAGTTTTGGAAAGTCTGGAAGCACATAAACTGCGGTTGAATCCGAAGAAGTGCCGAATTGCCACAACTACGTTGAAATACCTGGGATACCAAGTAGATGGTGCCTTTACCAAGCCACAAGAGTGCCACTTGACGAAAATCAAGAAGTTTGAACGACCGATTAAAAGGAAGCAAGTCCAAGCATTTATGGGCTTAATAAACTGGCTACGGGGTTACGTCCCTGGATTGGCGACGTTAACCGCACCTCTAGCAGAACTTACTGGAAAAACCGATCGATTCAAATGGACTGATGAATGTGAAGCAAGCTGGATCAAAACCCATGAAGCTTTAGAACAACCGCATAAGCTTGAACGACCAAACCCTGCCTGGAAATTCATACTCCAAGTAGATGCCTCAGACGCCGGCATGGGCGCTGTTTTAATGCAGTTGGATGGTGACGAAAAGAAACACATCATTCATTACAGCTCAGCCAAATACCATCAGAACGAGAAGAACTACCATGTGAATGAAAAAGAATGTTTAGCAATGGTGTGGGCGATCAATGTACCATGCAAAATCCAACGAGTTGCCAGATTTCTTGTCCAGAAATCCGACTGAAGATCCCCAACACAACCAGAACTACATGGAAGAAATGCCAACACCGAACATCTGCCTCCTGCAGACTATGCCGCTGGTTAAGAAAATTCTGGACGGACAGCTAGTAGATGCAACTACCCAACAGCTGGTTCGACGAATCCAGGAAGCCAACGACACGGGCCCAAAGGACGAAGTGGTATAACCAACTTGGGGTTATATGCTCCGGCAGCTCTCGTGTCTGGGAGCATAGGTCTGTGGGTTTTTATTCTTCATACTTACACTTTGCTTGGGCGCCACCACAACTTTAAAGAGTACAATAACCTAAGGTTGTGGTCATTAAGTTAAACTCAAGGTTTAGTTACTTACTTTATATTTTAAATGAAAATTATATTAAATTCAATATTTAGGATTTTAAAATCAGTACCGAATAGCTATTGGTTTACACTAGATTAAAAATGGTTAAAATATAAAATAATGTTTCATAATTTACTGCAACGCAGTTTTGCGCAATAAAAGAAATTAATAATGATGATAAAAAAACCTGTATCCCGATTAGGGTTTCTGGACGTCTGGTATACTCCCAGGTCGATGGAATATTTCCCAGGTACTTTAGATGGCTATTTAGCAAACTAGGAAATAGGATGACTTAGAAAAAGTTGGAATATACATTTGATTGCACTCACCACGCTACTCGATTACAAAAAACTCAATTGTTCAGGAGACCACGGCAACCACTGTTCTATCTAATTGCGCTAACTTGGTATAATAGGCAAACAACTAGTTAATTACTAAACGAATCGTAATTATACTTTAGTTAAATTCAACAAATCATCTAACTTGAGAACCGGCCATTTGCACCTGTCTACCTGCAGAACATCAGCGTCTACCTGTTGATTCTCCCCTTTTTCGAACAAACCCCTTATGCGCAATATCACCAAACAATGCTACCAACGTACGATTTAATTATTGTAATATTCTTAATGCAAAGCGCACTTCAGCAATATACAAAAAATTAAAGAATTAATGAGCAACGCAGTGAATACAAACAAACTTAAACCAACTTTAGAGCCATGGCCCTTCGTGAATGCATTCCTAAACCGGGTAAAACGTCAAAACAATATGAAATAATCCAACTACCAAAATTGACAAACAAACTTTCCAAATATGAAACCCGACATGAAATAAAAGTAAGTAACGTTTTTTTATAAAAATAATAATTATAACTAACTTATTCTAACCCCCTTTTATCCTATTCTAAAGTACACTACTGTTGTAGGATTACCAGAGCCCCAGATAAACTTAAAACGCATACATACTGTAAAGGAGACCCCGGAGCACCCACACCATTCACCTACACTCACCCACTCAACCATTCATACTTATCACACCTCATACATATCGAAATAATAACTAAAAGGTAAATTCAGTCGTAACCTAAAATATGTACCAAGGTCTTCCTGGTTATCAATAAAACTAAAATAAACGTACTCTTTTAGGCATGCAAATCAACACCATGAAGCCAGCGACCTAAAGACCCCAAAATAATAACCAAAACATAAAAATACAATAATCTTAAGCCGATATGCGATATACAGTGTGAACAGGTGTGTACTCAATAAACTAAATTATACTTATACAGTGCTTAACTTATTTCTAATACATAAATCATGTAGCGTTACTATTTGTAACGTTACAGTGGACAGAAGTTTGATGGCAAACTTTGTGGTTTCGGCAGAACTAAACCTTTTTTAGAAACGTGCAGATGGTTCATATCGTGTCTACGTACCAGCATCTATGAGGAAACAAGTATTGAAGTTCCACCACGCTAGTGAGCAAGGCGCTCACCCTGGAATTCATCAGACATTCCGAGCCATTGATGATCGTTTCCACTGGGACAGGATGCGAGCCGCCGTCGTCAGATATGTGGGAAAATGCCTTATATGCAAGCAAATTAAGGGCAAACAACCACAATCCACGGCGCCAATGTCAACACACCTGCCCAAGCGTGCCTGGCAGATGATTTCCATCGATACACTGGGGCCCTATGATGTTGGAGTTCCCGGCCCAAAACATGCCATCGTTGTAGAAGACGTTCTGACGAAATGGACAAAAGCCATTCCGGTAGAAGACAACAAGCTGTCAACTGTCAAAGCCTACCTTGAAGAACTGTTTGCCAGATTCGGTGTACCAGAAACCATCGTATCTGACAGCGCCAGTAGTTTTCCAAGAAGAAATGGGCCAAATTCTGCAACAAGAACGGCATCACAGCCGTTAACTCCGCGGTGTACCATCAACAGGCCAATCCAGTAGAATGTCAGGTTCAAGAACTCAAGAAGATTCTACGAGCCCTGATAAAAACAAAGAAGCCCCATCAACAATGGTTTCACCTCCTACCCAAAGCTACAGCGGAGCTGCGTTCCCGAGTCAACAGAGCTACAGGGGAAACTCCAGCCAAAGCTTTTCTTGGCTTTGAACCCAAGATGCCAGGAGACTGGGCCATTCCAGGCCCAAACGAAATTCCACTAACCCGAGAAGACCATGACGAACAGCTACTGTCCCGTAAACAGGTGTTTGCGAGAGAGTACGTGACCGATCCAGCGAAAATTCCTGTCCAATTCAAACAAGGCGACCAGGTGATGGTTAGAAATCACAAGCCCGACTTGTTCAAGGATCCCTGGGTTGGACCATGCACAGTAGTCAAGCAGACGTCCCCGAAAACGTACGAGGTCCAGATGGAAAACAGCGTGCCATTAATTCATATTAATGACCTGAGACCAGCCCCACAACAATAAGAAGAAGATGGAAGGACTTGATATATACCCTCTGATGTGTATTATGTTGAATTGGTTAAATAAATCGTAAGTACCAGTTTGGCATTTTCCCGGGGGGGCATATCGAGAAGCGCTGTTTTCGACCAATCACAATTAAGGAAAATTTTCGAAACAGAAACGTAAAAATGGGCGGAAACAATTGAAAAAGACGCAATTGTTTCCAACCAATCAAATAGCGAAACGTTTTCTATTGGTTAGTTTAACTTTTGCGAAAATTTTACATTTTACAAATGCCCTTATTTGGTCATACGAAATTCCAAAGCTTCTATTTTGTTCTAGAAACACGGTTTTCGTGACCAAATAAGGTAATGAAATGAGTTATCAATTCTTATTGGTTTCAAAATCCTTTCAATTTAATATAAATAGTAATGCCTGCTACATTACATTCAGTTCAAATTACGAGCTCAAAGCGACTTCCAGCTTTGACTCCTACTCGATGTGCCATCTCGACAAACCAACTGGTAACTTATTTTGACTTGAAATATTGTTTTTATTGTTTGCCTCATTTTAAAAATTAATTTCCTTCGGGAATTAATTATTATTTGATTAAAATTCAAGTGATTGAATTTATTTTGAATTAAACTTCGAAAGATTCGTTGTTGATTTATGTTTGATATTTAAAACCCGTTCGTAGAACGAAATATTCAAGTGATTGAATTTTATTTTGAATTAAACTTTGAAAGACTCGAAGTTAAATTATTTATGATATTTAAAAACAGTTCGTAGAACTAAACTTGTAAATTCAAGTGAATTGAATTTATTTTTGAATTAAAATTCGAAAGATTCGAATTTGTTTAAAAGAAAAGGTAAACTTCTGGTAAACAATGCCGTACGATCATCGTACTTTGAGAAGGCTAACTAAAGTAAGGGATACTTTGGTGCGATCCTTCAAATTCCAATTGAGAGCCCGTCAGCCCAGGTACGAAATTGTGAGGAATGTTATCGTCAACGCCAATGGGGATGTTATCGAGGACCTAATGGAGACCCACCGCCGTCAAAGCCAGCAGGAACAGTGATATGCCCATTGTCACACGCTCAGCTTCCAAAATCGCGAAGTTGAACGAAACTACGGAAGAAATCAAGGCTTCTGTGGACAACGTCTTCGGAGTCAACGAATTGGTTTCCAAAGTCAACGATACTTTAGAATTGGTTGGACCCGCTGCCATGGACACCGTTACCGACGTGCCGATGCACTTTCCACGTTACCAGATGGACCTTCATGTACCAATGGTTCTACAGGAAGCCCAGTCTGGGACAGCCCAGCATAACAACGCTGCTAGCGTTTGTTTCAACACTTCAGGCGCATGTAGCACCATTTTGCTTGCCCAATCCGAACCCCTGACGACAGGCAGCCCTCAGGAGGAACCTAGAGGACGTCATTCCTTGGACCAGCCGATCCAATCACAACATAGAGTTCGGGCGCTCCGGCACTTGGACTGGAAGATTGGAGTTTAAAAATGCAATAATATGCAGACGAAACAATATAAATAGATAAAAATGTTTAAAATTATACAAGTATTTGATAAAAAGTCTTTAAAATTTTAATATCTATGAGAAATCGTATAATATCCGTGCACGAGGTGCGAATTATTAGCTGACCAATGGGTGATCAATATAATGGGGGCGGGGCTTGTGAGCTCTGTTGCTCGGGCTATAAAGCCTGAAAACGGCCTGTGACCGCATATAAATTTTTTTTTAACTTAATCATAAAGCTAACCAGTAAATGAAAGAGAAAAAAGTCTAATTTGACTGTACTCCTTGTGGGTCGATTTGAAAAAATCTTCTCGCAAATCTAAAGAGGCAACACCGCAGCAAATCCTTCGCAGCGGCCGAAGGCTAAGGAACTCGAATCTTGGTCAGACTCAGCATCTTATATGTATAAGTATAGGGAAATTTGAGTGTTTAAAATTGATAACGAGCACATAATTAAAAATATTCAATAAAATATGGTATAAACACATTATGGTAAAATTGGACGGACATACAATAAGCACTAACCTCATGCACGTAGAAATAACAGAAAGTTGAGACGAAATCACGGGGTAAAAACAAAAAACAAAGCATAAAGGGGGACCGACGCCTACTCAGTTCAGCGTCGGTGTATCCTGTCTGCTCGAGTTTCACAATCACAAGTGTGACTCGAGAGATAGATGTAGTGTTTCAGCATAATCATATATCCACTATTTAACAATATAAAATTTGGATGCTTAGATCAGCGTTTTCTTTGTTCTGTAAAATTTAGATATTTTTATATGGTGAATATATCTAGTAGTAAACTTATTCACTATTCTGTATTAGGTTTTCCATTAAATAAAAGTTGTTTTTCACTTATGAATTATATTTTAAAGTATCAAAATAAACAGGAACAACGATAGCATGGGTGATTTTAGACTGATATTTGAAAGAACAGTAATAAAACTCTACCAACCGTTAGCGAGGTTGTCGGTTTTATGTTTTACAGCGATAGCTTAGATCTCAAGCTAAGATTATTGGCAGCACTGCAACTGAAGCGTAAATGAACAACATTGCAAATAGAACCGTCAGAGTTTGGTAATTAAAATTATATTATTTCTCTACTCTAATTTAATATTATATTACTTACCTTTAATATAATTTTTAGGAAGGAGAAATAATAAAATTAATATAATTGAAACATTATGTTTTATTCAAAAATTAAAAAACAGATATAATTGTTTTATTCAAAAATTAAAAAATCAAATATAATAATATCATATATAATAATACTATATAAGTTTTACTCTTTAACATTTCGTATCTCGCATATAGCACATGTCCTTCCCATTATAGTTTTTTTCTCGGCAACAATTAAATATAATGATTTGGCTTGTTTGGTATTATACTCCTCAATGGCCTCATCACCAAAGAAATCGTTAAATTTCTTTGGTAACCAGATGATTTCTTCGCCGGTATTGGCGATCGTCCTATCTTAGTTTCTCGAGATATTCATGGATTATATATGGTTTTTGCAATTCCAATTCCATAGGTTTCTTTATATTGTTTTTCTTATTTGCTTCAGCTAGTAAAGATAGATCCATCTATTGGAGAAAAATATTAATTAGCAAAATAAAAAATGTGAAAACTTGTAAGTTACTTACGATTGATTTTGGTTGGTTGCTTGGTTAAGACAGAAAGTTGATTTTAGCTCGAACGCGAATGAATTACTAATATAGAATATCTGCTCGATAAATGCATATACATTTTATATAAAGCGTGTGCTCGCGCACTCCGTAACTTTTCTCTACGTATTTGTCTTAGGGAGCATATATCGTTGAATTTTTCTAATATATTAAAAATCATACATTCAAGATCATTTTTATACCGCACAATATTAAACTGAGGTTGTTTTACCTCTTCTTGAAAATCATTACATCTTTTGTAAATTTCTTCAACAATTGTTGGCGAATTAATTTTAATATTTATATTTATATTTTTATGATGATCAAATAAAGATGTACAATAGTAATCTTTACCATGATCAGGAGGAAAAGTAAAAGGGTTTCTTCTCGGCAACTTATTTTGTCCACGGTTTTTTAAATCATTTAGAACAAAGTTTACACCACTTAAAAAAGATCTTTTAGCCTCGATTTCACATTCGCGGTTAATATCTAGCACATCTTATTAAATCTTTTTTATAACGTTTAAAGTCTTAAAATTGTCAGGCATTTTAAAAATCTTTTTAACTTTTATTCTTTTTACTAATTACATGATTATATTATATAAACAGAAAAAATGTTTGCAATACTCTTAAATGCTGATGGTGCAGTACGTGCTGGAATCTGTTAGGAATATTATCCCACCAACATAAATGCTGACTAAGAACAAGCAATAAAAGTGTTAAGTTCAATTCACAATTATCGCAGTACCTACATTTAAATAAAGACTGATTTATAGATTGCTTTCCTTCCTTCCTCCTGTAAAAGATGAACAATACGAAAATAATAGTAGCGTTAATAGATTCCCGTACAGAAAATTTATAAACAGCACAACGGGTTTTGTATTATTCATCTTTTACAGGAGGAAGGAAGACAAATCAAGCTTAGGTAATCCTTATGCCTTATATAAATCAAATCATAGTATTCAAATGATATGCATGCAAGCACTGTGGTAGAATGAGATGAGGCATGTATGTTTATAAACAAATTCCTGCAAACAAGTGTAAATAAAGCTTAAAATATATATTGGAAGTACTTGATTTTAGTAACAAAAATTGTATATTTTTTTATGAAAAATAAACATATCAATGAAACAGCGTTAGTTAAAAAAATTTAAAAATCATTTCTTATGAAACTTTTCCTTGGTGTTGATCAATATTGTGGAACTCAAATTCAAGTAAGTTTAATTTTTATTTTTCCAAATTTTATTTTTATAAAATATTAAATAATTTGTTTTAAGTATTATATACCTGCATTAATTTTATTAAATGTTTTATTAAGGATTAGATTTATTATATATTATTTTGTAACTATTTTATTATTAATTAATTTAATTTTTCTCATTTTATTTGTATAGCATAGATTTAAAATAAAATTAGTAATAAACTGTAACGTTTTAAACTGTTCGTAGTGTGAATAAAAACACGCACTGGTTTATTAACAAACTAAACGATTTATTTTTATAACTTAATTACACTTTGAACACTAAGAAACTATAAAACTAACTAAACACTAATTATTTATATGTTACTACTGTACTAAATTCTATTTATTTGCACGTATATTTATTTATTTATTTCGTCGCGAGTACCAAAACTTAACTGACTGCTCCATGCAGCGCCGTTCCTTATATATTCAGTGCCTACGATCCCGAATATTCCAGCGAGCTCCACACAGCTCTGGATCGCTCGAGCGCTGAGTCACCGGCGATGACTCATCGGCGATGAGTCATCATTCCGAGATCCAGAGCCGTACTCGCTACATTGCCCCCGTCTTAAAACATTTTCGTCCAGAAAATGGTCCTCAGCTCCATGGCGATATTTGCATAGAGATCCAAACTTGCATTGTGACGTCCTATAGAAGTAGTCTACGGTCTTCCTTCCGGTTGTTCTTTTAGGGTTGTGGCAACAGACAAGAATGTGTATGCCACTAAATCTGAACTTCCACCATACTTCTAATTATTCCAGTCTAAACCGTCAAGTCCAGTTTGGCTTCTGATGGGAGAGCTGCTTCGTTACCAGATAGAAGATACTTCTGTTGCCTATATGCTCATTATTCACAATTTCAAGCACCTCTCTAACTTTGGGATTCTGCCTTCGTAGATCGTCGACCCGTCCAAACTTGTTTTTAAATACAAACGCTATTCCCCTGGACATCCTAAGGTCTTCCGCAACACAGTGAGCCAAGGAGTAATCGGCCGAAACCGTGAACAGATATTTTTGTTCTTCTCGAGTGACACCATACCGAGCTTTTTAACCGCTCGAAAATAAATACATGAAGTCCTCAAAAGGCAACTCGTCTTCCGGCGAATTAACTCGTCTTACTCTAGCATCGTTTATTTGGTCATCATTGTTTTCAGCGTAAGGAGCCAATCGGTTAAAATGGATCACTTTCGGCTTTCCTCTTGGTTGATTTCTGATCCTGTAGATGATGTCATTTATGCGATCCATGACTTCGTATGGTCCTTCCCAAGAAGTCTGCAGCTTCGGTGAATAACCACGACGGCGCTGAGGGTTGTATAACCAAACTAGGTCTCCAGGTTGAAATCCTCCATTTTCCGCCTTGATGTCATATGCCTCTTTCATTCTATCACTGGCACTCTGGATGTTTAAACGAACTCGGCTATGAATGTCGCTCATTTTCCTACGTAAATTGCTGACATAATGTTCTCCAGCTATATCTTCCCCTGGTAGGCAACCCAACCTCAGGTCACAAGGTAGACGAAGTTCACGTCCCATAACAATGCTAGCGGGTGTCTGGCTGGTTGTATCGTGAATAGAAGAACGGTACGCCAACAGGAACAGATGGATGAAGCGGTCCCAGTCTCTTTGGTGATCAGAGACTACCTTGGACAGGTACCGGTTTATCGTTCGATTCATTCGTTCTACCATTCCATCAGACTGCGGATGTAATGCAGTCGTCCTCGTCTTCCGAATGTTAAGAATCTTACAGACATTCTGGAACAATATAGATTCAAAGTTCCTGCCTTGGTCTGACTGCATCTCCATTGGCACACCAAAACGACAAATCCACTCCTTAATAAGGGCATCGGCCACTGTGGCAGCTTCCTGGTTTGGCAAGGCGTACGCTTCCGCCCACTTGCTAAAGTAGTCCATTACAACGATGATGTATTTATTTCCAGATTCTGTTTCCGGAAATGAACCCGCCACGTCGATTGCAATTCTCTCAAATGGGCGGCGATTTCACATTAGGCGAATATTGGGCGACTTCCTGCCACGTTGGTTTACGGTCGTTTTTCTTCCAATCGATGATAAGCTTCAAATCCGGGTCCCTTTCCTGGTCTTGTTGAACCTCAGCGGATTGCCAATGATCATCCACGATTGTAGTCCTGCGAACAAACACATCCTTTTCTTCGGCCCTGAGACAATGTTTACAGTCTTCCGGGCACGGTCTTCTTGATGGTCTGGATGGTCCCAGCCCGATGTTCTGTATCAAAGTTGAACTCCTGTAGTCTTTCAATCCATCTTGCTACCTGTCCTTCAGGATTCTTGAATTGCAAAAGCCATTTAAGGGCAGCATGATCCATTCTCAAGAATTTTCTTCCATACATGTACTTGTAAAAGTGTTCGACTAATTTTACCACTGCCAACAACTCTCGTCGAGTAACGCAGTAATTACGTTCTGGTTTGGATAAGGTTTTACTGAAGTATCCAATAAGTTTCTCTTTTCCCTCTTGAATCTGCGACAAAACAGCTCCCATTCCTACATTGCTAGCGTCCGTGTCCAAAATAAATTCACCATCCGGAAGAGGATAACTCAGGACTGGTAAAGGTTTCTTGGCATTCGTCGTCCCATTGGAATCGTCTTTCTCCCTCTGTTAAACGTGTCAAAGGCTTAGCAACCTTTGCGAATCCTGGTACGTACCGACGGTAGTAGGTGCATAATCCAAGAAAGCTTCTTAAGTCATGTTTATTCTTCGGTATTGGCCATTTTCGCACCGTCTTCACTTTCTGTTTGTCCACTGCCACTCCTTGACTGGAAACAACATGGCCCAGATACTGAACTTCCCTCTGGAACAAGTGACATTTCTTTGGGCTTAGCTTCAGGCCAGAACTTCTTAAGCGCTGAAAGACTTCCTTCAGGTTCCTCATATGGTCATCAAATGATTTCCCAACCACAATGATGTCGTCAAGGTACACCAAGCATGTCTTCCAGGATAGTCCCTTCAAAACCATTTCCATGATCCTTTCAAAAATTGCTGGGGCATTACATAGTCCAAACGGCATGACAGTAAACCGCCACAGTCCTGCACCCACGGTAAATGCAGTCTTCTCTCTATCTTTTGTTGCCATTTCAACCTGCCAGTAACCGCTTTTTAAATCCAAAGTTGAAAATATCTGTGATTCAGCCAATGTGTCCAGGGTGTCCAGGATCCTATGCAGAGGGTAGCTGTCCTTCTTCGTCACGTTGTTCAGCTGACGAAAATCGACGCAAAATCGAGTTGATCCATCCTTTTTCTTAACTAACACCACTAGGGAAGACCATGGGCTGTTAGATGGTTCGATCACCCCTTCCTTCTCCATTTCTTGCACAATTTTATCAGCTTCCTCTCGCTTGGCAAGTGGTAGCCTTTTTGCCGACTGTCGAATGGGCTGTGCATCGACTGTGTTAATTTTATGCTGGACAATTCTTGTCTTACCCTTCTTTCCTTGTCCGTCGTCAAAGACATCCTGATAATTGTGAATCAGCTCTCTCAGCTTTATCCTTTCATTGGTATTCAAATCCTTTGAAGAAGTCGACAGAAGATTCGTCAATTCATTGCTAACTTTCTTGGCCGGGACTGCAGACTCACGAATGCCTCTAATAATCGAGGAAACCGAAGAACAGTTTCCTAAAACGATTCCTTTCTTTAGGTTTACAGAGTAACCATTAACATTCAATACTCTTACAGGCACTTCTTTTCCGACACGTATTAAAGTCTTCCCTACTACAACTCCTCGACCGACTTCTTTGTCATCAATTCTCGGCTCCAGAAGCAATATACTTCCATCTTCTGATTTACAATCCAAGAAAGCCTTCAATATCATTTCGCTGTGTTCCGGTATCAAAGCATCTTCTGTTAGCATTACACGAATATTCTTTTCTTTTGATCGATGCAACACGACTTCCTCTCCATTTACCCTCAATATTCCTTGTTGAAAGTTTAGTTCAAATCCTATTGAGTTCATAATGTCCATGCCTACAATAACTTCATCTTCAATATCTGCTACTAATGCTCGATGTTTAAATTTCGTGTTTCCTATGACCATCGTGATGTCCACTTCTCCACGAACAGTAGCAGTATCTCCTGTTGCAGTACGTAGTCACCGATTGGTAGATTTTATCTTCGACTTTTCGACAATATCTGGCCTAATAATTGTCTTCGTCGCACCTGTATTCAGCAGCAGCACATGTAATTTTCCATTAATAAAACCATCCACAAAAACACTGTTGGACTGGTGTAGAAGAGATGCAACACGTTCGATATCTTCTAGGGTATGCTGGTTACAGGTCGACGGTGGCCCCTTTTCCTCGACCTTATCTAGTTTTCGGACTGAGACGAAGTCAGCGCCACCTGGCTTTCTCTGCAACGACTTCGTATATGTCCTAGCTTTCCACATCTCCAACACCGGATTTCCTTCTTCTCTGGTAGGTTTTCTTTAAAAACTCGCCTGATTGCTTCAATTATACTGGGTTCCTCCTCTTTTTCTTCCTCGACTCTCCTTATTCTAGACTGGCTCCTACAGCTCTGCTTTGCCGCCTCGAATTCCAAAGCTCAAGCTAATGCATTAACCAGTTGGCTCGGACGAGCCAGTGTAAGAGCCTGTCTTGTTTCGTTGTCTCAAAGTCCATCCAAAAAGGCTTGAACCGCTAATCCTTCCATAACGGTCGTTGGAGTAGCTGGATATGCTAGCCGGACCAAGCGTGCAATATCAGCCTCGAATTCTTGCAAAGTCTCGTTTGATTTCTGGCAGCGCTTCTTAATTTGGGAATGGTAGACATGTTCCAAATGTGTCTGGCCATATCGCAGTTCCAGATGTTTCACCAACGCTTCGTAATCTTCTTGTTCGTTGGGAGAAAGTGTCTGCAAGATGTCGGTTGCATCTCCGCGTAAAGCAATAGTCAATGCTGTAGCCTTCCCTTCTGGTAGCCAGCCATTTGCTTTTGCTGCTGCCTCAAACTGACGGATCTAGTTGGTCCAAGAAGTTTTCCCATCGAACTGAGGTGGTTTTATCCGGAGTCGGCTCCCCTCCTGCACTGTTCCTGGTTCCGCCAGTATCAAATTTTTAGAATTTTCCAGAATTTTTTGTTGCAAATCATTGACATTTTCCAAAATGTTCTGTTTCAAATCAGCTTTCAAATTGTTAGAATTCTCTAACATTTTTTCGTTTAAATTTTGCAACATTAAATGCATATTACACGGGCCTTCAAATAAATACGTATCTGGATTTTCACCTTCCTGTTCCAACGCTTCTCGAAGCCGCTGCTGCAACACATTCTTTTTCCCAGTTGTATCACATTCCCTTTCTTTTAGCTCTCGCTTAAGGTCCGCCACTTTTAAGCCCATTAAAGAAACCATTTTCGCGAAGTTTAACACTAACCGCACTCCTGACACCAATTGTAACGTTTTTAACTGTTCGTAGTGTGAATAAAAACACGCACTGGTTTATTAACAAACTAAACGATTTATTTTTATAACTTAATTACACTTTAAACACTAAGAAACTATAAAACTAACTAAACACTAATTATTTATATTTCACTACTGTACTAGAGTCTATTTATTTGCACGTATATTTATTTATTTCGTCGCGAGTACCAAAACTTAACTGACTGCTCCATGCAGCGCCGTTCCTTATATATTCAGTGTCTACGTTCCCGAATATTCCAGCGAGCTCCACACAGCTCTGGATCGCTCGAGCGCTGAGTCACCGGCGATGACTCATCGGCGATGAGTCATCATTCCGAGATCCAGAGCCGTACTCGCTACAATACATATTTATTTTTTATAGTATGTTCATTGATCGACTGAAAGTTAAGTTTTTTAAAAATATGGAGCGAGTACGTCAACAACGTAGAAATTTAAGAGAAGATAATGATGTTCTACAAGATCTCCAGTCAAGCGGACATGATTTGGATTTGTTTGACCAATTCAATATTTTTTGGATGATGGAAGGTTTTGTAGGATTGGAGGAACACCCCTGCAATGATTGGAGTCACCCTGCTTGGTATGCGGTGGCTCCAATCCAATTTTTATATAAAATTTAATTATGCATAGTTAATAAAAAAATATTTTTTAATTTATGTTTTTTTTACTCCCCTCTACTTTTCATTTCAAACTATTTTTTTTTAATCTTGAAAATAAATTTAATTTTATTTAATATATTAAACTAATTAAACTTTGTAATGGGTAAGTCATTTAGTGCTATATGTTTAATAAAAAATAAAATATTTTTTAATTTATGTTTTTTATTTCCTCTACTTTTCGTTTCAATCTATTTTTTTTATCTTAAAAATAAATTTAATTTTGTTTAATATATTAAACTAATTAAACTTTGTAATGGATAAGTCATTTAGTGCTAAGAACAGAAAAACCCTACAAGGGAAAGTAAGATGCAGTGTTGTCAAATGTCTTGACTGAACAGTCGAATGTTAATAAAAAATAATATGTTTTAAAAAACATTTTACATTTATATGCAGGTATTATACGTACACGAAAAACTATATTATATTATATAATCTTCTTAGTTAAAGCGCTTGTATTCATTTGACAGTTCTCAGAAGAAGAAGAAGAAGAAGACAAGTTACTATCAATTTTACCAACTCTGTTCTCTATCAGCTCGAAACATCTATTGTTCGAGATGAGCCTCTCAACCAGTATCCCCAACCGTTGTGGAACAAACTTTCATGTTCCCCACACTATTAAAATGATGATGAGGGAGTGAAAAAAAATCATTTTGTATTATTCATTTATTAAAATTGGTTCATGAAGTCATATAACTTTACAAATTCTATATCATGTTTTATGTAATTATAAATAATTTCAAAAATTAAGTGTGAATGTAATGAAAAAAATTAATATTTTTATCTAAATACTCTAACATAGATGTGGGATTATAATCATCTAATTCTTTAACAATATCCTTTACAAATGTTGCATACATGAAATTTTAATACATATTATAATACATTTGAAATGTATTATAATATGTATTAAAATTTAATGTATGCAACGCACTTAAATGATATTTTACAAAAGCATCATGCATGAGAATATCTTTAACATTATCGATATGCAATAAAATATGACAGTTTAGAAATACTATTGTTACAAGTCTCTGTTTTAAATACACATGTGCTTCCATTTTAAAACTTTTAAAATTGTTATTAAAGGTTTTTATCACTTTATCTGAAGATGATTCTAAACAAATTAAATCAGAATCAACTTCCACACTACACTTGGATTGTTCGGTTGGAGGTGATGTTTTCTTAAAAAATGTCTTGAAAAGATGTGTTAAACACTCGATGAAACCATTCCATTCATTCAGTGTAAATGATTTTTGATTATAATTGAATAGGTCAATGCAGAAACTGAATATGTCCACTTTTTAGGGCTATTGAGTTAAACATGGATTTACTATAAGTAAAGGGAGCCCGATCGAATGGCGTAGAAATTTCACATGTCACGGTAATCTAGAATATACAAAGGCGTTAATATAGTAGAGAAACTGAATATGTCCAGAACATATGTCCACTTTCTGTTCAGTTTTTCTTATTTATCTCAAAACTAGATAGGTAGGACATATTCAGTTTCTGCATTGACGTATTCAATTGCAGTTGTAAGCTTGTTGCTGGTTTGTAGAGGTTATGCTTAAATTTCTTATTTTTACTGCAGGTACATAGCGACGATGGATGCTGAACCCACTGACCAATTCAAGTTCAGGAAATTTTTTCAAATTATATTTAATTTCATTCAAATATGTTATTTCTGATTGAATGTTATTAAAATAAATGTTTTCAGCTATACTCATAATTGTTCTTACTAACACAAAATGTAAAATCAAACTGACTAATAGAGATCTGCTTTATTTACCCAAGATTGACCTTATATGCCTTCTATCCCTAACCACGATACTAAAACACGGTTGCCACATTTACGTAAAACTTTTTCAACAAGGTACAAATCAGATTCTTTGGTTTTTGTAGTTCTGCTTCATAAAAAGCGCCCTTAATAGAACTACCAGTCATATCTTCCAATAGATAGGTTGGAGGATTTGTTATTTTTACTTTAACAATTTTAAACAATTCTGTGGTCCAATTAGATGTATAACCTTTATCAAAAACATATTTTGCTTTACTTATTCGCACAATGTCGATAACTTTAAACTTTCGAGGCATCGCACAGTGGTCGAAATTTAAATCCAGATGATCAAAATTGTTTTGATTGAACTTTTACTTTTCTCAGTTATATTGATTCAAAATAAATATAAATGAACCCAGATAAAATATCGTAACGTTAAATTAGGCTTAATAAACAAGAATTTATACGTCTTTTTTACTAAATATATCTTGAATCTTAATAAATACATTAGAGTGGCCGAAAAAAAACCGATTATTTTTTTTTCGAGTCTCTTACGAAAATATGGTAGTTTATCATGTTATAAGAGCCCCCTCAGTAGAGTAACAAAGGGAGTTCTAGAGCGGAAGTGACCCAGACGCTACGTGACGTCAGCAGTAGGCGGTTCTCGATGGTGGCGCCCCCCTGGTGGGTGGTGGGGGGTGATCATATTAGCTATTGGTGGGCAGGCATTTGGGCAACGCCCTCAACTGATAAGCGTAAGTGAGCCTATTGGTGGGTTGTTGGCGGATGGCGGCTGGCGGATGGCGGCCATGTTTGATAGATATTAGCTATTGGTGTTGTGGTTTAAAGTGGGCGGGGCTTAGGTGTTTAGTTGGCATTACTGGAGATGCAAAAGATAAGCGATATGCATATTGGTTGTTTGTGGTTAGCGTATTAGTTTGGTATTACTGGAGATGCAAAAGATAAGCGATATGCATTTGCTGCGTGACTTAACAGTGGTTTGATATCCGGGGGAGATAAGGATTTATTATTATTTTGTTGTAAATTTTATTTTTGACGCCATTTTGAATTGTGACGTCATTTTTTTTAGAGAGAAGGATATATTTTAAATTATTAATATAAATTTCATTTTTGACGCCATTTTGAATTGCTGACGTCATCCGACTTGTCCTAACAAGTCTATTTTTAATCCCAATGACCTGAGACCACCCCCTCCCTTTTTTAGTCACGTGACCAATGGGAAAAATGCGCGGGAAAAATCATAGGCTAGCTCCAGAGGCCTTTTTCTCACAATTAGGTGTGTCCGACCTTTTTTATTAAAATTAAATTTTTTTAATATTTTTGTGTACCGATCGGTACAATTTTAAATCAATTTAAAAACATATTAACAACCGTTTCAACATACTTTAATTGGTAATTATAAAAGCTTAACTTTAATAAAAAAAATCATTTCAATGTTGACTTTTAAGCATAAAGGTAGTGGTTTATTAAATTCGGTAATTAACAACCTACCCTTTGAGCTTCACGTACCCTCTTACCAATTTTGTGGGCCAGGTACTAAATTAGATAAGAGAATTCAAAGGGGTGATACTGGTATAAACCCCTTAGACGCTGCATGTAAAGATCACGATATTGCTTATTCAGAAAATAAAAGTTTGGCGGAAAGGCATAAGGCAGATTGGATTTTGGAAAATAAAGCTTGGCAAAGGGTGAAATCAAAGGACTCTAAATTGGGGTAGAAAGCAGCAGCTTGGTTAGTAACAACTGGAATGAAGGTTAAAAGAAAACTTGGAATGGGTATTCGAAAAACTCGAAAACCAATCTCATTTAAACGTGGTTTGGTTGATAAAATTAAAAAACATGTTTAAGATTTAGATATATCCAATCAAAATTCACTTAAAAAATCTGCTGCAACGGCACTTAAAGCAGCTCGGGTGATTATAAAGAAAGCCGGGGGTCGTAAAAATATTAAGGTGCCTAGGATAATTCCATTTGAATCCGACAAACAAGGAGGATTTTTACCCCTTTTACCATTATTAGGAGCTTTGGGGGCCATAGGATCATTGGCTGGAGGCGCCAGCGCTGTAGCCAAAACGGTGATAGACACAAAAAATGCTAAAAAGAAACTTGAAGAATTAGGTCGACATAATAGGGCTATGGAGGAAATTGGGAAAAAAGGCTCGGGATTATATTTAAAAAGGAATGTCAAGGGAGGATATGGTCTTTTTTTAAAACAAAAAAACTACCAATAAAGCTACCCAATAGAGCCCTATATGATTCTGAATTGGTAAAATATGCACAAAAGCTTAAAATACCCTATTTTAGAGGGGTTTTTATGCGAGACGCTTTACCAAAAATAAAAAATAAAAATGAATCTGCAATCCTAAATTTAGACATTTCGAAAAATTTGGGTACACATTGGGTAGCTTATACTAAAAGAAACAATTCTGTTATTTATTTTGATAGTTTTGGTGGTCTTAAACCGCCAAAAGAATTGGTAAATTATTTAGGAAAAAATGTTAAAATTAATTATAATAATGATTGTTTTCAAAACTTTAAACAAATTAATTGTGGCCATTTATGTTTGTGGTTTCTTTATAAAAATAAATGAGATAAGAAAATATGATTAGTCTATTATTAACCGTTGTTTAAAGATAATGTCCCAGCTATTTACATTAAAAAGTAATAATTATGTTTTAAGTATAGATTTTACAAATCCAATACAACTTAATCCAGATTTTGACTACGGTATAGCTTTAATAGGGTTTTATTCCTATAACAGCATCCCTAATATTGAAGAAGGTGAAAATACATTTTATTATAAAGAAGCGAGTGTGGATAAGAAAATAATAATACCAACTGGTACTTATGAAATATTAGATATAGAAACTTACCTAAGACAACAAATTATTCCTGACACCGTTAAAAAGGAAGATTATGATAAATATTTTTCACTTAAACCAAATAATAATACTTTAAAGTGTGAAATTCAAAGCAATACGTTGGAAATAGATTTTACACAAGCAGATGGTATAGGAAAAATATTAGGATTTTCAAAGCGTACTTTAACACATGGTAAAAAACACGAATCAGATCTACCTGTTAATATAATAAAGGTTCGAACCATTCACATTGATTGTAATATATCCACAGGTGCATATTATAATTACCTACCAACGCATACCATTTACGAATTTTCAGTAGACGTTGATCCAGGCTATACAATCAACGAAATTCCCCGAAACCTTATATATTTACCAATAATAAATAAACAAGAAATATTTAATATTACTTTGGTAATTTTAAACCAAGATTTTAAGCCAGTTAATTTTCGTGGAGAGGAAGTTATAGTTCGATTGGAATTAAAAAAATTATCATAATGGGACTAACATTCAATAATTATTATAAAAATCCTAGCACAAACAATTTGAAATCAGTTGACAGCAAACGCTTGCCTAGTTCAAACAGCTTAACTAATTCAAATAGACTTTTTCTACAATCATTAGGATATAATGTCATCATTAGACCAAATCTTCGACATCTATCGAAAACCACAGTTTAGTGAAACAATTCAAAAGGTTGACTACAGAACTTATTACCCCTATGTTAAATCTTTTAATAATAGTGATGTTATAGAAATTTCAATAAATCAAAGAGATTCCTGGTTGCTTATGCACGATGCAGCTCTATTAATAGATGGTAAATTGGAAATAACTAAAGGGGATGGCGAGGCAACCCTAGTAAATAATTTTGGAGCTTTTTTGTTTGACCGAATTTCTTATGAAATAAATGGAAAAGAAATTGATGGTATTCGCGACCCAGGTATTGTGAGCACAATTAAGGGCTATCTTAATTATAGTAGCGATGATTCAAACCATTTAGGCATTGCAGGGTGGAATTACCCAGCTCAACCAATAGTCTCAACAATAGCCAAAATTTCAACTTTTAATATACGTATACCATTACATCATTTATTTGGTATATTTAATGATTATCAGCTAGCCCAATTTGGTAAACAAACTATACGTCTTGTAAGAGCTCGAAATGACTCTGATTGTCAAATTATAACAGAAAAAACTGCGGCTGCTGGCACAACAAAGGCTAAATTAACCGTTGAAAATATCTCGTTAAAAGTACAAGTTATTACACCCAATGATTTATTAAAGCTTCAGTTGTTGGAATCAATAAAATCAGACAGACCTATAGTAATTCCATTTAGAAAGTGGGAATCCCATGAGCTACCCCAATTAACTAAAGATGCCACTAAGGAAATATGGTCAGTTAAAACGTGCACTGCATTGGAAAGTCCACGCTATATAATTTTAGCTTTTCATACCAATAGAAGAGGTAATGATACAAAAGATCCCTCATATTTTGACAACATTGATATATCTGATATACGTGTTATCCTCAATGGCGAATATTTTCCTATAGAACGCATGGACCTTAATTTTGAAAAAAATAATTTTATCGAGGCCCATCACAATTATACACAATTTTATTCAAGTTTTAAAAATGATTTAACAATATCAAAACACTCTCTACTTGATTATAAACAATTTAAGAACCACGCTCTTTTTGTAATTGATTGTTCTAGAAGAAATGAATCCTTAAAATCGAGTACAGTTGACATCAAAGTTGATATTGAGGCGAAAAAAGGCTTTCCCGATAACACAAAAGCATATTGTGTTATTATACATGACGTCATTATGGAGCATCTTCCACTCAGTGAAATAGTTCGTAGTTTATCATAATGCTGTTTAGTTTAAATTATTCTGCCTAAGATGAAGGTTGTGTCTATAAATATTCAGGGATTTAATTTATTCTCTAACGAAAAATGGTTTTTTCATCCAAAAGAAGTTACGGTTACCAATGGATTTCAATCAAATCATTATCTATTAAAACCAATGGTAGAATTTAAGCTGTTATCACGAAAAAATAAAAAACAAGTTTGCTTTGAAGAAAAAATTCATGGCCTACGATATTCAGGTGGATACATAAATTTCAATGAGATTAACAATATTTTGATGGAATTATTGCCTGAATACGATACTGTTTACACAAAAGGAAATCAAAATTATGAATATTTAAAAACAGTCTGTGAGCAGTTATTACCAAATATAAAAATTATAAACATTGAAACGCTGAACGTTTGGGAGCAGCCAGTGTTTAAAAACAAACCCCTCATGTGTTTGGATCATTTTAGAAGCGGTAGGTGTAGTACGACACATGCCTTAGTATTACATAATTGGCTTCAAAGTTATCTACCCCATAATCATGGATTGTAAAGAATTTGCTCAAAGAAAAATAAAATTAAGGAAAGAATTGCAGGCATTAAAAGAAGACATTGAAATCTATGAACTGTGTAAGGCTTTTGCTGCTATGAGCATTTCTAAGGATCTGAGGAAGGATTCGCTTGACATTACTAATTTAAAAAAAAAATTATGTGCTTTAAATAAAATAATATTATAATAAATAAATAAAAAAAATTATATTGTTTTTATGTATATCCTAAAATTAGAATAAAACTCAAAGGTAAGTTAAATAATATATTTATTACATATTTTTACATTTATTAAATACATAACCTAAAAAGTATAAAAATCCATAAATAGTTAGTAAAAGAATTCCTACTATTAACAGAGATATAAATTCTATAAATATTTTTGTGGAAAATGTTGTTGAAGAGGTCACCCCCGATCCTGTAGTGGTCGATAAATTGGTTAAATTAGTTATTACACTATTTAAACTATTTATTTCAAAAAGGGTTCTAGTCTTTCCACCATCTGCTGATAAAATATATTTTAATTTATAATGTAATATAGAGCTATTTGCTGAGGCATTAACTTGAATCTTGAATGTACCAGGAGCTGCATCCATTGGATTCCAATCATTTGGCCATTGAGTCTTCACCATTGGATTATCAACATTAAATGCCACATAACAATCCTGAGTGTTTTTGGGAAAATTTACATATAAAGTATTATTTATAAATGTAGATAGTAATAAGAAATTAGCTACTGAAAACATGTTTACTCAATGATAGTAACTTAACAACTAATTATTTTTCACACTTTTGAATAATAGTCGCCTTATATTATTATTTTCTTTATATAATAAATTTTTATCTATCAAACTACGTAAACGCGCATGCAAAACCACAAACAAACAAATATTTTAATTAACAGAAAACCTCAGATCCGGTTACTGCTATACTTCTTATCAACATCCTGCTGTTTTTAACCACCAAAGTTCTAGAAACAAATATTTTAATTAACGGAAACCTCAGATTCTATCTTTAGCAACATCCTGGTATTCTTAACCACCAAAGTTCTAGAACATTCGATGTGACGTACTTAAATATTTCAGATCCTGTTTGCGGTTACTGCTTTACTTCATATCAATATCCTATGACGTACTTTATTGATATAAAAGGTGTGCAAAATCGCAAATAACATCAGTACAAGTTTAACAAGTTTATCAACTAAAACTATTTTTGGGTGTGATACTTCATATAACCATACAAAGTAAGTTATTTAATATTATTTATCTTAATTATTTATACCTTTTTACTTATAGTATGTCATTTTTAACTAAAGTTAATGCTGTAGCCACAGCTGAAGATAAAGAAATTAAAAAATCTGAAGAGCTTGAGAGGGGACAACTATACCCAATCAAAGCATTAAAAATTGTTAATGGGAAGTATGGGGAGATTCCTCTAGTGGAGTTCAAGGATTTTGCAGTTTTTCTACCAAAGAGAATGACTAAGGTGGTTGCGGAAAACCTGGAGGAGCTCAATAACGGGAAATTTGGTCTAGTATATCAAGGTCACAAGGAATTTGATGACAGCAAGTTTCAGCCTACACCTACATTTGAAATAAGACAAATTTAAAATGTCAGAATCTGAAGTGTCTAGGGTGAGTACCGATTCATTGAATTTGATAAAAAATGCCTATAATTTATTAACTGAAAATTGTTCCCAAAATACGGCTAATATTTGGTTAAATTTGATTAAAAAAAATATTAGAATATGCTTAAATTTAATGAAAAAATCAGAATCAATTGGCGCAAAAACACATTTAATTACAACAATTGGACACTTAAAACGTTATAATGTACTTATAAATAATTTAAAACATGTGGGTGGAGGGTTAAAAAATAAACGTAGTGATAGAATTAAATGGGAGGATTTAACAACAGCCTTTCAGTCTCGTGTTCGCACAGGTATTATTATTAACATTAAACATTTAGACCCCCTTACTTTTTTAAATGATGCATTTTATTTATTTCAATCTAGGGTGAAAAATATTTTAAAAAAGTTTCCTTTAATTAAAGTCAACACATGTTTTGGAGGGGAATTTTTAAAACTAAATATAAATAATGAAGAAGTTGTTGATGTTAAGTATTTTAATACAAAAAATGCAACTATAGATGTGGGTACAAATTTTAAAAATTGGTTTAATGATAATGTAATTGATAAAATTTTAAATAAAATGGAGGAATTTGCTGAAAAAGACTCTGGGTGGGCATTAAAAAAAGTATTAAGTTTAGAAATCAATATAAATAAATATGAGGTTGGCAACGGTTCATCCTTTATTAGGCTACCTGAGGAAATTGCTAAAAAACATGCCTGTGTAAATGTAAAAAATTATGATGATGATAAATGCTTCAAATGGGCAGTTTTATCAGCTTTACATCAAGCAAAAACTAATAATGATAGAACAACATCCTATAAAGATTTTAGGGATGTGTTAAATTTTACAAATATCAACTTCCCCATGACAATTAAAGATATATCAAAATTTGAAAATTTAAATTCCATATCCATTAACGTTTACACTCTAGAGCTAATCAAAACTGATAAGACTTCTTTTTTTAAAACTGTACCAACTAGACTTACCAAAAACAAACTAGATAAACATGTAAATTTATTATTAATTCAAAATAAATATTATCCTAATGATTCTGTTGATAATGATGAAGATGAGGATATTAAATTTCATTATGTGTGGATTAAGGATTTATCCAGATTAGTAAAAACTCAGCATACTAGGCATAATGGTAAAATATTTATTTGCGATCGTTGTCTAAATTATTTCACTAGCCAAATTAAATTAAATAAGCATGAAGAATATTGAAAAAAATTAAATAATTGTAAAATATCTTTTCCGGAGGAAAAATCAATAGGGTTTAAAAACTTTAAAAATAAAATTCCAGCACCGTTTATTCTTTACGCTGATATGGAATCAATTCTTGCACCAGTTAATGATGATAATTTTACAAAGTCTTTTAAATATCAAGAACATAAAGCCTTTAGTGTGGGGTATTATTTGAAATGTAGCTATGATGATAACTTATCCTATTTTAAAAGTTATCGCGGTTTAGATTGCATGCAATGGTTCGCAGGAGAAATAAATTACATATCTAAATTAATACAATCCAAAATGCTTAATATTCAACCTTTAAGGGAGCATATAAATTTAAAAGACCATACAGAATCATGTCATATTTGTGAAAGAAAATTTAAACAGGGTGATATAATAGTTCGAGATCATTGCCACTTTAGTTCAAAATTTAGGGGGTTTGCACATCAAGTATGCAATTTAAATTATAATAAAAAATTTGTAGTACCAATAGTTTTTCACAATTTTTCTGGATATGATAGCCATTTTGTAATTAAAGATATTGCAAAATATGGTAACATAACATTATTACCAATAAATAAGGAAAAATACATTTCTTTTACGTTGTTTGATAAAGATACAAAAATTCAATTTCGATTTATAGATTCATTTCGGTTTATGGCTTCTTCTCTAGATAAGTTATCATCATATTTATCCGAATATCCAATTCTAAACAGAGAATTCAAAAATTTACCAAATGAAAAAATTAAATTATTAGAACGCAAGGGGGTGTTTCCATATGATTTTATTGATTCCGAGGAAAAATTAAATTGCACTAAATTGCCAACTAAAGAAAACTTTTACAATAAATTAAATGATTCTAAAATTAGTGCTGATGATTATTTGCATGCCCTTAAGGTGTGGAATGTTTTTGATATTAAAGATTTGGGAGAGTATTCAGATTTATATTTAAAAACGGATGTTTTACTGTTAGCTGATGTTTTTGAACAATTTCGTGAAAGTTGTCTTAAAACATATCAACTCGATCCTGCTCATTATTATACACTACCTGGATATACTTGGGATTGTATGCTGAAAATCACAGAATGTAGGCTCGATACCATACAATCTGTAGATATGCTGTTATTCATTGAGCAAGGTATTCGCGGTGGGGTAAGTCAATGTTGCAATCGGTATGCGGAGGCTAATAACAAATATATGGGTGATGCATTTGATGGTTCCAAACCATCAAATTATTTACTCTATCTCGACGTCAACAATTTATATGGGTGGGCCATGTCCCAATATTTACCATATGGAGGGTTTAAGTGGGCTGACCCAAATCTCGATGTCACCCAAATCCCTGATGATGCTCCTGAAGGGTATATCCTAGAGGTAGATCTGGAATATCCACAACATTTACATGATTTACACAAAGACTTGCCCCTCTGCCCCGAACACCAAAAACCGCCAAATTCAAAATTATCAAAACTTATGACTACACTACATAATAAAACAAAATATGTTATTCACTATAGAAATTTAAAACAAGCTCTTAAGCAAGGGCTTGTTTTAACAAAAATTCATCGGGTTTTAAAATTCGGGCAATCACCCTGGCTTAAATCTTATATAGATTTAAATACAAATTTGCGTCAAAATGCTAAAAACGAGTTCGAAAAAAACTTATTTAAACTAATGATAAACGCTATTTTTGGAAAAACAATGGAGAATATAAGAAAACATCGCATTGTTAAATTAGTAAAAAAATGGGAGGGTAGATTTGGAGCCAAAAACTTAATTGCAAGTCCAAATTTCAATAATCGAACCATTTTTAATGAAAACCTTATGGCTATAGAGCTAAATAAGACTGATTTATATTTTAATAAACCTCTTTATATTGGGATGGCAATTCTTGATATTTCCAAAGTGTGTGTTTATGAATTTCATTATGATTATATATTATCCAATTTTAATAATAATAATGCGAAATTGTTATACACAGACACTGATAGTCTTATATATGAATTTACCTGTAATGATGTATACGATGAAGTTATCCATAAGGATATTCACAGGTTCGATACTAGCGATTATCCCCAGGATAATAAATGGAATATTCCTTTAGTTAACAAAAAAATTCCTGGTTTAATGAAGGATGAACTGAATGGGGAAATTATAACTCATTTTGTGGGGTTGCGCTCAAAAATGTATACATATAAAACAATAAATTCAAAATGTATTAAAAAATCCAAGGGGGTCAAGTATAATGTTGTTAAATCCCTAACATTTAATGATTATCTCGAATGTTTGAGGAAAAAAACTAATAAAAATGTAATTCAAAGAATAATCAAATCAAATGCACATAATGTTTATAGTATTGAACAAAGTAAAATTGGTCTAAGCGCTTATGATGATAAAAGGCATTTGTTGTTAAATTCAGATGATACTCTACCACATGGGCACTTTAGTATTGCTTTATTAGATAGTATGTAGTAATTTAGTATTATATATTAGGCTTAGCTCCTGTGTACGAGGGTAAACTACGCACAAATTGCCCTTAGGCAGCTACATTGTATAAATAATTTTATAATTATAATAAATAATTTCCCTTTAATTATTATGTTTTATTTTCTAAACCATCTAAGATAATACATCTCACCACTGTTATAAATAAAAAAAACCTCATTGTAATTTAAAAATCAGTATATTTTTCTAAATCATTTGACATTTTCATATCTAAATAGTATAAGCATTCTAAAAAACAATAACTTTCTACACTAGTACCGCAAGAACATAGGGATGACAGAACGTCTAGCACAGCATGAAGGGATGGAGGATAAAAACCAAGTTCAGTTTTCATCGCTTCATAAGTGCTTTTTAATAGATTATGATAATAATAATTAAAATTTAAATTATTTAACATTTCAAGTTTTTTTAAAATTAACTTATTTAATTCAAGAATTTCAAAAACATCATTTAGCGTAAAATACAAAATGGTACAATCATCTGATATTTTAAAAATTTTATTATTGCCATCAATATTTAATTCAATCTTCATGTTCCTCCAAAGCTGAATTTCATCAGTGTGATGTGCATCCAGAAGTTCTTGGAGTGATTCAATTACACCAACCCATTCACCATATATAAAAGAGAGATGTTCGCCAGTAACTTTGTTAATCATTCTTACTGTTGGCAAAAAATCCCTTGCACCACTAAGCCCACATTCCAGCGAGAATAATTGGAAATCATAAGTCGTTGTGTAAATTAATCTTTTTTCAGCTTTAATAGCTTCTTCATATCTAATAATCAAAGCATTTAGATTGGAATCATAACCTTCAAAATCACTACTACCCATTTTATGTGTGCACTGCTTTACTTTACTTTTTTAACTAAATTAAATTTTGATTTTGTGGTGAGAAACTGGAAAAGAGTGGGGTGATCAAAAAGAGTCTGTTTTATTAATATAGCTATTGTGTGAGTCATCAAAACCCAACCATTTCACGAAGACTTTGTTGCCACGTTTTTGTAAAACTTTTTCCACCAGGTAAATATCAGGCTGCATTGTTTTTTGTAACTCATCCTCATAAAATGCTCCACTAATGGGTCTGCCATTTAAATCTTGCAAAATGTAGGTGGTGGGGTTTGTAATTTTTACTTTTACAATTTTAAACAATTCTGTAGTCCAATTGGGGGTGTATCCTTTATCAAAAACATGTTTTGCTTTACTTATTCTCACTATATCGCCGATGGAAAACTTTTTAGGTTTGGTTGCTAATTTTAAATGTGTAAATGCAAACTTTAAAACTTTTTTTTCATTTTCTTTACAAACATCAATTGGTTTTATATTAATTGTTCTATGTTTTGTATTATTATAATTTGAAACAATTTGTGGCAATATATCAACCCATTTATATGATCCATTTAAACTAAAGTATTTAAATAGGCGTTCTTTTACAGTCCTTATAACACGCTCGGCGATTGCAGCTTTTTTACAACTAAATGTATTATAGTGATTTATTGAATATTTTTGCATAAGTTCATTAAACTTACTATTAAAAAATTCCTTGCCCTGATCAGTCTGTAAGTTTTGTGGACATCTTTCTTTCAATATTAAATTAAAAGCTTTTGTAGCTTCTTCCCCAGATTTATTTTTTAATGGTTTAGCCCATAAATATTTTGAAAAACAGTCAATAACAATCAATATGTACTTAAAATTTTTATTATTTGATGCATACATGTCCATCTGCCCTAAGTCTGATTGCCAAAGGTCATTAATGCCCTTAATAATTGTTTTTCGACGTTTAAAATTTTTTCTTATAGACCTATGAAGTTCATTAACAAGTTTAATTTTTTCCTTGGTGTGTTTCATGATTATGGTGTGGTGGAAGAGTGAGTACTAGCACCAGCAGCCACTGTAATCACTTTTATTATATTTTTCTCCATATCATTGATTGCGGATTTGTTTTTTTTGACGTCCTCAAATAATAAATCTATAATGTTTTGTCCATTTTTCACGTTTGTATCCAGAGACTTTAAAGCTGTATTAAGATCTTTGATTTGCTTTTTAAAATCTATAATGTTTTGTTTATTTTGCTGTTTTATATCCTTTAAGTTCACATCTTGAGTCTGTTGAAGGAATTTAATTTGCCTATCCAAGTCATTACGTGCATTTACATGCGACCTTGAAATATTCTTTAAAGAATTCAAATCATTGAAAATTATTGTTTTTTGTTTATTAAGTTCTTTAATTTGCTCTTTTAACTCATCGGTATTTTGCGTTAAAATAGCTAGTTCTTTATTTAAATTAATTTTTAATTTATCTTGTTTTTTACTATCGAGGTTTTCAATTTCCTGTTTTATTTTTGCATCCGATTGCTTGAGTGCTTTTAATGTCTCTTGTTCAAATTTACTAAGTGATTTTATTGTATCATCATAAAAATTTGCATATATTTGATCAACATAACCCATATTAGTAGCATCTGCATTTAAAGTTGGTGATTTCACATTACATATTTTTAGGTTTTCTGCGTCAATATTACCATCGGGAGTATATTTTAGTACATTGTTGTTATACAATTGAAATTTTGATAATAACGAATTTTGATTAGATTGACCGAGAGATTGACCAAACTTGTTAAGAGGCATTGTTAAACTGCTGGTAAAACTTTATTTGTTTTAATATATAACACCTGCTTCTTTTAGTTCATTAATAATTGCTGTAATTTCATTATCATTTGATGTGTTGCCAGCATGCTTGGAGGCTACTAATAACTTTAATCTTTCAACCAATTCATTTACGTCATCCCAATAAATGTACTCTATTGGTTTTTCATTGTATGTTACCAAGGTGGGCGATGCTCTGCCAAACCCAATTTTTTCAGTATGTTCTTTACCAACTCTAAGTTTACGACTATGTTCTTTTTGTTTATCTATATCTTGCTGTTTCATTTGCTCTAAAACAGGCTTAATAATGTTTTTATATTTGAGCCCTCTATGCCCCATGGTTTGTTCGTTGGGATCAAAATTTCTTTTATGCGCGTTTGTAAGCACAACAAGTTCACCAAATGTTTTAAAATCTGAAGTCATGTAATTCTTAGGATTTTGTTTAAACATTAATTCGTACAGTCCTGGGGACCCCTTGAAAAAAATATTATTTACAATAAAATCAGGACCTTTAAACTCCACAATTGAATCCCCAAATTTGATCTTGCCTGTATCCAAATCGTGGTGAATATAAGTATGATCATATTCATTGCTAGTATCTCTCATATGTCCTTCAACAAAATTTCTAGGTAATTCATTGAAAAAATCCAAATATTCTGCTATAGAATTTTCTGGAATTGATTCCATGATTGATTCGTTGTCGAGTGTTCTACTTAAGCTTAAGTCATTATCATAAAAATCATTTGTATCATCTTCATAAATAGTTTCATTTCCAGAAAATGTGGGGTGGTATGTTTTATTGGGATTATATTCGCTTTTATAAAAATCATTTGGATTATTTTCATTAGTGGTGTCATTTTCAGGAAAACGTATGCTTGAGATATTTAATGATTTATCTTGAATACCTTTTCTGGGGGATGCTTCAAGTATTTTATCAATAGCTTTATATTTTATAGGAGATTGTTTTTTAATTTTTTTTGCTGGCTGTAATAAATCTTCTTCTTCAGCTTCTTTTTTCACAAAATCCGTATCATATGCCATTTTTTCAAGAGGCTTTATGATTGGTCTAAAAATTTTATCTAATGTAGCATCATTTTCAGCTTTTCCCAATTTAAGAGCTAAATATTTTTTTCTAATATTTCGAGAGAGTTCATTAATTTTTTCAGTTACATTGACAGTGGTTGGTGCCATGATTACTAATGATACTAAATATAGTTGTTTTACATATTTATATTTTTATCAAACGATAACACCCATTGTTTAAACGGGAGTCTTTTATAACAGCCTGTAGTTTTTGTGACAGTTTTACAGTTTTATAGCAGTTTTAGCAGTTTTTCTATCGGTTTTTGTGACAGTTTTGCAGTTTTTATAGCAGTTTTTGCAGTTTTTATAGCAGTTCTTGCAGTTTTTCTATCGGTTTTTGCGACAGTTTTGCAGTATTTATAGCAGTTTTGCAGTTTTTCTAGCAGTTTTTGTGACAGTTTTTCTATCGGTTTTTGTGACAGTATTTTACCAAGATTATAAGGTTACTTAGCAAAAGCTACATATTTATATATTTATCAAATCCCTTTCGATAACGTCCATTGTTTAAACGAAAATCTTTTATAATAGCTAAACAACCATAATTTTCATTCCAACATTCTGAGCATATTTTCTTAAACTGATCATAAGGCATATCAGGTGAGACATGTTCATCAAATACATGTTTTAAATTCATATCATCCTGTCTAAATAGCACAATAATATTACAATTATCACGTATTAATTGTTTTGGTATTTTTGAATATGTTTGACATAAGTATGCAGCGTCTATATTTTTATGTCTACCCATTGAATAGTATTCGCGTATTTTATTTTGTTTATCGCAAGCTACATCATCAAATATGAAAATTGAATTGTTTCGAGCTTTCATAGGTTCAATTATTTCATCATTATCTTTATATGGAAAATACCTCACACCTTTTACTTTGCTTAAAACATTTTGTAATAATTGATATTTTGGTTGGAAAAGAGATTTTGAATAAACGTAAATATTTTCAAATTTAGCTCCATTAGCATTAAATATTAAACTTAATAAAGCATTTGTTTTACCACACCCACTAGGACCACAAAAAATTGCTCTAAAGGAATTTGGTAGTAAATTACCATGTTTACTAGCATCAGAACTGGTTTCAAATAAATCTAAATTATTTATAGGTAGTTTTTCGGGTTGTTGAACACAACGCATTTTAGGTACTACTGAACTCAAATAGTTTTGTTAAGGAATATATATTAAAGTTTATTCAATTAATTTTACAACAGCACGTAATTTTTGGTAACTTATTTAACATCTCATTAGCTTCTTTCACATAAAATGAAACCATACAACATGGACATGTATCTGGACCTTCATCAGAATTTGACCAGGGGCACGTCTCAAAATGTTTACCATACTGGTTATTTACAATCTTAGCATTAAGATGCTGCTCCAAAAATTCTTTTTGACTAACCCATTTTTTAATTTTTTCCTTTTTCAAAAATTCTCGATATATTTCTTGTTGAGTAGGATATTTATTTTCAAATTTTTCTTCACCTTCTTTACCACATTTTTCCAAAAATTTATCAATATTTTGGATTGCCATTTCAATTTCCTTTGCACTAATCATTATTACTGTACGATAATATTAAGACTGAATAATACTTTTTAGGTCACACGTTTTGGTGGGAAAATAATAAATATCTGACGTCAGCAATTCAAAATGGCGTCAAAAATAAAATTTACAACAAAATAATAATAAATCCTTATCTCCCCCGGATATCAAACCACTGTTAAGTCACGCAGCAAATGCATATCGCTTATCTTTTGCATCTCCAGTAATACCAAACTAATACGCTAACCACAAACAACCAATATGCATATCGCTTATCTTTTGCATCTCCAGTAATGCCAACTAAACACCTAAGCCCCGCCCACTTTAAACCACAACACCAATAGCTAATATCTATCAAACATGGCCGCCATCCGCCAGCCGCCATCCGCCAACAACCCACCAATAGGCTCACTTACGCTTATCAGTTGAGGGCGTTGCCCAAATGCCTGCCCACCAATAGCTAATATGATCACCCCCCACCACCCACCAGGGGGGCGCCACCATCGAGAACCGCCTACTGCTGACGTCACGTAGCGTCTGGGTCACTTCCGCTCTAGAACTCCCTTTGTTACTCTACTCCCCTCCAAAGCGCAGCAAAAAAAAATTTTAAGAGGTCGCTTACATTTTTTAAACCTTTCTCGTTATTTCACTATTTTCTACTATAAAAATGATTAGGATGCTGAAATTTTCATGTCGATATTTTGATATTAAAGGTCGCTCAAATTTTTTTTAAGTTTCCAAGTAAAATAAAATTAATTAATAAAATACTTAAACGTTGCTAAATATATTTTAATAATTGATCTTTGTTGTCTCTAAAATTGATAAAAATATTATAAAAATTGAAATTGAAATAATAATTGATCTTTGACGATTTTAGAAATTTTTAAAAATTTTGAGCAACCTCTTTTGAGCTTCGCTTTGGAGGGGGATCTTAAAACATGATAAACTAACATATTTTGGTAAGAGACTCGAAAAAAAATAATCGTTTATTTTTGGGCAACCTTAATACTTATACATAGATGGATATTTGTCGTTATTTACATAAAAGGATAAAATAAAGCAATTGTAAAACATGAATATTTATTGCACATGTCATCAAAATTTTTAATCATCATCCTCGATGTTCGAAGACGGGTTTTCCAAAAGAGCTAACACTTCATTAGGCAAGTTTCCACTCAATTTAGCCCTTCTTCTACGGTGACTACTGATGAGCGGATCGGATGATATTAGGAGCATGTGCAACATGTCTTGTACTGTCTCTTTTCTGGAGAATGTTCGAGTATGGAACTCACGGAATCTTCTTGAATCCTTGTTTCGAGCCTTTATGATGCTACTTCCATGAATGAGTATTTTATGGACGCTTTGTGGCATATAGTACCACTGGTATTCGTATACATATAACTGAGCTGTATCTGCGCAATATTCTTGGAATGCTTCCACGTTTACAGCGTATCCGCATGAAATTGTTCTTAAAATAGTGTCGAAGCGCTTAATCAAAGACTGATTTATTTCGGTTATATTTGAAGAAACCTCTGGGTTTGAAAAGAATCTACGGGCAGTGTTGCCATCATTGGTATTGCCGTAACCCTGTTTAGGGATGTCCACCAAAAGACTCATTTCTCGCCGGAATCTATCTTGAGTTTCTTTTTTTCTTTTATCAGTCTGTGCTTTGTCTGCTTGCTTAATTTGCCAAGTTTTTATGTCCAGTCTGTACGCAATATGGAGTAGACATTCAAAGCACTTAATCCATCCATGTAAACTGGATATACCAAGTGCTAACGATTCTTCATCTGCTGGTCTTCTTTGAACCTCTTTCAAATTGTTCATAAGCTTCGGAGTCGCTCCGCATATGTGGCAGTTTTGACCAGATTTATTCGCAAGTGTACTACATATTTTTCCATCAATCATGGTAAGTATCAACTGCGAGTGAATCGAATACAGCCGATTCCCAATTTCGACATTGGTGGGGACCAACTCTTTAATTTGGAATTTTATTTTAGACACTTCTTCTGTGGTAAAGTCTGCCGTTTCTTTATGGAAGATTATCTTTATTGGACGGCAGTATTTCGTAGACGATGGTGTGGGGTTTTGCCAAAGAATTATCTCACTATTATTTTTTTTAGAAGTAGCTGACATGCGAAGTGGAACTAGCGAAATAATAAATAAAAATTAATCATCATTTTCGCTGTCTTGAAAACTTTGCTTGTAACGACTTTGACCGGAAGCGCCATCACATCCCCACTTAAAAATGATGTTTACGAGAGTAGGATCAAAGTCTTCAATTCGTGATTCTAATACTTCCTGCTGTACAGTCACTAACCTTTTTATCGTATGGTCCAAGAGCGATCGAAGGGGGATTTCACCAAATATTTCCGTGATCAAAGTGTTACTAGGATAGCACTCAGTTTTTGCTTTTAACAGATTGTCATATGTTGGATATATGTTGGCATTATGCTCTTTGCTTATTTGTTGAATGCTTATGTATTGTTCTTTTGTAAATTTGTTGTCAACATATAGCGCCAAAGCTCTTTCCACATAAATCTTCATAGGCGACCTATCAGAAGATGCAATAATTTTTTTTATTTTTGTAGGCCTTCTGGGGGAGGTATTAGGGTCGGAAACCATCTTGACAAGATTTGCTGCATCTCGTTTTCCTTGAGACCTCAACTTCATCTGCATAGCCAAGTTAAGTTCATCTTGGCTCTCATTTAACAACTGTTGAACTTTTCTTCTTTTCGACGACTCGCTGCAATCAGTAAAGTTTTTTCTTGGCCGCCCAACCGAGGATTTGACAATTTTTTCTGTTAAAGAAGTTAAAGTAGGAAGTTCAGGCGCTCTCGGATCAAATGACGGACCCTGAAACGTCACTTTGCCTTCCAACCATCTTTTATGCACATATAAAAATCTCTCCAAGGTCCTATTACATTTTTTCCACTTAAGTGCTAATTGTCCACATAAGTTTCTTAAAGTTTTACGTATTCTAACACTCGCTACTTCATCATAGTCTTTCAAATCACTTTTGTCCGATATATAGCAAAACACTGCATCAAAACGTGAACTCTCTTCTACATTTCGCCAAACGTTGAATAGCTCAAGTCGGCTTACACCGGCCGACAAAACTGAAAAAAATCATATAAAATAAACAGGCAGGTTCGGGCAGCTAATTGTAACTAGGCTGAACAGTGTATCTACGTAACACATAAAAATATAGAACGAATCCCGATCAATCTTGTGATTTCTGGTCCAATAAATATAGTGTAAACAAAATATTATGACCGAAAAATTCGTATTTCTTAAATAATTTATACATGCCGATAAATACAATAAACAAATATAATTAACATTGTTATTATTGTTATTGTTATACATACCCATATGTACCGCCTCCATAGCAACAAAATTTATTTTCACTTTAGACGTTAAGATGCAAACTCTTTAAACTTAAACGACGACTGCCTTAGATTAAGCAAGTTGCGAGGGAAATATAAACTTGGACATTCTAGGAACTAGTAGGCGGCGCTTGTGCAAAAATGAAACAAAAAATTTTTTGTTTTTATATTGCCACTAATACGACTATTGTTTGCACTGCTTCTTTTTACAAAATATAACACACGGATTTTATACATATTGAGCGGCTAGATTAGAATTTCGACCACTGTGCATCGTTGCCATTTTTACAAAACTATAGGTTGACTTGAGAATTTTCTTTTCATTGTTTATATTAATTTGATTGGGTTTTAAGTTTATCGTACTATGTTTTGTGTTATTGTAATTTAAAACAATATCATGAATAATAACCAACCATTTATGTGTACCGTTTAAACTAAAATATTTATAGTTTTTCTTTTAATGTTCTTATAACATGTTCAACTATAGCTGCTTTTTTACAACTAAATGTATTGTAATGGTTAATTTTATATTTTTTCATTAGCTGGTTGAATGTAGAATTAAAAAACTCTATTCCTTTTTCGCTCTGTAGATTTTGAGGACAACTTTGACTCTCTTTTAATATAGATTCAAAAGCAGCCGATTCTTCTACACCTGTTTTAGATTTTAATGGTTTTATCCAAACAAATTTTGAAAAACAATCAATAATAATCAAAATATAGTTATATTTTTTGTTGGTTTTAGCAAAAAGATTTATTTGAGCAATATCGATCTGCCAACTGTCATCAAACCCCTTAATAATTGTTCGACGACGTTTAAAATTTCGTCTTATTGGTCTATGAAGTTCATTAACAAGCTGAATTTTTTCTTTTGTATGTTGTACAGACATTTTTTTATGGTAGTAGCGACCTAAAAAGTACTAACATTAGCAGGTACCATAAACGCCTTTAATATATATTTTTCCAATGCATCGATTTTTTGCTTGTTTTATCAATATATTGAAACAAATTTTTTGTTTTAGTATCCTGAGACTTTTGAAGATCAAAAATAATGTCATTGGTTAATTTAACAAATTTTTAATCAACATATTTTCTGTTTAACGCATCGGAACCCAAAGTCGGTGATTTAGCATTACATATTTTTTAAGTTTCCTGCATCAATATCACCATCAATTGTATACTTTAAACTAAAACTTGTTATTACGTTTAACGTTTGATATTTTCATTGTTTGTTGTTGGCTGCTTGACCAAACTTATTGAGCGTCATTGTCAAACTAAAACTTTATAACTATACTTAAGGTTAATATATAACTTTAGCTTCTTTTAATTCGTTTATTATAGCTGTAATTTCATTATCATTTGATGTATTACCTGCATTCTTGGAGGCTACCAATAATTTTAATCTTTCAACTAACTCATTAATGTCGTCCCAATAAATATATTCAATATGTTTATTGTTATAGGTTAAAATATCAAATGAATCCTTTTTATATTTATGATAACCAGTTCCGCTAACAAATGTTTGTGTCAATGGTTTTATTATTTTGCGATATTTATATGATTTGTTGCTATACCTGTTGCTTTAAAGTCTCGTTTATGTACATTAGTTAATTGTAAAATTTCTTTGAAGTTTTCTTTATCTTTTGTGGAATAATTTATAGGATGTTTTTTAAAGATTAATTCATATAAACCTTTGGTTCCCTTAAAATGTTTATTTTCAATAGTAGAGTCAGCATTAGCAACAAAATTTATTGCACTTTTTCCAATTATCCACTTATCGGTTGAAAAATCATAAGTCACACCATATGTTGTATCAAAATCTTTTTTGTTTGTCCAAAAATTGTCTTAAATATTGTCTAACCAATTTTGGGTTATTGTTAAGGTATGCATGAGTGTTCACAGAGATATTTTGTCTTCAACGTCTTCAGCATCCTCATCGGTAACATTATTATTAACAACATGATCAACAACACGTTGTTGATCATGTTTATCCTCATCATGTTTAAGTGATTGATCATGTTTATGTTCATCATGTTTATGCTCAACATTTTTGAGTTGTTGATCATGTTTATGATCAAGTTGTTTATCATGTTGTTGATTAGCATGTTCATCATCAACATCTTATTGATCATATTGTTGATTAGTGGAGGTTACTTTCCCATATTTAGTTTTATTTTTCATTGAGCCATTTTCCTTATTATGCTGCCACACCATCTGTTGAAGAGGCTTTGCGATTGGTTTAAATAATTCTTCTATTGTAACATCTGTTTCAGCTTTTCCCAATTTAAGTGCTAAATATTTTTTTCGTATGCCTTGGGATAACTCATACATTTTTTTTTAATTTTAGCCTCTGCTGAGCTTTGTCTTTTTGGAGACATCATAGTCAACTGTACTATATTATTATTTCGTTTTTTATTTTATATACTTATCAAAACCCATACGATATCGACCTTTATTTAAACAAAAGTCTTTAACAATAACAAAACAACCAAAATTTTCCTGCCAACACTTTGAACATATATCTTTAAAACGATCAAAACACATATCAGGTGAAACATGTTCGTTAAATATATGTTTTAGATTTATTTCATCTTGCTTAAATAACACAATAACGTTACAATTATCTCTTATCAGCTGTTTAGGTACTTTTGAATAAGTTTGACACAAGTAGGCGGCATCTATGGATTTATGTCTGCACATACTAAAATATTCGCGAATTTTGTTTTGTTTGTCGCAAGCAACATCATCAAAAATGAAAATTGAGTTTTGTAATGCTTTATTCAATTATATCATCATTATTTGCAAAGGGGAAATATTTTATACCTTGAACTCCAACAGCTTATATTTAGGTTGATAAAGAGATTTAGAGTACACATAAATATTTTCAAAAGCAAGTCCTTTCGGATTAAATATTAAATTAAATAATGCATTTGTTTTACCACACCCACTAGGACCACAGAAAATTGATCGAAATGTTGGTAACAAACTACCATGTTTTCGATGTTGCGTAGTTTAATTTTCATCGAAAAAATCCAAGTTTTGTATAGACAACGACTGATGTTGCTGAATAAAGTACATTTTGTATACTGACGTTAATAAATATAAGTAATTGATATTTAAGATATTTTTTATTTTTTAAACAAAATAATTAGATTTATTATAAGTTCTCGAAAACAATCCAACATTTTATCAATATTTTTACATTTACAACTACATTCATGGAACAATAATTGTTTTCTGAACTGGAAGATGATGTTGTTTTATTAGCAGTCGTTGAGGTGGTCTTGTTTACTTCTTCAATTATCGCAGAAACATGTACACATTCGCATTGATATCTACCACATGTATCGATGTTTTCTTCAAAAGTATCAGATGTCAAAGGACACTGGATGAAAAGTATACCGTTTTGCTATTCTTTACAGGTACATTTACATATTTTTTCAGGAAATCCTTTTTACCATACCAATTTTCAAGTTTTTCTCTATGATGAAGATCATGTTCAATTTCCTGTGGGTATCTATCCAATGATTTATATATCCAATTTTTTACTTTTTGAAATGTTTCCAAGCGTCTTGTATTTTGCTACTTGTCGGTGCTATGTAGGACATTTTGATCAAACTAACACTAAATTTATACATACACCGAGTTTTTTTTTAAAATGATGTATTTATTTTTAGTGGTTTTATTATTTTATTTGTTGTACAATTATTTTTAAATCGTTGTTTATCACAAAGCACTTGATCCCATATACTTAGAGAATCTACGAGGTGTAATTTACCAAATAATTTAAACATTTCCATTTTTTCTTCATATTTTTTAATTTGTCTTTTAAGTTGATGTAAAATATTCAAGTGTTGTTTTATAGCACCCTCCATTGTGTACGCAGTTGTTGCTACTGACAACATATTTTTTATTTTAACCTAATTTACTTAATACTTACTTTTTAAATTCCCCTAATTATTATTTAGGTTTTTTTAAATAACACAAATACATTTTTAAAAATATTTTATTTATAGACTAAATTTTACAGTATTAAATATATGATTTTATGAAAACTACTGATCATCCTCAGGAACCAACAGATTTTTTTCTAACCATTTAAATATTTCTTTTGTATTGGTTGAAGCACAACGATAATTTAGCTGACGTTCTCCCTGCCCCCTACACCAATGATTGTGATTGATACAGGAGACTTTATCCTCACCTCCTAACATTGGTAGTGGATTTGACAAGTTTAGATTTTCTATGTTTACCACCTTGATGTTGCACCATATACTTTTTTCTATAAACTGCTTTTTTTGCTCTCCCTTAACATAAACTATATCACCATCATTTAAATCTTAAGAAAGGATTGTTCCAATTTCATTATATTCAATGTGACCTGCCGTGTAAGGAATTCCATGGATTTTTTTAGCCTTGTATGAGATCTGTTTTTTTGATTTTTCCGTCAATTCGTTATGTTGAATAGTAGGTTTTAATAAATAATTGTTTGATTTATCACCAGTTGATATACATACCTCCTTTGCATAAAAACACCACTTTTCATCCCATTCATTGAATATTTGGAATCCTTGTATGTCTATAACGATAATTTTCATGATTGCTTTTTACGAACTTTAACTTTTTGTTTTTGTTGCTGATGATGCTGCTGCTTACAAGCGACTGAATAAGTGTGAACTGTTTTAGATTACATTAAACTTCTAACGATTTCGCTTAATGGGAGGTGTTCCATAATATTATCATGAATAATAATGCAATAAGCTTTTTATTGGCTGGAAAACCCCTGCTACTCTCAATATCTATTTTTATGTCAATTGTACCCGATTTTATTGGACTGTTTCTTTTAGAACAATCAATCACAAATAAAGCATGTTTTGCAAAATTGCTATAATACAACAGTGGAGTGTATTAAATTCGTTTTTAAAACTTGGGAAAAAACGAGTATAGTTATAATGAGCTTCGGTATATCTTTGCATGTTAAAAGAAAGCCTCATACGTTCATTTGGGTACTATTCTCCGTTTAAAATTATGTGAACGTCTAAGGCATCAATATTATCAAATTCAGACAGATTCTTATCAGTTTTTGCTCTTTTATCCGTTTTAAAATAACAAAACGAGGCATCTCCAGTGCTGTACATGTTTTTACAGCCCAAATCTCCTTTGTTGCTACTTGAGTTAATTGTGGCAATTCATGATATTCCCATTTTCGAAAAGGAATAATTATCGGTCTATCAGCTTTTATCGATTCCAGCAGTTTTATTTTAAGTATATCATTTGGAAAAACAACGTTTACTTTTAATGATATATTTTCAATTTCCAATCTAGCAGTAGTTGGTGTTTCCGGTGATGCAACTTCTTTAATCATAATTGAATCATTATCGCTACGTGCTCTTACGAGTCGTATAGTATGTTTACCAAATTGTGCTAATTGATAATCATTAAAAATCCCTAAAAAATGGTGTAGAGGTATGCGAAAAACAAAAGAACCATCAGATGCAATAATAGGCTGATTGGGATAATTCGATCCTGCTATATCCATATGGTTTGTATCGTTTGTACTATAACATAAAAATCCTCTTATTGTGCTTACAATACCTGGATCGCGCACACTGTCAACTTCTTTGCTATTAAGATCATATGAAATCCGATCGAATAAAAAGCCTCCAGCATTGTTAACGAAGCCTATGTCTCCTGCACCCATGGTTTAAGTTAATTTACCCTCAATAAATATAGCTGCATCATACATTGTTAACCATGAATCACTCTGATTAATTGTAATTTCTACAACATCACTATTATTAAAAGATTTCACATAGGGAAAATATGTGCGGGTTTCGATTTTTTGTAGTGTTTCATCAAATTGTGGTTTTCGATAGATATCAAACATTTTTGTTGTTGATGACATTATATCCCAAAGAATGTAAAAATAGACGATTTAATGATGTTAAAGATTTCTGTTTCTGTTGACGATGATGATTTGTTCTCGAACACCGTTCCTTGAAGACTGATGGTTTTGAATCGTTTCTTTGGTCTTATTTAATTTTTTTAATTCCAAACGTATAATTATTTCCTCATTTAGAAAATCTACTGGACAAAAGTTTTGATCTAATATGGTTAAGGTTATATTTGTAATTCCTTGTTTATTTATAATTGGTAAATAGATAAGATTTTTTGGAATCTCATTTATAGCAAAACCTGGATCAACGTACAATGAAAATTCATAAATTGTATGAGAGGGTTTTTGATTGTAAAACGCTCCAGTGGCTATATTACAGTCAATGTGAATCGTTCTTACTTTTACTATATTCACAGTAAGATCGGATTTATGTATTTGCTTGGGTGATAAAACCTTTTTAGAATATCCCAATATTTTAGCAATACTATCTGTAGGTGTAAAATCCACTTCCAACCTATCACTTTCTATTTCACACTTTAATGTATTATTATTTGGTTTAAGCGAAAAATATTTATCGTGTTGATCTTTGTGTTTCGGTATTATTTTTCCTCTTAAATATGCTTCAATATCGGCAATTTCATAGGATCCGACTGGAACAGTAACTGATAATGTTTTCCTCGAACCAGAATCTTTATAATAACATTTGTCTCCCCCCTTCTCAATATTTGGGATGCTATTCACTAACAAAAAGCTTTTAGAATTTTAGTTTTTAAAACATTTTTAAAACAAAATGACAACAACTCATATAATGTCTTGTAATTTTCTTACAGTATAAATTTTATTCAAGATTTTTGGTATATAATAAGAACAGACCTGTGTGGTCTTCCTCCATATTATTTCTTGTTATATTTATTTAAAATACAATAATTACGAACGATTAATAAAACAAAGAAAACACCATGATCCATTGGCAAAATCATGGCTAACTTGATCATTGGTGTGTTAGCAAACCTGCAAAGGCGTTTTCACGTTAAATTATTGAAAATAAACATTTCAATAAATGGCACGTTTTTACCAAATTCGACCAGTGTGCGACGTGAGCAATTTACTTGGCGTTTTCAAAAGACCACACAAGGGGCCGAGAGCTGCGTCATATTTTTTCTTATATCTAAAAAGGACTGACTACTCTCTGTAAGAGTGGCGGTCTGCTCTTGTTATTTTAGTCAGTTATTTATTAGCATTCAACCGAGTATCATCTCTGTATTAAAATAAATACATCCAATTTATTAAGTTGTGGTTATTGAACCACGTTCCTGTTGCACCAAAATCCAGTCAACCAAATTCGCATACAGAGAATGTTTTCATGGATTAGTTTTCAAGAAAACGTACTTAAGCTCAGTACATTTGTCCTTATAATGCAACGGTCCCGGGTTTAAACCCAAGCCTGGTCAGGGAAGGATTGCGTTTAATATTTTTTTCAAAAATATTTAAAACTATACAAGTTTTGGGTTAGGTTGGGTTTGATTTGTTTTGGTTACCTAATGGTTTCTAAATATACTGTAACCGTCATTTTGACAGCTACACATTTATTTTATTTTATTGGTTTTTTTACATCTAGAACGGTTTAGATGTGAACTATTTAGTTGATTTATTTTAAGTTTAACTATTGTTAAAAAGGATATTTTTTTAGTTGTTTAGTTGCCTCTTTTCAAGAAAATCTATTAGTTTTATTGGAATTCCTTTTACTGACACATGAATAGCATTGCCGGTAGTTAAAACTCTTTTTAAGCCATTTCTTTTAATTTTATTCAAAAACTGTAATTTGATAGTATGCAACACAAACACTTCCGTGTGAGGTTGGTTGTGTGTAGTTATAATGATAATTATAATTAATATATTCATTTTGGTGGCTGGTTTCATGTTATTGACAATTTAGTGTCAGTGGAGAGAATTTTCCAAATGCGTTTAGGGGGGTACGTATTTGGGTTTTTGGGTATGTTACTAGGGTTTACTAAGGGAGGATTTGTGTTTGAGACTTGGGTTCTGGTAGACTTTGTGGGAATTCTTTTTAAAAATGTTTGTTAACATAGGCAACATTGTGTTTTTTTTTGTTTAAATAATCTTCTACGCACTTAATAAGGTTTACGTTTTCCTTTGGGATTTGGTTGTTGAAGCGATTAGATGAGAGTTAAGTTTGTGCTTAAATTATGGAAAATTTCCAAAAATACGTGGTAAATCTCTCAATCTAATTGTATAATTCCGACCAAGACAATTTTCGTATGGTTGTGTTATTCCCTCATTTTTGGTCTTTATCCAGTCCTGACGTTGTATAGTTATAAAAACTCCTTTAAACAAGGGGTTTTTATGTTGGAGTTTTTTGTAAGACTTTTTATGTCAGATTTGTTGTAAAGAAATGGTTTTTTACCCTGAACTTGTTTTGGATAATGGCAAGTTCTTACGTTATTTAAAAGCCATCCTGTATAATCTGACATGGTAGGAGACTTCAACACAGAAGCCAACCCATTCGGAGACACAATCTACCAGGGCCCCAACTACGAACAGGTCGTACCAATTTTGAATATTAATGTTCACGTGCACTACACTCCTTATAGTTTGTGTACTTTTGAGTTGCGTTCATCATAGTTATTTTAAGTATATATTTTTTGTATCATCGACAATATTTTGTCAGTTAATTTTGTCCATCAGACTTTGGTTTTTGTAAACCATATATGGCCATATAAGGGTGCACCAAAATTACAGATCAAACATTTATTATTACAAACATTTATTTTTACATAAAAAGTGATCATTTCAACATCGGTGAAACAAATATAACTGATTTATTTTTTTATAAACTTGACTTTTAATAACAACCCTTAGTCTTTAGTAAGATTGTGTCTGACTTACTTGGACTTTAACAACTGGCCATAATAAGACACTGGCGCCCAATTTTAATTTGCGTTTATTTAATTTTAGTAAATATATTTTGTATGCACGTAAGTATTGAGGAACAAAATTTGCCCATCGACCTAACTCTCCGCTGAAAAGCTGCCGTCCGCCATAGCCCTCGAGTTGAGGTTACAATACATACTAAAAAATTAACTGCAAAGCAAATAAAATTTTAAATTTTCATACATAATTTTCAACATAAAAATAAAAAAACTAAATAATAAATAATTTTAATAAATATAACAATGAATGAAATTTTTTTAAAATTTTAAATTTATTTCTTATTCATCCGATAGTTTTGGGTTCGTCGTGTACAAATCGGTTTTAAAAAATAAATCCTATTTTAGCTACAAGAGGAAGCTTTATTGGGAAGTGAAAAATGCAGTATTTTAAAGATTACAAAGAATATATAAGTTTTAAAATGGTAGGTCAGCATACGCCTTCGTCTATGGTGTGGAATATAACTCCTACGGACCTTAAAGGAAATTATTGTTATTATTGGGTTAGTCCAATTTTTTCCTGAATACGTTTGTTTTAAATAGTTTGAAACTATTTTTTTCATAAATTACAGTAAATATTATCAAAATTAAGATTATATATGTTATATGTCCTGAATCAGTCCTATTGCACCACATTGCACAATATTACACCATCAATGATCTCATCACCGATGATCTCATTTCCGTTCTTCGGCTGATCCTGCAGCAGCCCACAGTGCTCTTTTTTGTAAGTGAAGTGCGTAGTGCGAAAACAGTCAATGCTTCAGTAAAAATATTTTAATATTTTATTTCAAGAACTGTTTGTGTGTGTTTTGATTTCGCGTGTTTGTTTTTGTAATAAATTAATTCCGTCCCGTAACAATTGGCGCAGTCGTACAGATTTATCTATGCTGAAATAAGGAAATTTCGCCGCTGGACCCTGTCCTTCAAAATAAGAATAATCTACAATCCATATCCAACAAAGAAAAAGAAGCATGTTACGATTCCAGTGTATCACCAGGCATCTGTAAGTTTTTAAAGCAGTATCCTTTAATATTTTCCTATTAATTCCTTGATTATTTTATTGTCTTTAATTTTTAATAATTTCTACATAATGGCGGAAAACGGTAACCATGTTGTTGAAGGTAATACATTACATGAAATTGCTATAACAGTACAGCTAACATATATTTTCTCCGTTATTCCCGAATACGATGGAGACCAAATACTGCTAAACTCTTTTATTAATTCTTGTGAAACCGCGTTAAATTTATCTAGCGATATTCGAGTTGATCTGGTTCCCGTTCATATTAAAAACAAAGTAAGAGCCTCTTAATCAATAAATTTGCGAAATATTGTCCAATGGTTAGAAATTAAAACTCTCTTACCATCTCACTTCGGAGATATTGGAGATTTAAATTCCTTATTGTATGACTTAAATATAATAAGACAAAATGTTAATGAAAATCCCCTCTCTTTTGTGCACAGAATTAATTCACATAACGCTAAATTACATGCAAATATAAACACTTCAAATCTAACAGCAGATCAAAAAAAAAAAGTCAATTTACCCTGGTAGATAATATGTGCTTGGATACATTACTTACCGGTTTAAGTTTTGGTATTGGAACTATTGTTTATTATATATTCTTTCAGAATTAAACGAGAGACACAACTCTCCTATTTTGAAAATTCAAAAAATAATAAACCGCAACAAAGTAAAAACCAAAACCAAAACTTTTACCCTAAAAAAAATAATTACAACAAAAATAACTTGATTTAAAATTCTTTAAACTCAGGCCCAAATTTTTATAATAATAGCAATAGCCCAAGGAATCAATTTTGTATTATTGTGTTTGTGTTTGATTTCTTCTCTTAAAGCAATTATTAAAATTGTGTCCCGGCTTTTGCAATAGTTACAAAATTTATTCCTTGGGCTATTATTATAAAAATTTTAATGCAAATAGAAATAGCAACTCAAATAATGCAAATCATAATGTTCTCAATAGGAATTTTAATTTTATTAAAATTCGTGCAAATGAACCACGTAATTTTAATACTAATGGATCTAACCAGAGATTAAATCCTCAAACTAATCATTTAAACGGGGAACAGGATTGGAGTATGGGCGCTTCAATCCCATCATGTTTCAATGCCCAAGATAAGATAGATATGCAAATGTAAATATAACGAATCACAATTTTCTACTAATAATTTTTGTGATGATGCTTATAATATTTTAAATGACAAAGATTCTTTAAATAATCCCCATAGTACGGACAAAGAACTTTATCCTAATAAATTATTATTAGTAATAATGAAATAAATTTTAAAAATACTATTTTTTAAAATGAAGATTTAATTAATTCGCATAGTACGGACAAAGAACTTCATTGCCATTATAAAACAAGTGATTTTATTTTAAAGAATAAAGATTCTGTAAATCCTCAGAGTAAGGAGAAATAACTTTATTCTAATCCCCCAGAAGAAGTAACTGTACATTCAGGTTACTCCGTACCAACACAAGCAACAGGACGGAGACCAAAGCTTCCGGACTACGGCAATCACTCGCTAGCGTAGCAAGCTTCGTGGTATGCGCTATGTGCTGCAGTGCACAACACGGTCCACACTGATTTCCAGCACTAAAATCTGCCTCATTATGACAGTACTGGAGGCCAACAACGACAGCCACGGCCCACACTGGTTCCAGCATTAAGGTTAACCACAGTTGACAATGTTGGATACCACCAACCAACTATCCAAACGCTGGATGACGGTCACAGCTCAATCATCCAAACACTGGATGACGGCCACAACCACAGCTCTAACGTTAAACAGCTCCAACGTTCAACAGCTATAATGTTCAACAGCTGAAACTTTTAACAGCTCTAACGTTCAACGGCTTTAATCCTCTTCAACGCGAGATGCATCAATACGAGATGCCTCAACGCGAGATGCCTCAGTACGAGATGCCTCAACGCGAGATGCCTCAACGCGAGATGCCCTAACGATGGATGCCCCAACGCGAGATGCACCAACGCGGGATGCCCCAACGCGAGATGCCTCAACACGAAATGCCCAAAGCAGACATACCAACGCTGGATGTCCAAAACCATGAGACCACCACCCACCCAGAAGCCCGAACTGTCTACCTCAAGGAACGTCACACGTCATGGAAGACGCGTCCGATTTCCCTGCAGGCAGGATTCAATCAAAGTTAATTTTTTTTCTCCCGTCAAATACTGGTAGCGGGTTACTGTAGCGACATTACCTCGATTACACATTTTAAAAACATCATAAACCCAGGCAAATAATCATAAAACAATATTATAACTACGTGACAAAATGTAGACTGGACTGTCGAGGTTAAACGTAATCCTACCCACAATCCTCATCCTTTGTAGAATTCCTATCCAAATTACTCTCCAAAATCCCAGCAATTCCGAAAAACCTGACCCTAATATATATATATATATATATATATATATATATATATATTCGATCTTTCTTGCTTTGTTCGGAGTCAAGAGAAATTGATCGGTTTAGGAAAGTTTAAAGAGATTTGCAAACTGGTTCTAAAAAGTGATTGTGTGTCTGTAGCAAAGCCACCGCGTAGATTGCCTTTAATAATTAAAGACAAATTACAGAAAAAATTGACCGAAAAACAAGGTATTATAAAAAAGGTAGAGGGAGAAAAAAGATGGGAATTTAAGGTGACCCCCAGGAGTTAAATAAATGCTTACAGTTTTTTGAGATACCTAGTTTGGAGGAAATTAGTAGCAAATTATGTGGAAAAGAATATTTTACGGTGTTAGATTTTAAAGATGGATTCTATCAAATAAAATTAGATGAGGAATCTAGTAAAATTTGTACTTTTGCAACCCCGTTTGGATGCTATCGTTTTACAAGCCTTCCATTTGGGATAAATGTAGTACCGGAGATTTTTCAAAAAATAAATGTTTATAAGTTGGGGACATACCTAACGTAATAATTTACTTTGATGACTTATTAATATGCGCTAGTAGTATCGAGGAGCATGATAAAATTTTAAAAAAGGTACTAGATAGGACAAGAGAGGTGAATATTAAATTCAATCAAAATAAGGTAAAGTATAGAGTGACCGAGGTGTCTTATTTTGGGACATGTTTTTTGCAGTAAAGGTATTAAGATAGATAGCAATAAATTAAAAGCTATTCAAAATATGAAATCACCGAAAAATAAAAAAGAGTTACAAAAACTAATGAGCGTTATTAATTACTTGTATATTCCTAATTTGGCCGAGCTATCTTACCCTTTAAGAGAAATAACATAATATTTATTTGGTTAGCAGTTCATGAAAATACGTTACAAAAAATTAAAAAGGTCATTAGCAATTCGGAAACTTTAACAAATTTTGATGTTAATAAAGAAATAGTCATACAGACAGATGCATCAATGAACGGTATAGGGTGTTGTTTATTGCAACAGGGAAGACCAGTAGCGTATGCCTCAAGGGGGCTCACAGAAACGGAAAAAATATGGCCCATAATAGATAAGGAAATGCTAGGGATTTTATATGCGGTTCAGAGATTTCACAACTATGTGTATGGGAGGCCTATAACAATTATAACCGACCATAAACCGAACGTAGCTATTTTAGGTAAAGCAGTAGGTAGTATACATTCAGCTAGATTACAAAGAATTAGAATTAAGCTATTAAAATATAATATTAAAATACAATACTTACCGGGAAAGTATATGTATTTGGCAGATTACTTATCAAGAAATTTTTTAAATGAAAGTGTTGCAGATGATACTGAGTTAAATGAAATGGTCCATTCAGTTAAAAAATACTTGAGAATCAGTGAAAGTCGTAAAACGCAATTTACAGAAATGACTAATGAAGATGTGATTTCACAAAAGGTTAAAGACAGAATATTAAATGGTTGGGTAAAACCAAATATCGAGTTATTAGTTTATTTTAAAATTAGAAACGACTTACATATAATAGATAATTTATTATTCTATAAAGATAGGGTTATAGTACCTACTAAGTTAAGACCTGAAATGTTAAAAATATTACATGAGGGACATTTTAGAGTAAACAGAACACGAGATAGGGCAAACACAACTTTATATAGGCCAGGCATGTCGGGAGATATAGAGTTAGAAATAAAAAAATGCGCAATCTGTGAAAGGTACAGATGTGTAAACAGGGATGAACCCATGATTTTACGGGAAATGTCAGAATTTCCATTTCAAAAAATAGCTTTCAGATATTTTAGAATATAATAATAAAAATTACGTTGTTGTTATAGATTATTTAACTAAATGGTTAGAAATAATACCACTTAAAAATAAACAAAGCTCAGATATAATGGATGCTTTTAAGCAGATTTTTCAGTTCATGGAATATCAGACATAGTTGTATCAGACAACATGCCATATTCCTCCTATCAGTGTAAAAATTTTGCCAGAGTGGGGCTTCGAAATTAAAACTAGTAGCCCACGATATCCTAAAAGCAACGGTTTAGCGGAAAGGGCGGTTCAAATTGCTAAAAATATAATAAAAAAGTCTGACTTACATTTAGGTTTAATGGAGTATCGAAATACCCCAATAACAGGGCTAAAAAGATCGCCAGCAGAGCTTTTATTAGGAAGAAAAACTAAAAATAAATCACCTTTATTAGTAAATAAACCGGAAAACTTAAAAAAATTATAATGAAGGTTTAGAAAGAAAACGGGAATTATATAAAAAATATTATGATAGAAAGGCGAGGTAAAAAGAAGACTTTAAAGGGGGTGAAAGTATAGTCCACAGAGTAAGGGGAAAATGGGAACCAGGTACAATCGTTAAAAAAATTAGATGAACCAAGGTCTTATTAAATAGAAACAAGTCTAAGTACTAAACTTAGACGAAACTTAAATCACTTAAGGCCATCACTAAACAAAGCAGTTGTAGTTGAAGAACCAGATTTAGAATTAGATTCCGATTTAGACTTTAAAGCGAATGACGCAGATTTTGAGACAAATACTAGTTCAAATGTGTCAGATAAAGTTAGTTAGGGATTTTGTTATGTATTAAACATTTAGTTAGTTTTGTAAAAGGGGAGGTGTCATAATAGCCATGATTTAACAAATACTTGTCAGACAGATGTCAACGTGTTCTCTAATATTGTTGTTTAATAAACTAAGTTTAACGTGTACAGTGTATTAATTAAAGTAATATAACAACTATAACAATCGTAGCAAATGGCTTTATTTCATTAATTCACAATGACGAAGAATTATCATTATTATATAAGGATAAATTCGCCTTACTGCAAACCGTGTGCTCGGGCGATGCTGGAAAAAAGATCATAGGTTTTCTAAATGCAGAAACAGATTATAATGACGCGTGGAAGAACTAGTTAAGGCCTATAAAAGTAAACGCTCGTTGATCGCGGAACATTTATCAAATATACTTAACATGCCTAAGCAAGATTGCAATGATCACAAAAGTTTGGAAAATCTTAGACATATCGCGAGTGAGCATTGGGACAAGGAATGCGAGCGCGATCAATTTCTCTTGACTCCGAACAAAGCAAGAAAGATCGAATATATATATATATATATATATTCGCATGTTAAGTATATTTGATAAATGTTCCGCGATCAACGAGCGTTTACTTTTATAGGCCTTAACTAGTGTCTTCCACGCGTCATTATAATCTGTTTCTGCATTTAGAAAACCTATGATCTTTTTTCCAGCATCGCCCGAGCACACGGTTTGCAGTAAGGCGAATTTATCCTTATATAATAATGATAATTCTTCGTCATTGTGAATTAATGAAATAAAGCCATTTGCTACGATTGTTATAGTTGTTATATTACTTTAATTAATACACTGTACACGTTAAACTTAGTTTATTAAACAACAATATTAGAGAACACGTTGACATCTGTCTGACAAGTATTTGTTAAATCATGGCTATTATGACACCTCCCCTTTTACAAAACTAACTAAATGTTTAATACATAAAAAAATCCCTAACTAACTTTATCTGACACATTTGAACTAGTATTTGTCTCAAAATCTGCGTCATTCGCTTTAAAGTCTAAATCGGAATCTAATTCTAAATCTGGTTCTTCAACTACAACTGCTTTGTTTAGTGATGGCCTTAAGTGATTTAAGTTTCGTCTAAGTTTAGTACTTAGACTTGTTTCTATTTAATAAGACCTTGGTTCATCTAATTTTTTTAACGATTGTACCTGGTTCCCATTTTCCCCTTACTCTGTGGACTATACTTTCACCCCCTTTAAAGTCTTCTTTTTACCTCGCCTTTCTATCATAATATTTTTTATATAATTCCCGTTTTCTTTCTAAACCTTCATTATAATTTTTTTAAGTTTTCCGGTTTATTTACTAATAAAGGTGATTTATTTTTAGTTTTTCTTCCTAATAAAAGCTCTGCTGGCGATCTTTTTAGCCCTGTTATTGGGGTATTTCGATACTCCATTAAACCTAAATGTAAGTCAGACTTTTTTTATTATATTTTTAGCAATTTGAACCGCCCTTTCCGCTAAACCGTTGCTTTTAGGATATCGTGGGCTACTAGTTTTAATTTCGAAGCCCCACTCTGGCAAAATTTTTACACTGATAGGAGGAATATGGCATGTTGTCTGATACAACTATGTCTGATATTCCATGAACTGAAAAATCTGCTTAAAAGCATCCATTATATCTGAGCTTTGTTTATTTTTAAGTGGTATTATTTCTAACCATTTAGTTAAATAATCTATAACAACAACGTAATTTTTATTATTATATTCTAAAATATCTGAAAGCTATTTTTTGAAATGGAAATTCTGACATTTCCCGTAAAATCATGGGTTCATCCCTGTTTACACATCTGTACCTTTCACAGATTGCGCATTTTTTTATTTCTAACTCTATATCTCCCGACATGCCTGGCCTATATAAAGTTGTGTTTGCCCTATCTCTTGTTCTGTTTACTCCAAAATGTCCCTCATGTAATATTTTTAACATTTCAGGTCTTAACTTAGTAGGTACTATAACCCTATCTTTATAGAATAATAAATTATCTATTATATGTAAGTCGTTTCTAATTTTAAAATAAACTAATAACTCGATATTTGGTTTTACCCAACCATTTAATATTCTGTCTTTAACCTTTTGTGAAATCACATCTTCATTAGTCATTTCTGTAAATTGCGTTTTACGACTTTCACTGATTCTCAAGTATTTTTTAACTGAATGGACCATTTCATTTAACTCAGTATCATCTGCAACACTTTCATTTAAAAAATTTCTTGATAAGTAATCTGCCAAATACATATACTTTCCCGGTAAGTATTGTATTTTAATATTATATTTTAATAGCTTAATTCTAATTCTTTGTAATCTAGCTGAATGTATACTACCTACTGCTTTACCTAAAATAGCTACGTTCGGTTTATGGTCGGTTATAATTGTTATAGGCCTCCCATACACATAGTTGTGAAATCTCTGAACCGCATATAAAATCCCTAGCATTTCCTTATCTATTATGGGCCATATTTTTTCCGTTTCTGTGAGCCCCCTTGAGGCATACGCTACTGGTCTTCCCTGTTGCAATAAACAACACCCTATACCGTTCATTGATGCATCTGTCTGTATGACTATTTCTTTATTAACATCAAAATTTGTTAAAGTTTCCGAATTGCTAATGACCTTTTTAATTTTTTGTAACGTATTTTCATGAACTGCTAACCAAATAAATATTATGTTATTTCTCTTAAAGGGTAAGATAGCTCGGCCAAATTAGGAATATACAAGTAATTAATAACGCTCATTAGTTTTTGTAACTCTTTTTTATTTTTCGGTGATTTCATATTTTGAATAGCTTTTAATTTATTGCTATCTATCTTAATACCTTTACTGCAAAAAACATGTCCCAAAATAAGACACCTCGGTCACTCTATACTTTACCTTATTTTGATTGAATTTAATATTCACCTCTCTTGTCCTATCTAGTACCTTTTTTAAAATTTTATCATGCTCCTCGATACTACTAGCGCATATTAATAAGTCATCAAAGTAAATTATTACGTTAGGTATGTCCCCAACTTATAAACATTTATTTTTTGAAAAATCTCCGGTACTACATTTATCCCAAATGGAAGGCTTGTAAAACGATAGCATCCAAACGGGGTTGCAAAAGTACAAATTTTACTAGATTCCTCATCTAATTTTATTTGATAGAATCCATCTTTAAAATCTAACACCGTAAAATATTCTTTTCCACATAATTTGCTACTAATTTCCTCCAAACTAGGTATCTCAAAAAACTGTAAGCATTTATTTAACTCCTGGGGGTCACCTTAAATTCCCATCTTTTTTCTCTACTACCACTAAGCTATTAACCCACTCGGTTGCTCCCTCTACCTTTTTTATAATACCTTGTTTTTCGGTCAATTTTTTCTGTAATTTGTCTTTAATTATTAAAGGCAATCTACGCGGTGGCTTTGCTACAGACACACAATCACTTTTTAGAACCAGTTTGCAAATCTCTTTAAACTTTCCTAAACCTTCAAATATGTCCCTATTTCTATCTATAAATTCTTGCTTACTACTAAAACTATCTACAGAGCTTACTTTTTTATTTAAACCTAACCTACTACATTCTGTTAATCCCAGCAAAGTTCTTGCATTTTTATTAACAATAATAAAATTTACAATAAACTTTTTATCTTTGACTATACAACCAAGATCAATACTACCTTCAGGTTTAATTTTTGTACCCCCATAAGCTTCTAGTATAATTTCTATTGGCTTTATCTTCTTACTGTCAGTCACCAAATCTTGGAACAGCTTTTTGGACACTATATTTACCTCTGCCCCTGTATCAAGCTTCACCTGAACTTGCTTTCCATTTATTACTACTGCTTCTAACCAGCTGGACTCTTTAACTTTATTTATTTAAACTACATCAACAAAAATAAGTCTTCTTTTTCTTATATTTGTGATTGAACCAAGTCTTTTACTTTTTTGACTTTACATGCTGTGGCATAGTGGTTCATACCCCCACACTTGTAACATTTTCTTCCAAAAGCTGGACACTTAGCGTACCCATGTGTTGTTAGACATTTTAAACATGTTTTTTTCTCCTTAACACCTGGTTTATTTGTTACATAATTTTTATTTTTAGAAACTGTTTCTTTCCTTGAATAATTTTTATTTCCAATTAAAACTGCATTTATTTCAACTTTTTCACCATCTCTTACTATTTTGATTTGTTCCTTAGTTAGTTCGGCATTTCTGCAAATTTCTGCTGCTCTATCAAGTTTTAAGTCTTCCACATTTAATAATTTCTCCTGTACTTTAAGGTCTCTTATTCCCAACACTATTTTGTCTGTTAGGACTGAATCCTCTTGGTCTCCGTACTCACATGACTTTATTAGTTTTTTTAAATCCCCATAAAAGTGCTCCAAAGGTTCATTCTCCTTCTGACTTCGCTTATTAAACACAAACCTCTCATATATTTTGTTTGACTTTGGTATGCAGTATTTTTTAAATTCTGCCACTACTTTTTTATAGTCTTTCTTTTCTGTGTCACCTAATTTAAATGTATTGTACCGATGCCTTTATGTCCAATTAAATTTAACAGGATTGCTACCTTAACTGAATCTGTTTTACTGTCTTTCCAGTGGCTTCTAAATATATCTCAATAGCTTGCATAAATTTATTATAATTATCAGCTACATTGCCTTTAAATTTGAAAACATCTGGTATTCTACCCTCCATATTTTGAAGTCTTGTCTAATTATTAAACGTTACTTCGTTCTTCTTACGTTTTATCCTTTATTTCGTAGTTATTACGTTTTTTCTCTTTACTTCGCACTTCTTACGGCTTTTTTCTAATTGTTAGTTTATTTTTTCCACGTGCACAATTTTCTAAGGTTCTTTTTTTACTATTCTTCTTTCTTCTTCTAGTGCGCCATGTCGTAATATAGTTGTTATATTACTTTAATTAATACACGTTAAACAACAATATTAGAGAACACGTTGACATCTGTCTCACAAGTATTTGTTAAATCATGGCTATTATGACAACGATCACCCAAAAAGCTTGGAATTTTTGCTTGTGATAACTTGAGTTTGCGTTTCCTTGAATTTAGAGAGTTACTCGATCCGTTTACCGAGCGATCTTAATCACGTCTGAATTATTTTGCCCTAAGGGTCCGGAAATAAGCTCTTGAATTTTACTCGCGAGCTTCAAGCGTTTAATAATGTTTTACTTACCTTAAAATTCCCGAGTTTTGCTACATTTTGTTATAGGTTTGTAACGAAACAAAGATAACACATAATATGAATATCGATAATTGTAGTAATACAGGGGTACCGATAGAAGTCCCACCAAGTATTAAACCAAATTATATTTAAACGTTTCTTCTGTAATTTTAATGCTGTTAAAAAAACTATTCATTCTTATTTGTTCGCTAACGAAGAACTTATGGTGAAAACTTCAATTAATTTATCAATTAATGAAAAGTGTGCCTAGTCTTTAGGTAAGTGAAAATTGGTTAAACGGGGGATATTATTATTTAAATCTGTCATTTTAGTTTGTGAACAATAAAGCCACGACACGAAAAACTTTACTCTTTTTGAAACCAGCCACCCCAATACCAAATACCAACCCTGAGATAAGCGGTTCCATCGCAACGTGGCTCCCAACGAGGTGCTGGTTAGAGAAAAATAAGTGTTTCAAAGTGAGGTGCGTGGAATTTCAAAATGGTGCTGAATTCTCCACGTCAGTCCGGTATAGGAAATGGCCGCCCTGCTCAACGTACATTAGGAGAACAACCAGGGCCAGGAACACAAGGAGAACATGGATTGCCAGCCTATACAAGCAGCACAGAACAGCAATTTAATTTTCCAAGTCGAGAAGGTAGCGGTCGTGGACGGCGAGTAGAAGGTAGGAATTTTCCTTATAATACGAGTCCTCCTTCGTTTAATAATGGGGAAGAAGACATCCTGAAGCATCGAGCTATACACCGATGTTTTATCCGCCGCCATCTCAGGACGACATAGTCCGCTTAGTGGCCACAGTAGTAAATTCTATGAGAAACGTTAATTTAAATGAAAATCCTAATGTCAATGATAATGTGATAAGTGAAAATTTTTGTACAATATCACCCGTTAAAGCTAGTAAATACATACCTATTTTTGACAATGAAAATTCAACACACCCAATAGAATTCGTAAGTACCTTAGAAAATTTTTTGGATGTAAACCGAACACCGTTTAATAAAATATCATTAACAATAAATAATCTTTAAAAAAAATCGGCTAAAACTTGGTGGGACGCTTATTCCAATTTATTTAAAAATTATATGCATTTTAGAAGAGAATTTACAGATCACTTTTGGGGTCCGGATAAACAGTTAGGGGTAAAACTTCAATTGAAAGCTGGTAAATATGAGCTAGGGCTTTTCACGGATCATTTCAATAAATTTGTTGCTCTTGCAAAACATTTACAACCTCCCTACACAGAACAACAGCTTATTAATATTATCGCAAGGCATTTTCCACCAAATGTGTCAACTACCCTGATTGGGGTAAACAATTTATCGGATGCGCTAAGCCGCCTTTGACAAGCGGATAGTTTTATACACTCTCATTCAAACAAAGTTTTTACTGAGAAAAATAAACTTGTAACACAAGATATAAATAATAAAAAAATTTCTTACGGAAACCAAGGACCAAATAAATATTTTAATAAAAACACTCGACAAAATATTTCTACGCTAGGGGTCGAAAACGAACAATGTTCGGAAAACGAGCCGGAGCTCCAAAATTAAGTTCCGTTTTGGAAAATCGGCTTAAAGGAACTAACATTCTTGTCCAAAATAACCCAAAAAATGAATTGTTAGAAGAGTGCGATTTTAATCATGAAACACAAAATAATCGTTCGCCAACAATAGAAATAAAAATTTTCGAATTTTGGTTTTTAGGGCTAATTGATAGTGGCAGCCAAATTTCGGCTATTTCAGAAGATGTCTGAAACCAATTATTCGGGCATCATGCTGAGATTCCTTTTTTAAGTGCTCGGGCATAAGAGTTATAGGCGCATTTAAATGTAAATTTAAAAAAGTACCTCTTCAAGTATATCTTATGTTTTCTTTAAATAATAAAAATTTTGGACAAGAATTTTTGGTTATCCCTAGCTTAACTTACCCAGTAATTTTAGGGTGTGATTTTTTAAGAAAGTTTTATGCAAATGTTAATCTAGGGGAACAGCACATCGTCTTAAAAGTCGATGATTCATTCAATGTTGTCCCAGAAAAATATAATCAACATTAAAATTATTTGTCGTTAAATATTTGTAAATTAGTAAATAATGAACAAAAAATTTCTTTAAAAAACAACATTAATAATAATATAACTGAAAGCAAGAAAATTAAAATCGATTGTCCTGCAATTCATAAAAGTATTAAGAATTCTATACCGACAATAAAAAACATAAACAATGTGTTTGGTAAACAATCGGAATTTAATGCAAATAATAAATTTTACGAGATAGTATCAAATAGTAATCTTAGTGATAATAAGAAAAATATATTTTTTAATTTATTAAACAAATATTCCAATATTTTTTCGGATAGTGTTGAAGTGGTTTAAGTCATACTTAACTAATAGACAGCAAAAAGTCAAATATAAAAACGCAACATCAAATCCTGTTTTTGTAAATTATGGAGTACCGCAAGGTACTGTGTTAGGTCCATTATTATTTTTGTTGTATGTTAACGATATAGTAAAGGTTGTCAAACATTGTCAAATTGAATTATTTGCAGACGACACGATGGTTTATGTAAGCGGAACTGATGTTAAACACATGGAAAAAATCCTAAATCATGATCTTGATTGCATATTGACTGTGCAATAATAATTTAAGTATAAATACCGATAAAACCAAATTTTGCTTGTTTGGAAGAAAATCAAAATTAAATCTTAATGCCTTAAATAATGTCAGTATTGTGATAAATAACATAAATATTATGCCTGAAAACCAGATTAAATACCTAGGTGTTATATTTGACAAGAATTTAAATTTCCATGCTCACGCAGGCTATATATTGCGAAAGTTTTCTAAAAAAGTAAATTTTATTTCTAGAATTGGTAAGCATTTAACGATGCATACAAAATTGTTATTATACAACAGTATAGCATCACCGCATCTTGAGTTCTGCTCCACCATTCTGTTCAATTTACCAAATTATATAATACAAAAGTTTCAAGTGGTACAAAATAGAGCATTACGAACAATATTAAAATGTAATTTTTATACACCTGTTTTATCTATGTTGAATGTCCTAAATGTGGTTTCCGTCAAACAAAAAATTATATTTAATGTGTTTCTGTTAATTTAAAAATAAAATGTTACCTGATTATATCTGTAAGAAAACACAATATTTTAAAGAACTCATATAACACTAGAAATTGTAATGATTTTATATTGACTGATAAGTGCAACACCAGCCAAATGCTAAACTCTATTATGTATAAAGGTCTATTAGAATTCAATAAATTGCCCAATAATATTAAAGTCTGTGATAATATTAAAAAATTTAAGATGTTACTTAGAACATATGTGTTAATAATGTTTTAATGTTTGTTATTGTACTTTTTACATTTATTTATATATTTTTAAAATTTATCATGTTGTTATGTTTTTTAAAAATGTAAACTTACCCATTTGTCTATTTTATTAATTTTAATCTTAATTTACTTTGTGTTTCGTATGTAGCTTTTGCTAAATAAATATTATTATTATTATTATTATTATACTCCTGGGCATACGCATTTGTACACGCATTCAATAGAACTCTTAAACGTTTCGCCATTTTTTATCAAACCGTATCCTATCCCAGTTGCCCATAGAGACTCAGTAGAAAAAAAAATAGATGGAAGAGTGGGGGGTAATAGAGCGTGCTCCTTCAAGATATATATCTCCTCTAATGACAACATTAAAACGCGACGGTACTGTACGTGTTTGTCTTGATGCACGGCATCTAAACTCAGTGATGGTGCCAGACTTTGAGAGAACTCTCTTAATAGACGAATTAATTAAGCTAATGGGAGGTAAAAAGTGTTTGTCTCTTATAGATCTGTCACACGGTTATTGGCAAATAGGTTTTAGGGAAGAAGATCGCCAATTTTTGGATTTTATGGTAGGTAATAAAACCTATAGGTTTTGTGTTTTGCCTTTTGGCATCCGCACGGCAGTAAATGCGTTTACTAGAGCTCTGGATGTTATTTTTGGTTCAACCTTTAAGAATTTTATTTTTAAATACGTAGACGACATGGGCGTAGCAAGCTCAAATTTTTCCGAACACATCGAGCATCTGGAAAAGGTATTTTCTCGTTTGCAGCAGTCAGGTTTAACGGTGAAATTAAGCAAATGTCGTTTTTTCCATAAAGAGCTTTCTTACTTAGGTTACGTAATCGATGGGGACTCTGTCAGGCCAAATCCAGACCGCATTCAAGCCATTCAGGATTATATCCGTCCGAGAAATATCAAACAATTGCAATCGTTTTTAGGCCTTTGTCAATATGACAGAATGTTTTTAAAAGATTTCGCCGAGCTTTCTGCTCCTTTAACCCTGCTTTTAAGAAAAAAATCCTCTTGGAAGTGGACTGATGAATACGAAGGGTCTTTTCAAAACCTCAAGGGTTTACTACAAGATGAAGCATTGTTGTGCCACCCAGATTTTTCCCTACCATTTCATGTTTAAACAGATGCTAGCGATCGCGCCGTGGCTGCTTTGTTGTTTTAAAAGGTTGAAGGTGTTAGGAAAGTCATAGCTTATGCATCACGGTTACTTTTAGACCGTGAAACCAGATACGGCTCTACAGAAAAAGAGATCACGGCGGTTCTGTTTGCTCTGCAGAAATGGAGAGTGTATCTTCTTGGTAAGAAATTCTTTTTACACGTAGATAATAAGGCGATTACCTATATAAATCATTGTCGGCTTTTATCCAATAGAATTTCACGTTGGGCACTTGTGTTGCAGGAGTAGGGAAGAGGTAATTTTTGTTGCCGGCAAAGAAAACCTACAAGCCGACGCGTTAAGTCGTTTTTCAGGCTCCAGATTTCCTGTACCTAAAGATAAATGTTTTTAGCTTTTATCATTGATAAAATTGCCGCCGAATTTAATTCAAATAATTAAAGACTTGGTGCGGCATCAAGACAATAATCTAAAGCTCCAAAGTATAAAAGAAAAACTAAAATATGACGAAAAATTGCAAAGGCAATTTTTGTCACATGACGGTTTATTATACAAATACAGTCAAAACTCGAATAATTACTTATTGTGCGTCCCTCGTAACTTAGTGTCTGAGTTTGTTGAGGGTTATCATCGCGCGTATGGTCATTTTGGTATTTATAAAACATGGGTTGCTATGAGAGATGAACTGTGGTGGACAAACATGCATCGATCCATTAAAAAACAAATTAAATCTTGCCAAATTTGTCAAAAGGCAAAAATTTCCAAACTACCAAATCCCCCGCAAATGCAAATTATTCCAGCCAACCAGGAGGATATTATCGCGTTAGATGTTTTGGGGCCATTGGTTCAAAGTCGAGCGGGCATGGTATACGTAAACCACTATTTAAACCTGTTTACTAAGCACGTGGCTCTATTTCCACTTAAAAAGGCTACTGCTCGGGCGATGCTGAATCGTATGATTAAGGAATATTTTTCTCGTTATGGAACACCAAAATGAATCTTACAAGACGCAATTCACATCCAGGTTGTGGAAAACCGGTTTGTCCAACCTTGGTGTTAAGTTGGTTTACACGTCAGTGCGCCATCCGTGTGCAAATCCCTTCGAAAGGGTCATGCGGGAACTCGGGAGGCTCCTAAGGACCTATTGCCATGAACAGCATTCGCGTTGGGCATGCGAAATTAGAAACTTCGCTGAGGTTCTAAATTCAGTGGTCCACGAAAGAACCAGTTTTACGCCAAACGAACTGCAGTTGGGAACACCACGCCCCAAACTTTTACATTCCCTATTAAAATATCCGGGAGAAAAAAACGAGGTATCGTTAGATTCAAAGCTGCTGCAAGCTGAAGCAACTTTGCAGGGTAAAGCTGCTCGCCGCTGCCCTATTACCAGTTTCAACCAGGGGACTTGGTATTACTGCATGCCAATCCTATCTCTTCTGCCCTACGCGGTAGGTTTCACGCATCCCATCTAAAAGTATTTTTTCAGTCAACCTAGCATTAAAAATTTAAGTAATTCTTTAAAGCTAGTTTTGTGGGGGGCAAGTTGTAACGAAACAAAGATAACACATAATATGAATACCCTGCTGAAAAAGACGGGTAAAATCGGATGATTGCGGATAAAAAACCAAGCTGGTTTTATGTCCATTTATATCTGTTTTCATCCGACATATCTTAGTTCTATTTAGTTCTATGTCTGCTCTCATCTGGTTTCATCCGCAAATACCTGTATTTGGGTTTATATCTGCATTCACCCGGATTTATCTGATTTTATCCGCAAACATCTACTTTAATCCGCAAACGTCTGCTTTATCCGATTTCACCTGCAAACATCTGCTTTTATACGTGAAGATCTACTTTCATCCGCGAACATCTATTTTAATCCACAAACATCTGATTTCATCCGCAAACATCTACTTTAGTCCGCAAAAGTCTGCTTCATCCGATTTCACCTGCAAACATCTGCTTATATCCGCAAACATCTGCTTTTATCTGCAAACATCTGCATTTATCCGCGAACGCCTCCTTTAATCCGCAAACATCTGTTTTAATCCGCAAACATCTGATTCTATCCGCAAACATCTGCTTTTATCCGCAAACATCTGTTTTAATCTCCAAACATCTGCTTTTATCCGCAAACATCTCTTTTAATCTGCAAACATCTGCTTTTATCCGCAAACATCTGATTTTATCCGCTTACATATGCTTTTATCCGCAAACATCTGATTTTATCCGCAAACATCTGCTTTTATCGGCAAACATCTGCTTTTATCCACAAACATCTGATTTTTTACACAAACATCTGATTTTATCTGCAAACATCTGCTTTTATGCGCAAACATTTTATTTTATCCGCAAATATCTGATTTTATTCGCAAACATCTGATTTTATCCGCAAACATCTGCATTTATCCGCAAATATCTGCTTTTATCCGCGAACATCTGCAAACATCTGCTTTAATTGCAAACCTCTGCTTTCATCCGGGTTCGGTTTGCCTGCATTTCCTTTGTCCATTTCGGTCCTGTTTCGTACGCAAACATCTGGTTTCATTCGCGCTTTTTGTTTTCCTTTTTCTCATGTATAATTTAGTTTAGTTTACCTGCTTTATCAAATTTTACTGAGCTTTAACTAACTTGTTGTTAGCCGTTCACGGCACACAACTTTATAACTCTAAAAGGAATTATTTGAATAAAAACAACCTGTAAAGGAAATAAGTTTATTCAACACGACATTTTTCCAATGGGAACCAGATTTAAATTTAAAAATCAGGTAATACTATAGTGAAGATTACCACATGTGCACAGAAATAATAAGTCTAATAATTCTTACATATATATTAAAAATATTGGTTATGCCAAAATTAAAAAGTTTATAAAGTTAGATGAAAAATTCTACGCCGAAATAAGTGTTTTTCAAACAAATTCTATACAAATTGAAGATGTTATAATTCCAAATGTATTTGAAATTAAACATATATGTTTTCTAACAATTAATTTAAATGTAAGCTTAATGATTAAAAAATGTCTATTTAGGTCTTTTAACAAAGACCTTATTTGTATTTTACCAAATAATATTGAAGTTCAATAAACTTATTTCCTTTACAGGTTGTTTTTATTCAAATAATTCCTTTTAGAGTTATAAAGTTGTGTGCCGTGAACGGCTAACAACCAGTTAGTTAAAGCTCAGTAAAATTTGACAAAGCAGGTAAACTAAACTAAAGTATACACGAGAAAAAGAAAAATAAAAAGCGCGAATGAAACCAGAGGTTTGCAATTAAAAGCAGATGTTTGCAGATGTTCGCGAATTTATGCAGATATTTGCGGATAAATGCAGATGTTTGCGGATAAAAGCAGATGTTTGCGTATAAAATCAGATGTTTGCGGATAAAAGCAGATGTTTGCCGATAAAAGCAGATGTTTGCGGATAAAATCAGATGTTTGCAGATAAAAGCATGTTTGCGGGTAAAACCGTATGAAAGCAGATGTTCGCGGATGAGTGCAGATGTTTGCAGATAAAATGAGATGTTCGCGGATGAAAGCAGATGTTCGCGGATAAAAGCAGATGTTCGCGGATAAAATGAGATGTTGGCGGATAAAAGCAGATGTTTGCGGGTGAAACCGTATGAAAGCAGATGTTTGCGGATAAAACCAGACGTTTGCGGATGAAAGCAGATGTTCGCGGGTGATTGCAGATGTTCGCGGGTGATTGTATATGTTCGCGGGTGATTGCAGATGTTCGCGGGTGATTGCAGTTGTTCGCGGGTCACTGCAGATGTTCGCGGATGAAATCAGATGTTCGCGGATAAAAGCAGATGTTGGCGGATAAAATCAAATGTTTGCGGATGAAAGCAGATGTTCGCGGATGATTGCAGATGTTTGCGGATAAAACTAAAAAGTTTGCGGGTGAAACCGAATGAAAGCAGACGTTCGCGGATGAAAGCAGATGATCGCGGATAAAACTAGATGTTGGCGGGTGAAATTGGACTAGGCAGACGTTTGTGGATAAAACCAGACGTTTGCGGATAAAACCAGACAAAAATAGACAACAAAAATGCAGGTAATCGCGGATAAAACCAGACGTAAGCAGACGTTTGCAGATGATTCCGGACAAATTCAGATATAAACGAAACACAGTGAAGACGGTTAAAAACAGATGATTGCAGATGATTGCGGGGGTGCACTAACCGGACATAAAACACAACTAACCGGGTGTTCGCGGATATAGCGATGCGGACAAAAGCAGATGTTATCAGATGATATTTTTACCCGCTTTTATCCGGCTTCGACGAAAAATTTATACCTGCAATCATCTGCTTTTATCCGGTTTTGACGAAGAATTTATATCCGCAATCATCCGTCATTTTTAGCAGGGTATCGATAATTGTAGTAATACCCCTGACAGATAGATGTCCCACCAAGTATTAAACCAAATTATATTTAAACAACGTTTTTTCTGTAATTTTAATGCTGTTAAAAAAAACTATTCATTCTTATTTGTTCCCTAACGAAGAACTTATGGTGAAAACTTCAATTAATTTATCAATTAATGAAAAGTGTGCCTAGTCTTTAGGTAAGTGAAAATTGGTTAAACGGGGGATATTATTATTTAAATCTGTCATTTTAGTTTCTGAACAATAAAGCCACGACACGAAAATCTTTACTCTTTTTGAAACCAGCCACCCCAATACCAAATACCAACCCTGAGATAAGCGGTCCCATCGCAGGTTTGACGTTTGACATATGTAATATTATAGGCTATGCGTATGAATTTATTCTACAATGACCTATAATATTTAGTTATCTGCACTGATTTCGAGCTAAATGCAATAGATGGAACCACTCTTTTTATGTTATTTTAATGCATTTATATTATTGTACAATCGTGTATAATAATTTGACTTTTAAACTGCTACAAAAATAATGTATTTCTATCTAAGGCTTATGATTGTTATAATATGAAAATTTGTATACGCTTGAAAAAAATATTATTTTCCGATTGTCAGACGACACACTTTTAAAAATAAAAATAAAACCACTAATATAATAGGTATACTTAATAAATTTATTATCACAAGGATACAACATTTTTTATAAGCTTCAACTTAAAATACAGGCAATGCATTAATTAGTTTATACAAATATAAAAGGTTCATATTTAATATATATTTACAATATAAAAATACTTCATTTTTTAATAAATAACAAATATAAATAAAATAAAATGGACGGATTAACATTTTGCATAAAACAGTATATATTAACAAATAGGTATTTATAAAAGTAATTTATCAATTGACTACTTAGGATATTATATGAGAGTGTGGATTAAATACATTACTAAAAGCTTTGATTGATAAACCACTTTATATTTTAGAGTGCATTTAAAATATCCACATTTCCCGAAAATCGATACACATATTTATAACAATTTAAAATGTCTAAAATTATAAACTGCCATTTTTTAGAGAGATAATTTAAATATTGCATATAATAATTAAATTTAAAAAATTATGTGAATTAAAATACAACAAATTATAAAGTATTCCCTTAATAAAAAAACTTAAAAATATTTGAACTAAAATTGTTTTAAATGATTTATAATTTTATTATTATAACTCAAAGGTTGAAATTACTTTATTATTAATTTTTTTGTATTTTTAAAATAAAAAAGCAGTTTATTTTAATATAAATAATACTTATTGAGGTAACACTATACAAATTTTGAATTACTATTATAATCTCACTAAGGTACGCAAAGATTTTAATTGTATGTATTTAAAGGAATGAATTAAATCTTAAATAATATTATGTTTAATTGTAATTTAATGGTAAATATGGGTTTGTTGATTTTTATAAAGGGCATTACATGACATTAAGCAGCTTGACTAATAAACAAAGAACATAACAAGCAACATAATAATTTGCCAGCCCAGCCATTCAATTCTATAAACAATAATACGAATTGTAAAAAATAAAATTAAATGTTTATAATAAAATTGTAATTATTTTAAAAACTTTAGTGATTCAGAAGTTCATAAAAAGTCACATTTTTAAAATCTAAAATTAGACAGCCTCAGGCTAAAAAAACAATTTGGCGTCCTATAATAAAATTTAAAGAATTCAAAAATAAATTATCCAATATATTACTTGTATTAGGTAATTTATTTTTAAACTGTTTAAATTTTAATAAAGAAGGTAAACTAGTCTTCATTACATAAAAATTCTCAAATCAATTACATTAAATAATGTAACATTATTAATTAACATTAATTAACAATATTAATGTTATGAATAAACTTAGTTTATAAACATAGTTTATAATAACATTAAATAGACAAGTTCGGCGCAAACAGAATTTAAATTGAAGTTTGCGAAAAAAAGTTAGTTTTTCGTGTCGCCTTACCCGCCTTCTGGCCCCCATATTTGAGGTAATTTAAATTAAAGTGCAATTTATAATTTACTATAATTTATCGACAAATTTAAAATTTTATTAAAAAATTCAAATATTACAGATTTTATTTTATTTTATTTATTTATTTTAAAATGGTATAAAATCTGTAATATTTAGATATTTTAAATAAAATTGTAAATTTGTCGATAAGTTATAGTAAATTGTAAATTGCACCTTAGTATAATATATCCAAAAATTAAACAAATCGGACCACTATGATTTGTTTGAAATTTTTTTAATTCTTTAGCAACCCCTATATTTTTAATCGAGTTGATCTCTGAAGAGAGCTCTTAAAACATAATTAACTAAACTAATATTTTTATAGGTTGTTATTGCGCCACCCTAATAGTGGCGTTCTTATCCTAGTGAAATCCAATAGAATTGCCTGTAATAGAAATGTTTTAATTGATCTAATGCTTTTTTATAATTTTAATATTAGTTTAATCAGCCTACCGTATAAGAAAAGTTTTAAGTAGGTACTGCTAAAGGCTCTATGTTGTATGCTAGTTGTGTGCAAAGTAAATATTTTTTTATATAGGTACCATAATAACTGCCTGAATGAATCAAATTTGTTTATTTGATAAGTAGGTACTGCTAAAGGCTCTATGTTGTATGCTGGTTGTGTGCAAAGTAAATATTTTTTTATATAGGTACCATAATAACTGCCTGAATGAATCAAATTTGTTTATTTGATAAGTTTATGTTTAATAAGAATATTTTGCTACTTATTTATTATTTTAATTTTTATCTTACTATTTAGTTTATTTAATTTAATTGTATTTTCCTTTTTGTTCTTGACATATCTTATATATTACTTTGAAATACTGGATGAATAAATAATAATATTAATTTATTAATTTTTTATTATATATTATAATAATTAATATAACATAATATATGTACATTTGTGCAGCTTTAACTTAAAAGTAAATTGTAATATTAAATCACCATTAGTTTTAAAATATAATATTATCTAGAAGATTGTGAGTTCTATTTAATCTTCTTAAAATGTGGAAGAACAAATTATAGGTATTTACTATAATAACAAATATGGTACACTCGGTTCTTTACTTTATCAAATACTGTTTCTTGGGCATGAATCATATAAAGTAAAATATTTCCCAATTAATATTGATAATTAATTTTGACCCACGTCAGAGTAACGCCATGAATCATATAAAGTAAAATATTTCCCAATTAATATTGATAATTAATTTTGACCCACGTCAGAGTAACGGCAAATATGCTACTGGTAAGTCAATTCGCGGAATCAATTGTAAATACACAAAAGTTAAATTAAAACAGTATTAAAAATAAATGAAATTTTTAAAAGGTTATGGTTCTTTTATTTAACTCTGGATACTATATTTGAATTGCATTTTCGTTTTTATCACAAATTTAGCACCACTTAACTAGTGAAACCCCAACTACAAGGACTTCGATCTGTTAAAACATACTAGTTTTACAAATAAAATCGTTTATTTTTATCCCAAAAGATACATTCTACAAAGGGATATCCTTTTATATATTTTATGATACAATAACAAGTAAGTAATACTCTAGTCAATGTTAACTTAATAAATGATGCAAACTCAATTCCAAAGACACAATCCGAGTTACCCTGGTTTTTTTACTAAAGGCATTGTACTAAATACGTCATGGCCATCGTGGCAATTATATAGGAGGATTTGCATTTATAAGAATTTCTTGTTTTATGTTTTTAGGGTAAATTTCTTTTTTTCTTTTGTCAAAAGTCTAACCTGGAGATTTGTTTAACTTCAAAAATACTTTTTTTCGGGTAAAAAGCAAGATTCTCTTTATTGTAAAAAAATATTGTACCTAACACGCCCGGAAAGTAGGTATCTTTTCCGAACTCGTTCGATCAACGCACTTAAATTAGCACTTTCTATACAGTTAGGTAAATAACTATTGTGAGAAGAAATAAATGTACAACATTTTTCTAAAAATTTATATTAACAAAGTTTCAGCTCAATTGGATAACGTTACAACTGAACTGAATCTTATTTTCTAGTCAAATTGCAAATTTTAGGAAAGTGTCCCAGAAGATCTCCCAAAAAAATTGAAAATTAAAAAAGTTGTATTGCAAAGAAAATGGTCCCAGCTCATTTAGCCTTTAGCCCAGAAAAACGGCAGATCATCCCCGAAATGGTAACCCTAGTCAAAAGTACTTTATTCCAGGGTTTGCACAAAACTGTTTTTAGGTATGTTTGTATGGTTAGTTTAAAACACGTTTAAAATATTTTACTATAAACCAAACCAAGACAAAAATCTAATAATTTTAGTAAATATAGTGGTTTAAACATTGAAAACGTTTATTTTTTGTTTTAAGCACTTTGTTTTAAACTGTTTAAAACGTTTGTTTAAAACATGCTAACCCTACCCTAAACGGACACGTTTAAAAAAACTTTAAATAACAATAACTTATGTTTTTTAAATGTTATAATATTTTTATTGTTGCACCATTCAATTTGTCATGAATGTCTCTTTAATTTGAGTATCAAGATTTGTTATTTTATAAACCATAAATAACATAAAATTCTGTCCTGCGCTAGGTGTACTTTGTCGATTTTACAATATTTATTAGTCATTAAGACCTAACGTAGGCGATTGAGAAAATAAAAAGGTATATTTTTAGTGTTTTTTAAATAGATAATTTTCCGAGTAGCTATATTTTATGTATATTGCATGTACATAATCGCTTACTTGAGGTCACATATATATATATATATATATATATATATGTTATATAATAATCATATAAATAGTAAAATTTATACATAATTTTGACTAAGAAAACTTGCGAATACACATTTCTACATATAATTTTATGTATGTGGTTTCAGGTTTGAGTTTATTTTACATTTAAATAAACAAGGTATAAACTAAGTTTAAACTTTAGTTTTTTTGCTCCTAAATATGCCTTAAATCGTATATAATATCCATTTGTGTCAAACAAAATTAGAATTTGAGGGTGTGCTATTGTGTACTGAAATGTTTTAAGATAATTTGGCACTTTTGCAATTATTTGTACTTGTAGTTTATTTGGAAATATCTATTTTATAATTCCAAAACATCTGATTTTAATTAGATTGTATTGGGTTTGTAATTTAAGAATGTAAATTTCCTGAGTATACGATAAATTACCCACCCTCAAAACAACTAAATTATTAAATGTAAATAATTTTATATTATTTCAAAAACATTATACCATTATGTCACACTTCAGTACTATGCGTTTGAATTCTAACTTTTTTCATACTTCCATTTCTTGAAAATGTTGGCGAGGTTCCCGAGAAACCAGGATTTTGTATACCCATGCTATCTTTGGGTTTTGGTTTTTTAAGACTTGATCTTAAGGGTGATCGAGCTACAGAGGATCCAATTGTAGAACCAGTTGTAGAATCAATAGTTGTTGAAGTAGTATTCATGGAAACCGTACTACCATTGGTTACTGGACTTGAATATGGCTTTCCACTTGCATCTGTCATTGATACCCCTTAAAATAAAAATACATACATTTAATTTTTTTATTTTTACTTATTTTATTTAATTTATAAGTTAAGTGGAGGACAGTTAAAAGACATTGTATACAAAATAGTCCTAATAATCTAGTTTTTATGAAATATATATTCTATTATATTATATTATATTATATTATATTATATTATATTATATTATATTATATTATATTATATTATATTATATTATATTATATTATATTATATTATATTATATTATATTATATTATATTATATATATTTTTTTTCATTGGGGTGCGTAGACTACCTGGGCTAGGCACCGTAACCAGAGAGGAAAATCCTCATGGACACCTATCACGGAAAATATCACGCTAGGTAGTGCCGGACTCTTACCGGCTAAAATCCTCTCCCGAGATTGGTAATAATAAATTTATTAAACAAAAGATAATAATTAACATAATACATTTACAAAGTATCACAGGTACGTAAGTTACAAACAAATAAAAATATCACAGTTTTTAAATTTCTCTCAAGAAATTGCATTCCTCCAAAAAGGTAAGGACGTTTTTTATGTGACTAGACTTATATTAATTCTTTCAGGTCACCTTGAAAAATATTGTGCCTCACTCTTTCCTGATGAAAAGAGGGGTAATCGACAAGAATATGTTTTACGGAAAGAATGCCTCTACAGCCTTCACATGTAGGTGGAGCGGCACCTTCCAAGAGGTAGGTCTTCGTTATCTTGGTGTGACCCAAACGTAATCGTGTTATAACGACTTGCTCCTTACGTTTTAGGGTTGATGTTTTGCTTCCAGTCACTGAGTCCGTAACTTGATTAAGAAAGGTTTCCCTCTCTGACCATTCCTCGCTCCTTTTTTCCATTAAAAGGTTTTTTATATTTTTGGTAATTTGATTTTTTTCAAGTTTCAGAGAAATAACATCGTCAAGATACTCGGCAGACCAGGGTGGATTATCTGGAAAGAAAGATCCATCGCCAATCGGCATATTTAGATGTATTTCTTCGGCCATTAATTTTACCTTTGAAATAAATGGTGTATACCTAGTAGTCAATGACATGACATCGTTAATCAGATAAGGGCGGACAAAGTTGTAATTTCCCCATTTTCTACATTTGACGGTATAGATAAGTGCTAATAGGTTTCGTCTTTTTTCCAAAGACATAATTCCAGATTCTACCTGTAACGTATGAACGGGTGTTGTTGGAAAGGGTCCTATGGCGTATCGTATTCCGGTATTATGTAGCACATTTAGGGGTTGCAGTGTGGATTTTGGAGCGGAACCGTATACAAAACATCCATAGTCCAATTTAGAGATAACTAATGATTTGAAAAGGGTGAGTAGCATATCTCGGTGTGCTCCCCATTTTGTATGGGAGAGGCATTTAATTAGGTTAAGGGTTTTGGAGACTTTTCCTTTTAGGTACTCTACGTGTTTTTTCCAAGCAAGGCGTTCATCCCAAATAATGCCAAGATACTTTAATTCGGGCACACACATTAAAGGGTTACCCTTTAGTGTTAGAACAGGACGGTAGTGAGGGGTTCGCAGATGACAGAAATGCATAGATTTTGATTTGGTGGGGGAAAACTTGAAACCTCTGCTTTCGCCAGATCGTACGATTTCGTCTATTGCCATTTGCATCTGTATATTTATATTTGATCTTATCGGACCGGAAATAAAGATCATGATATCATCTACATACACACTACGTTTAATATTTACATTTAAATTATCACAGATTTTATTTAAAGCAATTGAAAAGAGAGTTACACTCAAGGTGGAACCTTGAGGTACTCCATTTTCGAGAATACGGAGACACTACCAAGACGGACACGAAAATATCTTTCTTTTAAAAAGGATTCTACGAATAGAGGTAGGTTACCGCGATACCCCCATTCATGAAGATATTGCAGGATCCCAAACCTCCATGTCATATGGTGTCTTTTAGCAAACGCTGCCTGGATCGAGTTTTCGAGGTATGTCAAGTTGTCAATAGCTGATCTACCAGCCCGAAAGCCCGCCTGATATTGTGATATATGATTATTGCTTTCGAGACACCACACAAGTCGCCTGTTTACCATAGATTCAAGCAATTTGCTGAGGCATGACGTAAGGCTTATTGGTCGATAAGATCCGGGTAAAGATGGGTCTTTACCTTCCTTTAAAAGAGGGAGAACAGAAGCCTCTCTCCATTGAGAAGGATACCGGTTTTGGGTCCAGATTTTGTTGAGAACTTTAACGACGTAGTTTTTAAACTCTCCATGGGCCTGGCGACAAAAATCATATAAGATTTTGTCTGGTCCAGGGCAGCTTTTCGCTGTTTTTCCTATAGCAGCGTCAAGTTCTTCTATCGTAAGAGTTGTGTTATAACTCAGGTCTTCGTATGTAGAGAAGTCCAGATCGAGTTCTCTATTTGCCCTGTGTTCTGTAAAACCTGCATCATAATTATTTGAGCTGCTGACCCTCTGAAAGTGGTCAGCTAGTTTTTCTACAATTACCTCCCTATCGGTTATATTAACATCGTTCTCTTTTAGGTATGGTATATTATTAGGTCGTTGATACCCTGACATTTTTTGTATTTTCTTCCATACCAAAGAAGTAGGAGTCTCGGGAGTGATGCTGGCCACATAATTTTCCCAGGAACTTCTTTTATATTTAATGACCGCACGTCTAGCCTTGGCTCTTGACAGTTTGAAACGAATAAAATTTTCAACCGTCCTGTGCCTTTTAAAGAAATTAAAGGCTTTCTTTTTTCCTTTATAAGGATTTTAATTTCATTGTTCCACCATGGAACTTGCCTCTTTGCCATGTAGTGGCCTTCCGAACACTTTGTATAGACGCCTCCACGAGGTGATCCGTTAGAGTTTTAATCTCGTCGTCCACCGGTGTACTGTCCAGGAACTCCGGGGTGAATAAATTGGCTCTAAATGCGTCCCAGTTGGCTTGGTCTACTTTCCATTTGCCAGCACGTACAACATTAAATTCAATTTTTATTGGAAAGTGATCGCTGTTGAAGAGATCTTCTAAAACCTTCCATGTCAATCGCGGTACCATTGACGCGGTACACATGGTTAGATCCAGGCAAGAAAAACTACTGGAGCGCGCGTTAAGGTATGTAGGTGACCCATCATTTAGGAGGATAATATTTGCGTGTCTTATTAGGAAATTTTCTATCAGACTACCACGCGCATCCAGCCTTTCTGAGCCCCACAAGGGGTTGTGGGCATTAAAATCGCCCACCAATAGGCAAGGGTGCGGTAATTGCAAGAAAAGCCTTTCAAGTTCATCTAAGGTCCAATCAAACTGTGGCAGGTAAATGTTGCATATATGTAACAGACATGGATAACGAATTTTGACAGCTACAGCTTGTAATGTAGTGTCAAGGGGTAGTTTCTACTTTTATGTCCTTTCTGATGGCTATAGCGACTCCACCATTTGCCCGTCGGTCAATGGTAGCGTCGTGCCTGATGACCGCATACTCTTTTAAAGAGTATGGTTGACCTGGTTTAAGGTGAGTTTCTTGAAGACAAATTCAGAAAGGGGAATATTTATTTATTAACAGTTTTAGAAAAGGGTATCTTGTTACTATACCGTTACAGTTCCACTGAAATATGCTTTCCATTTTAGTATAAATAATATAAATAAATTACGGAGAGTAAAATAAATAAATATTTGGTATAAACAGGTAAGTATAAATAAAATATGTACAGGTATGTATAGATAAAAATATAAATAAATAAATGGGACTAAACAAATTAATAAAATAAATAATAAAAGATAAAATATCACAGATCTATAGTATCACAGATAAGGCGGTGATTACCCTTGGTCCATAAAGTCATCGACTGCGGGGTACTCACCATTGTTGGTTGGCTTTCGGGGTTTTCCTTTGGGCCAACCCTTCTTTGACTTTTTTTTTGTTCCGTCCTCGCTTACATAACTATATTGGGAGTTATCAGAGTCATTATCGTCTTTGGAGCGTAAACGCTTCTTGGACGATGATTCCGATGTTGTTCTCGATCTAGAATTGTGAGAACTCTGGCTCATTAATTGGACGGGATCTAGTAAGACCTCCAGACTTTTGGTTGTGACTGATCGATCTCGACTAGTTGATACTGTTTTAGGCTTAACAAATGATTTTTATAGCTCTACAAATATGGCAATTTCAGGAAGAAGTTCTTTAACTATTTGTTAAACTATGGTGTGGTTTGCATTATTTTGCGATTGAGCGGCCTGTGAAAAGGTTTTTGGGAGTGTTGAAGGTTTCCTTTGACTAAACTTTTTTTGCGCCTCTCTGTATGAAATTCTTTCGGCTATTTTAATTTTTTGAATTGCATATTCTTTTTAAAAAATGGGAAAGTTTCTGGAACGAACAGAATGTGGTCCCTTACAGTTTAGACATGAAATTGGTACTTGACAAGGGGTTCCCTCATGCAGATTTTTACCACAGACACATATCACTTCTTCGCTCTTACACTTATCCGAGACGTGACCAAACTTATGACATTTGAAACACCGCAGAGGATTGGGGATATAAGGCCTCACCTCCAGACGGTAGAATGCTACGTTTACATTTTTTGGCATAACTGGAGTATTGAAGGTCAAAATATGGTTAGTGGTATCCACTATTTTTCCTTCTTTTTTGTCGTAATTCTTTTAACATTCAGTACTCCTTGATCTTCTAAACTGTTTTCTATTTCCTTAAGTTCGCAGTTAAGAAGATCTGGACAATAAATGATTCCCTTACTGGTGTTAAGGGTATTGTGTTTTAGTTCCTTTACATCATATTCATCAAATCTCACTAAATTTAATAGCTTTATAGATTGTTTATTGGATTTTGTTTCAACTAAAATGCCATCTCTTATCTTTTTGATACTTTTTACCTCTCCAAGGAGGCCATAAAGAGTTTTTTGAATAACAAAAGGGCTAATTTTAAAAAAATTCTCCTCATCTGTTCTTTTGATCACCAGGAACCGGGATACATTGACCTCCTTCTCTGTGGCGATATGGTTATCTTTTAAAGATTTACTTGTAGCACTTTCTGATGTTGGGGCCAAGCGGAACCCCGCATCATTGCAGCCGCTGGATGACGACGACTTCGAGCCTGCTCGGTCACTCTTAGCCGCTGGTACTGGGGATCCGACCCCCTGCACCGTAAGTTTTGATCCTGTAGCTTCCTCCATGATCGTTTTTTTTTCTGGGTTTCCTCCCATATCCCCCAATGGCCCGGAGGCGGGCTTAGCTCGGGTACCCCGGGTTCGCTATACCCGTACATACCACAAGGGTGTGCCCCTGGGGCAATTATATTATATTATATTATATTATATTATATTATATTATATTATATTATATTATATTATATTATATTATATTATATTATATTATATTATATTATATTATATTATATTATATTACATTATATCGTTTATTCAATTACATTTATTATACAGCTGTAGGTTATCCAGAAAATGGCGCACTGGCGTAATACATGCGAAAAAGTTTTTATCAAATTTATATTATTTTAATTGTTAATATTGTTTCCTTTTTTTAAAATCGATTGACTTATATACAGAGATACAAAATACCGTGGTTGCACATTTGTGCTAATAAGCAACAGGCTAAACAGAAGACGCAAAAAACGTATATTTTTTAGACAAACAACTGCTTGATTTAACTTTAATTTTATCGGTCCAATCTCAGGACCGTATTCTACTATTAATATTATTTACAAAAAGTTCCTATAGATCGGTCCAAAAATCCTTTCTAAGAAAGTTATAGCCTCCTAAAGAGGATCACTAAAACTTAGTTTTTATCTCCAGCAACATTTAACCTGCTTAATTTAAATTTGACACACTTCTTATCATTAGAAAGGATTCATATCAGATACTTAAAAAAAATTGATCGAAGGCGTACAATTTTAGTATTTTTTCCAAACTAAACATTTTTTCCAACGATCTGATTACGCTTCCACTCTCTTTTATTGTCTAAGGAAACAACGAAAAGTGTTTGTGGTCAATACCGAAAAAAATTTAAACATGATGAAGAGTTTTCATTGAAGACCCTCGCAGAACCGAAACTTTTTATTATTAAAGAATTATTAGAAATAAAAGCTTACCGGTCTGTAAAACACTTAATTAAAACACATTATGCTTAGGTTAATGATCTGTAAAACACTGGGTGGAGGATATTAGGCTTGGGAAGAAGATTTAATTCGAATTTGTTATTTAAAGAAAAAACAAGTTTTAAACCTAAACAATTACTTTAAGATTCAAATTAAAAAATTTATAAATATAATTAATATCATGGTATAATGTGATCCTTAACTAATTCAAAATTTTATCAATAGTTAAAGAAAATCTAGGTATGCCTATGGGCACACAAAACAAGTTTGTAAAAAATTTATTTTGTCGGTCAAATCTTAGGAGCATATTCTTCATATCATTATATTTTATTTAATTGTATCAAAAATATCTAAAAAAACTTTGGTCCCAGAATCATATCTAAACTAAAATTCAGTTTTTATTTAATAACTCTGGACCCATACTTATCTTTTATCTTTAAGAAGGGCTTACATTAGATACTTATCAAACAAATTGATCATAGGCGTGCAATAAGTTGTTAATAGGCGTAGGTATAATAATTATTATAATGGAAACTCAACCCAACCTTTTCTGTTTTAATTGATTGTACAAATTGGCTTAAAATAGGCTTTTAATCAATTTTCCTCAAAAAAGGTACTCTTGGTCATACAACGCAACTAAAACCGGTTTCGCAGAACTGTTAAATTATAAAAATTAAAAAAATGGATAAAAAGGCCATAAAACGGAATTAAGAGCCAATCTCAAGATAGGACTGCTTTCAGGTAAGCAGATCATCCCGACATTTAATTTTCATGGCAAATCAAATTTTTTATAAAAAAAATCAGGGCTAGTATAAACCTTTTGTAAATGGTTTAATTAATCTGCAAAAAAATGTCCATACATTTGCATATTAGACCGTGCTCCTTTCGAAATAATAAAGCTAGATTGCTAAATACAATACTAGTGTTTTTTATGTATTAGTGACTAATTGCATTGTTCTTTCTGTATAGTTATTTATTTATTTATTTATTTATTTATTTATTTATTTATTTATTTATTTATTTATTTATTTATTTATTTATTTATTTATCTATTTATTTATTTATTTATTTATTTATTTATTTATTTATTTATTTATTTATTTATTTATTTATTTATTTATTTATTTATTTATTTATTTTTTTGTTCTCTATCTCTATCCAAAATCTACACCCTCAAGTTATATGCACGTATTTGATGACCATGTACATTGTACAAGGTGTTCGAAGATTATATTTAATTTCTTTGAATTATCTCTTATCTTTTCTTTTTCATTCTATATCTTGCTTCTCGATTGTAAATATCGTATAATTAATAAAGATTGTTTTTAAAAACCAATATATCAAATTAATTATTTTAATTGGCGCAGTCGGTAGGATTGTGTGCAGTTTATTACCGAAAAAATCACGGTATCGGACCGATTTCGCGTAGTGAACGTGGATTTAATCCTTTAGCCACAATCGAACTTAGTTTAATTTGGAGACTTTAAAACTGAGTTCAACTACCTGAGCACTTCCTAAGGACTATCTACGAACTATAAGTTTTTCGTGTGGGTTTGGCGCAGAAAAAAGTGCACTTCCTATGGACTACTTATAGACTAGTTTTTCGAAGGATTTGACTCGAAAAGGCTTGAACATTCAAAAAGAAGACTTCAAAACACAAGAATTGAGACCCAGTGCAGAATCACCCAGCAGGACAACAAAGATCTAAGTAGTAAGTCCAAGTATTCCTGTTTTCCCATTTTTCCCCGTATAGGAAAGTTAACTTTAAGTTTATATTTAATAGAACTCGAAGGATCGAAAGATAAATTATTAAAAAATATATTTAATATTTAATGACAGAATTAGATGACCTTTCAAGCAAATTCTTTAATAATTTAAATTTATCAGATACCAATTTAAATATGAACAATCCATCTGCAGCTGACGACCCCTCTAATTATTTTCCTTACTATTACGAAGAAGATTTTCAGAATTACACGTGTAAAGATAATAATGAAAATTTTTCCATAGTTGCCTTGAACAACAATCTCACGTAGCAGAAATGTATACTGAGATAAAAAATAATAGTTTACCATACATTGAAATAAAAAATCCCCCTATGAAACTTCTTAAAAAATTATCGGCATTTGTCCATAGTATGTTTGTTATTAAAGCAATGCTGTATCATTAAACAATTTTTTTTTTGCAAAAAACAACTGCTAATAACTGCGATATTTTAATATATTAATGTTTTTTTCAGGGATGACCCGTAGACTATCAAATCTACTTTACGCGGTTTGTCTACGCGTTATCTACATATTGTTTATATCCGCTTTTTCTATGTAGACTATGTAAACTATTTAGACAATGTAGACAACCAAAAAAAAAATTGAATATAAATTTTTTAAATTTGGATTTTATTTAATTAAGCATATCTACAGTTTGCTTAACTTTAATTTATATAAAAAAAACCAAAAATATCTTAGGTCTTTATGTTTGTCCTATTGTATATTAGTCTTTCAGAGGGGACTTTAAGCCCACGGTCCGTTCCTACCCCTAACCCGCTCAAGCCATTCAGTTGGCTTCTGGGACTTCTTAGGAAGTAAGGGTAGAACTAAAAGAGCACTTTTGTATATTGTATGTCTTAAAAAATTATTAAAAATAAAAAATAGGTATTTTATATAAATATCTATACAAATTTGTAATTATGTATTTATTTATTTTAATCTTTGGTTATCATTACATCACATAACAGGTTATTATGTTATGTTTAAAGTTTAATCATAACCTGACAACTGTCAAAAGTGTATACTTTACGCGTTGTTTACACCAAAACGTAGACAATCATTATTTACCCGTTGATGCCCATCCCTGGTTTTTTATAGACATGTATCGTTTTAAATACGAAAATTTGGTAAATGTATGGCTCCAAGAGCCAGATAAAAGTAAAAAAATATCTGCAATTTGTGGATATATTTCTAGAACTGCAGAAGATGTTGATATGGACCAAACAGCCAAAGAAAAAAATTCGTCGACTTTGTGTAACAATTTTATCAAAATGGAAGAGCTCACATAGAAATCTATCTGCGTTCAAAGAAGCAAATTCAGCGTGGTTAAGTAGATATTTGATATTGCCGAAGCTTTCTCAGCCTTCCACTTCTTCGGGGACTTCAGGTGGTAGACTACGACTCCCATTCGCTGAAAAGTCAAAGCGGTCAAAACGAAGGGAAGCTGCCTAACTATTAAAAATTACTGAACATACACCTGAATCTTCGTTAATGGTTCAAGCTGCAGAAATGGCAGCACGTAAGGAAGGACAAAAGGATTTAGCAGTAGTATTAAAAGAAGTATCTCAATCGCCTGGTCGTCCATTGAAGGTAAGGAAACTTCTCTCACCAAGACCCGAACCTGTACCATATTCCCCTGAAGAGGCTTTAGAGTTGATACTGGAAAATAATTTCAGTAGACAGCAATATCTCAATATACGACAAGAAGCTCTAGCTAGAAACTGCAACATTTATCCCGATTACAAACAAATATGGAAAAGTAAATTAAATTGTAGACCAAAAGGTATTGAAGTATCTTATGTTATAGCTAAAGTTTCTTTAAAAAGCCTTTTAGAACATACAACTGAACGCATTGTTACATTACAAAATGACGTAATTCTTCAAGCTATGGGAAACTTAAGTGAGGCTGGGGCCACAATCTTATTTAGCTACGGATTTGATGGCAGTTCAGGCCAATCTCCTTATAAACAAAAATTTGACACTCCAGGATTCTCTGATTCATCCATATTTGCCACAACAGTTATTCCTTTAAGATTAGTTTTCAATGACATTATTTTATGAAATAACAGGACACCACAATTCGTCCGCTTCTGTAGACCTCTTAAAATACAATTTGCGAAAGAAACTAAGGAACCTGTGCTCATGGAGAAGGAAGATATTGAGGATCAAATCAATTAAATATTTTGGAAATACCTTTATCTACAAGTAAAATATTAAAAATTAAATATAAGTTATTTTTAACGTTGATTGATGGGAAAACTTTAAATACTTTAACAAACACAAAATCTTCGCAAGCTTGTCCCATATGAGGTGCAACCCCAAAGGATTTTATACAAAAATCAAAAATCAAAAAAATTTGATCCTAAACCCACCACATTAAAATACGGAATAAGTCCATTACATTTGTGGATACGAGTATTTGAATGTATAATACATATATCGTATCGATACGATTTACGTATATGGCAAGTAAAGGAAAGCGAAAACAAAACAAAATTTCAAGAAAGAAAAAAGCTAGTTAAAGAACGATTTTTTAAACATATGCATTTAAATGTGGATAAACCAAAGTCTGGTGGAAGTGGTAGTACAAACGACGGAAATACCGCAGGTCGTGTATTTTCAGATCCAATCCTTTTTTCAGAAATTACAGATGTCGACGCTGAGTTGATTAAACGTTTTAGAGTTGTATTATTATCCCCCTGCTTAAAATACCCCATAGAGACCTATACAAAATAATCTATCGGGCGCTACCGGATTCAATATGTGCATTTGTCCATGGTTTTTTCCGGATACGGCCCGATAGAAAATGTATAGGAAATTACCTATAGGCACACCATAACTTTTACATTTTCCCTATTGAGACCGATAGTAAATAACTCAATGAAGGATATATAGGGATATCCCTATAGAGCAACCATAAAATTTTATTTAAACCTATGGGGTCCTATAGGGGAAAAACTAATTTCTACATTTATGTGTATTTTCACATGGAAAGCAAATAATTTAAAATTCGGTATTACCAGTTGGCTATTTCGGTGAAGAAGCATCTGAGACACGCAATAAATTGTATAAACAAGACCGCCAATTCCATTCCCGAAAAACTAGTAGGAAAAACAGTTTAGAAGACGTATTTAACAGGGCTATGAATGCTTCAGATCCTTATTGTTCAAGTATAAATTTAAATTCGAGAATTAAACGTCACCGAACATTAAACATACCTGCAGATGTTGTAAGTTTGTTTCGTGAAATAAATATGCATTCAAGCTCTGAAAATGGAACATCAGAACAGAATAAAATGGAAGATGAAGAGAAAGAATGTTATATAGAAAACGTATGTACTGACTTATTAGACCATTTAGTTTTAGAAAAGGATGATGCTATATAAAAAATTTCTTATTGTAAATAAAATACCAAAACGTGTCATTTAGGAAAGTTTATTTTATAAAATACCCTTGAAAATAATTCTTAGTGTGTTTTATTAATATAAAAATGTGTTAGGAGTATTCTTGCTTACTCCATTTTTCATGTTAGTTTTGGCCAGAAAAACAGGGTCTAGAAACCATAGTGTGACGGCATTATAAGACCTAGTCAAAGCCCCTGGAGCAGTCCCATCTGGATTGTCCCGAAAAAACTAGATTCAAGCGGTAAACAAAATGGCGCATTGTCGTAGATTACCGAAAAGTAAATGAAAAAACCATTGATGATCGTTATCCACTTCCCAATATAAATGACATATTAGACAAACTAGGACGCTGTCAATACTTTACTACATTAGAAATGCATCCTCATTCTGTAGAAAAAACCGCATTCAATGTGGAAAATGGGCACTATGAATTTGTCAGAATGCCATTTAGGTTAAAAAATGCACCCGCGACGTTCCAGAGAGTAATGGACAACGTCCTCCGCGAGTTACAAGGGTAAATATGTTTAGTATATGGACGACATAATTATATTTTCCACCAGTCTAGAAGAACATATAAAAAATTTAAAATTAGTTTTTAATAAGCTTAGAGAATCTAAGTTGAAAATCCAACTGGATAAATCAGAGTTTCTCCGAAAAGAGGTAGAATTTCTAGGTCACCTAGTCACTTCCGAAGGTATTAAACCAAATCCCCGAAAAATAGAAGCTATCAAAAAATTTCCTATCCCAAGAACAGCAAAAGAAATAAAATCGTTCCTAGGCTTACTCGGTTATTATCGCCGCTTTATAAAAAACTTTGCGAAACTCACCAAATCTTTTACCCAATGTTTAAAAAAGGGAGCAAAACGATCCTTTGTCACGACCCAATCCTTCAATACCCCGATTTCGAAAAACCTTTTAACCTGACAACTGATGCTTCTAATTTTGCCATAGGCGCTGTAAAATTGGCAACGACCTTCCCATAGCTTACGCTTCACGAACCCTTAACCCCGCCGAATGCAATTATAGCACTATTGAAAAGGAACTTCTTGCCATTGTATGGGCTTCTCAATATTTTCGACCGTACCTGTTTGGTCGTAAGTTCCTCATAGTAACCGATCATAAACCGCTTCAGTATATACAGGGTGGTCGATTTATCTGAAGACATTGAAATATTTCGAAAACTACGCATCGGATCAAAAAAAGTTTTGAATAAAATTTGTTCGCCTGGAAGGGGGCCATCCAATGATACCAAAGACGACCCCTCACCACCACCCCCTGGGGTGGGGGTGGGGGCAATTTTAAAATTCTAAATAGGAACCCCCATTTTTTATTGCAGATTCGAATTTCCCATTACAAAATAAGTAACTTTTATGAAAAACCTTTTTTTTAATTCCTGATAGATGGCGCTGTAATCGCAAGAAACCCTATTTTTGGGAATATCTTGAAAAATTGAAGATTCGGATTTCCCATTAAAAAATATAATTAGTGTATACGAGAATTGTTAGGAAATTCAAAAAATATATAAATTAATTAATTCCTTTTGATGTTGGAACCAATTAAAAATATTTATACCTTACTAATGCGTCCAGGTATGTACATATGTAGGTATGTTATAAAAACATATTTATACCTTAGGTACTTATGCGTCTATAAAAACATATGTTTCGTTTTTATAGACGCAACATTCGCAGTTGATTTAGAAACGTACGAGTGAGAAATGAATGCTGCAACCGTAGAAGAAAAAATTGAAATGATTCTGATTTTCGGAGAATGTAGGCGGAATATTGACGATGCTGTGGCCTTATATGCTGAACGTTTTCTAATATTTGTTCACGCTCGTTTTTTTATAAAGTTGTTGAATCCTTTAAATCCGACGGTAGTGTACAACTTAAAAAAAAACGAAGAAACACTGTCACAGGAGAAGCTAATGAAATTAATGTGATAGCAGCTGTTCAACATAACCCTCATGTAAGCACTCGGGAAATACAACGGGATCTCGGGATTTCCAGAGATAGTATTCGGAGAATATTGAATCGTCACAAGTATCACCCATACCGGGTTTCACTGCATCAGGAACTTCATGGCAATGATTTTCATCGGCGAGTAGAATTTTGTGAATGGGCAGTTCAGCAAATACAAAGAAATCCCAATTTCTTCGCTAATGTACTATTTTCAGATGAGTCCACATTCACAAACCATGGTTCCGTTAATCGGCATAACATGCACTATTGGAGTGTGGACAATCCCCACTGGTTACGACAAGTTGAACATCAACGTCCCTGGTCGGTTAACGTTTGGTGTGGAATTTTAGGTAACAAACTCATTGGTCCTTATTTCATTGATGGGACCTTAAATGGAATCAAATATCGAAATTTCCTGGAACATGAACTACCACCTCTACTTGAGGATGTTGCCCTGCCCATTCGACAAATTATGTGGTTTCAGCATGACGGTTGCCCAGCCCATTACTCAGCAACAGCACGGGAAGTATTGAACCGTGATTTCAATGGCCGATGGATCGGCAGAGGTGGCCTGGTTAATTGGCCTGCTAGGTCACCTGATTTGACATCGCTGGATTTTTTTCTGTGGGGTTATCTAAAAGATAAGGTTTTTCAATAAGCACCAACAACTCGGGAATACATGATACAGCGCATAAGAAACGGTTGTGCTGAAATTCCCGCAGATATGCTCCTCTCCTGCGTACAATCATTTGAAAAAAGAATAAATAAGTGTCTAGAAGTTCAAGGTCACAATTTCGAACATTTAATCTAATTTATTAAACAATGAGAGGCAGGGGGACTCTCTTAAAACTAGCACCCCGATGGGAACAAAAAACTACTGCGTCCTGGTCCTTGTTCTTGGGTAACGTTAAAAATAGATGTTAACTTATTGATATACGAATAAAATCCAAAAATTAAACAAGTTTTTCTTTTTTTCGATCCGATGTGTAATTTTTTAAGATATTCCCAAAAATCGGGTTTCTTGCGATTACATCAGCCATCTATCAGGAAGTAAAAAAAGTTTTTCCATAAAAGTTACCTATTTTTTAATGGGAAATCCGAATCTGCAATAAAAAATGGGGGTTCCTATTTAGAATTTTAAAGTTGCCCCCACCCCAGGGGGTGGTGGTGAGGGGTCGACTTTGGTATCATTGGATGGCCCCCTTCCAGGCGAACAAATTTTATTCAAAACTTTTTTTGATCTGATGCGTAGTTTTCGAAATATTTCAATGTCTTCAGATAAATCGGCCACCCTGTATTTTCACTTAAAACACCTAGTTCAAGATTAATTAGATGGCGACTTAAACTTGAAGAATATGACTACGACATTATACATAAAAAAGGAAAACAAAACACCAACGCAGACGCTTTATACCCTGTTGAAATTAACGCTATTGAAAACAAATCAATAGTTGATGAAACTGTAAATTCAGCAGTAGAAAATCCCATCCTAGGCATACCCATTACAGAAAATTGTACAAACCACTACTCAAACCAAATTATTATTCAACAAAAAGCACAAGCCACTTATCATATAATAAAACTATTCGAAACGAAAAATCGAATAACTGTATTTTTAGGAAGAAAATACGAAGAGGAAATTATTAAATTTTTCAAAAATTATATTGAACCTACAAAAATACATTGTATTTTTATTCAAAAATCGGAATTAGACTTAATTCCTATTATAAGTAACACCCTTGCCAAAACATTTAAAAATAACGCATATCGATTAACCTTTTCAACATTTTTACTAACCGACATCGAAGACGAAAATAGACAAAAGGAATTAATAAAATACCATCATGAAAAAACTTGTCATCGTGGTATAAATGAAGCCCTCTTAGCCCTTAAACAGACCTATTATTGGCTCAACATGAAAAAAAAATAACCGAATTTATTAACAACTGTGACATCTGCCAACAAGCTAAATACGATCGACATCCACCAAAAATTAAATTTTCTCTTACACCTACACCAACACAACCTCTGGAATCTATTCATATGGACACTTTTCAAATAGCCGGTACAAAATTCCTAACAATAATATACGATTTTTCACGCTACGCACATGCTTATGTTTTGGAACCCGTTTGTAATTCACACACTGTTTTTGAAAACATTCTTAACTTTGTTTCTCATTTTGGAATTCCCCAATCAATAACATGTGACAACGGAACAGAATTCAAAACATCCCTTTTGCAAACTCCACAATGTAAAATTACATTTCAAAACCGCCAGAAACTCTAACAGCAATGTAGAACGTTTTCATTCTACATTAATTGAACTATTTAGAGTCTTAAAAATCACCAACTAAGGAATTAATACAATACTCTATAATAGGCTATAACTCATCGATACATAGTGTAACCAAACAAAAACAATTTGATGTTATCAATGGTAGAACAAAATCCTTAGACCCCTTCGATCTGACCGACGAAATTATACTTAATCAGTTTTTAATTGACAGACGTGAAAGACTTAAGGCCATACATAAAAAAAATTATGAGACTTCGCTTGAAACAAAAGTGAAAAATATTCAGACATAATACAAATCGCGAGAACCCTCAACCCTATATACCCATTACGAAAGTTTTTATTAAAGACAAAACCGCTCTTCGTACCAAAACAAAACCCCGATTTATAAAGTCTATAGTGAAGACTGACCTAGGAGATAAGATTAAAATATCCAATGACAAAATTAAACACAAATCTCAAGTTCAAAAACCTAAAGCGTATTGTTCTGTTTTACAGGAAAATGAAGCTAACGAAGCTGATCAATGTTGTAGGCTCCAAGCCATACAAGCAACGCCACAAAATAAAATAGGCACCACTAATCTTAAAGGTCCTATCCTTTCCTTCTCCTTGGGCAATGCCCGCATTATAGAAAATAAGCATAGTTTTATTCATTTTTTAGAATTATATTATATTAGACAATATAGTATCATTTTACGATTTAGTTGATAAGACGCTTAACAAATCCTCCCCTTTAATTTCTTTGCCTAAAATTATGCTTGATAATACCCTTAACCATGCGAAATACTTAATTTTAGAGGCTAGTAATAAGTTTAATAATTTAGTTCCGCATAGTCGCGAAAAACGAGGTTTAATTAATATTATAGGTAAAAGTTCTAAATGGTTCTTCGGCACTTTAGATTCCGATGATGAAACTAAATACAATAATGCAATTTAGGAACTTCAAAATAACCAAAATTCTATTTTAAAAGAAACGTCCCTAAGAATATCTCTAACTAATAATCTGATAAACAATTATAACAAAACTATCACTTTACTTAACGAAAACCAAAAAATAATTAAAAACAGACTATTTGCTTTCGAATTCAGCATAAATAAAACTATTAATGATATTTCAGCTTATTTAAGATCGCAAAATACAATAGATCAAATTATTCTAAATTGCCAAAATTTATTAAATCTTTTAGACAATCTGGAAAACGCAATAACTTTTGCCAATATAAATATGTTGCACAGTTCTATTTTATCAATAAATGAATTAAATTTAATTATAAATCATTTAACGAAAATCTATGGTAAGAATAAAATTCACATGTCTAGTAACGTTAACCTTCATTATCAGCTAGCAGCTACTCAAGTTACAAGTTATTTTTACAATACACTTTCCTATATTTTACGAAGAGACCTTTGAGAGTTTTCATATCCTTCCTATCCCAATAAACAATACAATAATTATTCCAAACCATCCGTACATAACACTTGGCGAAAATCTGCAGCCGTCCACAAACACATGCATCGTCAATCTTGTCAAAGAAGCCGAAATTCGAAACTGTCAATACTTAAAAATCGAAATGTCCAGACCAATCATAGAAGCCATAACAAATCAATTTATACTATTAATTCCCACAAGTACTCCAATGAAAATAAAAAAGAAATGCTATTTAAACGATTATTTATTTATTAATAATCCAACTTTAATTGATATCCCATCAATAACGTTAACAAATCCCGAAACAACGTTACATAACTGTAGAATCCAAATCAATCAATCACAATTTTGGAATAAAAAAGAAATCCTAGATGTCAAACCCATTATATTACCAGAAATAAAAAACCGATTAACTTACATTCTATTGACCTTAAAAATCCATCCATTTATTAAGAAAAACCGAAGTTCATCCCATAGTATGGAGTTTGTTCAATACCTTTATAATAATTTCAATTGTATTATGGACAATTGGACCCCGTTATGCAATAAGGAACCAACCGACAATTTACGAAAAAACGAGTTAATTGCATTATACATAGTCAATATTGTAACGGGTGGTTTTTTTGGGTTACTGAACGAGGGGAGCGGGGCTGATATCGACTACTATCAGTCCGTTACAAGGATGTTACCACTAATCTGACCTTTGATCCAGCGACGGTTGCCGATGAGTTGGTAATCCCAATAAGCACGAATCACCACACTAAGTCACTCGCGACGGATCTCCCGGAACACTTCGCGAATCACGATATAGTTACGCTTGCCAACCACAGGGTAATTAGAATTAACAGGTACCCAAAGAAACAAAGCAGATTCTAACCACAAACAATATATTTACAATTAAGGAGAAGAATAAAAATTAACAAAGAAAATAAGAAAAATTAATAATTTAACGGTAAAGAAAATTAACAAAGAATCTACGGAGATTAAAAAACTAACTTTTGAATTAAACTGATAAGCGAAAACTAAATTAACTTTATAAAAAGGTAACCTACATGAATCTTATAAAACTAATAATTTAAATTACAAAATTTAAACTAAGGTGAACTCAACAGCTAACACCGGTATAAGCAATTTACAGTAAACTTGACAATATACCTGACTTTAATTAAATACACTCACTGACTGGCTAAAACTTTGAATGTAAAGCCTGAATTATAGATTGCCTTCCTTCCTTCCTTCCTTCCTCCCGTAGAAGATGAACATTACGTGATTGTCACAATTAACATTTCCCGTGTAAGAATTTTTAATACTTTGTGATAATATTTTGCAATTATAGTAATAAAAAAAATCAAAGAATAAAATATTTTCTTAACAAAATCATATTTTGAAGTTATTTTAATATTTTAAATCATCAATAATTGTTAAGTTTAATTAAAATTAATAACGGGCAATGTTAATGGTGACAATTATGTCAAAAATGTTTATTTAAATTGTAGTGCCAGTTATAGATTCCCGTACCGTAAGGACGGCATTCCTTCCTCCCGTAGAAATTTTTAAGTTTTATCTTTCACCGTAAAGGTCTTTGACATGACCAATCACAGTGTTTGTTATGGACATGCGCTGTAGGGTGACAGCGCGTAGGCACAAAATATTTAAAATACATGATTGTTTAGTATTATTTAAGATAGGTGTTTAGTTTACTAAATAATTTGTGTCTCTAAATAGGATATTTAGATATTGTTTAAGATCAATGTCTTTCATTTTTAGAAACGTTGCTTTGTAAAACCCCGTAGTTTCCCGGTCTTGGTAAAGTGGGCGAGTCTTCCAACGTCTTGCTCTATGTTTTTTTTCATACTGCCCTACTTTGGAGAAAGGCAGTATAATAAACTACAAATGCGTTTTCTTGTGCTATGATAAAGCTATGGACATTTTAATTCAACAAAGAAATGCAGTAAACTATCTTTTAAGTTAAATAAATCAGTTAAATACCTACTGCTTTTTATAAAAATGTAGTTTATGCTAATTTCCCACAAATTTCTTGTTTAGCAGTTACTGCCTTTCTCCATAGTTGGGCAGTATACAACAAGCTGCCTGGGCAATTAAAATTGTGATCACTGCACTAATATGTAAATGTTTATCTTTCATATTTACATACAATGGGTAAAACGCAGAATATAAACAAAAACAAATGTCAACCATTTAAGGTGTCATCGCGCATGGTTACGGAATTTTACACGGAAATCTATAAATTGACTTTTTACAAGACGCACAAATCGTACGGGCACGACTACGGGAGGAAGGAAGGAAGGCAATCTATAATTCAGGCTTAACTCGGAAACGACGCGCGCGAAATCTAGCAAGATAAAATCTGTCAAACATTGCAATTGCGCTGTGTTTTAGAATTTCCCCCCGGTGTCTGTCATTAGGTAGATTCTTTGGTTCTATATCATCTCCTGTGAGCTGTTCCTTTTCCGACAACAAAGCTCTTATTGTAGCTACCACATCTAAATCCTGCGGCGGATTTACCCTTAACCTGTCTACAATATTCTCTTTTCGCTCGGCTACTTCAAGAGCTTCTTTTAAATTAAGAAAAACACCTACGGACAAAATTTCGTTAGCTAGACGCGTGTCTAGCCCGTTTATAAACTGTTCTGCAACCAATGCATTCATGTAAATTTTTTTCTCCGGTGTTTGTTCCTCTACTGAAAAGATGTTGTTAGCGGCCATTTTAATTCTTTCTGCAAAGGCCCCTAACGTTTCTTCCTGTTTCCTTTTACACGCTGCTAATTCTAACTTGGCTTGTTGGAAATTTTTTCTTTTACCAAATACCCTCTTTAACCATGTTCGCATTTCTTCTATCGAACCTGGTTTGTCATCGTCCCTTAGCGCAAAATAATACGTTTTCGCCATGTCCTTGAGTTTATGTTCCATAGCTTCCATCATGTCTTGTTCCGTCCATTGATTTTTTCGCCCTATTGCTTGGATTCTATTGATAAAGAGGTCATAATCAGGTACTCCCTTATAATCGTCGATTAAATTGAGAGTTGTGCCCAATGTTTTTTTTGAAATAAGTCGGACAACTTGTTTGTGGTTATTGTTTCTTCTAAATTATTTTGGAGTGTTCCATTAGGTAATACTGTGTTTTGATTTGTCATTTTAACAAATCAACTAACTGACAACTGTAACCCGAAAAGCTATGGAAATAAATCAAACCTATCACTTCGCGATTATGGGGACGATGAGTTGACGAATAAAAACAACTTTATTGGCACAGGAAATAATATGTCTGGGTCTCCTGCGTCACAGAGTTCCTCGCTGTGTACGACTTTTTGCTGTGGAAATCGAGACGACCTTATATCTAATTAACGAAGCACACGTAATTAGATCGAGTTTACTTTCTGCGCTTTTGTACTATTGTCCTTTTTAATTCTTTATACCTTGTAAACTCTAAACTTCTGCGATTTTAATCCTTAAACTGTTTATCTTAACTGCATTTATTGTTTTTATAGACTCTTTAAACTGCAAGTAACTTCTTGGAGAAATTAACAAAGAGATAGTTTACCAATATGACTCGTAATGATTTAATTGATTTGCAACGGAATATTAATTATTATAACTAATTATTTGGGGAGACAGACACACTAATACAAAATACGTTGGTGTGTTGGTTCCCTTTTGCGAATTTTCCACGTGTTTCACGGCGTTCTCTGTTTATTGTTGACAGTATTAGATAGGCGTGGCATTAGCGGAGGACACAATAAAATGTCAAATGAACAAAAAGTTTCCGTAGTCTCCCACATAAACAAATTCCCCCGATACAAATCGCATTATTGTAGGGTCAAAAGACTAGACCAAGAGTTTTTGAAAGAAGGAACAACATTGCCAGTCATGTACAACCTTTACAAGATTGAAAATTTAAATATTTCAGTAAGCAAAAAAATATTTTTAACGGAATTTAATTTAAGACAGAAAGAGACAAAAAAGATACTTGCAATAAATGTGATGAGTTTAGCACAAAAATGGAAAGTTTACCTGAAGGAGATGAAAAAGTTAGAATCGAAAATGAAAAGAATTTACACTTGGCAGAAGCAGAGACAGCCAGAAAAAAAATGAATTTAGATATTTCTAAAGCAGACACTGACGATAAAACGGAAACGCTAACTTTCGACATCGAGAAGACGCTACCTCTTCCTCGGCTAACTACTATAATTGCGGGATTTATGCAGGAAAGCAAAAAAAATCCACTTTTAATGTTTGGATCGAACGATAGCGACTTCGGTGAAGTAGAATGCGCGATTAAGAGACAAAATAAAGTATTTTGCCCTCAAGATTACATGAAAACATGTAAAAAGAAGCGACCCATTGACGTACATGAAATAAAAAAGATGATTTCGTTAGCACTAGGGCATTAGAAAAAGTAATTGTTAACAGAAAGAAAAGTTGTAAATGTGAAAAAGTTAATTGGCTCCATATAAAAGAAATAAAACTTATTAGAGAAAAAAATTTAGTATCTTTATAAAAACGGACTATGTTCATGAGACTGAATATAAAGAAATAAATATAAGGAAGAGAAAAAAATCAAAGGATTCAGACGTACAGTTTTCTCAGTTACTGGAATCGCTATGGCCAAACGGGAAACCAGTGGCTCAGCCAAAACTAGATGACATACGCAGTTATTCCTGAGGCTGATCATAATTTTTAAACTAGTCTAATAGGAGACCCTTCAATAGAGGAAGACATAGACATAATGGCGAGTTAGACTTTGACTTTGACCAATAATATATTTTTTCCTGTTCCGCAATATAGAACCAAGTGTTTTTCTTAGAGTAAAACTTTTATTTTTTGACATACGTAAGTTTTTTTTATATTTATTGTAACTTGGTTGCGGACCCAAGTGATGTTTGTTAAATTTTCAATTAAGCAATAGGAAACCAGGTATTTTTTCCATACTTGGAATAACTTTTTAAGTGTTTTTGTTCAATAAAATTATTGTTCTGTTCATATATAGTAAAATTTGATAGGGTTTGTTCAGTTTAAAAGTGTTTTTATAAATAAATTTTTTAATCAAAAGTTTTTCCTTATTTTCTGTAACTGCAAATATGTTGTTTGGTTCTTTGTTGCATAACGGGGTCCAATTATAAAATATAGATTAAGAAAAATTGCAAACAAGAAAAAAGAAAATTCCAGCGAAACCAATACCCGTATTGCTTTCATCTTTTGGATGGAGGAGTTATGTATATGCACGTATTTGATGACCATGTACGAGGTGTAAGAAGATTATATTTCATTTCTTTGAATTATTTTTTATCTTTAATGTTCATGATTATTACATTTTAGTTTAGTTTAATTAATTCAGTATCTTGCTTCTCGATTGTAAACCTCGTAAACTTAATAAAGATTGTTTTTAAAAACCAATCTATCAAATTAATTATTTTAATTCTCATCTTAATAATTATCCACATTTGACTTTTTGATAATCATTATTACCTTCTAAATTAATAATTTAAATTATTTGAATCCATTTATCTTATGTTTAAAAACATTTACGATTACTTAAAACAACTATTTAAACTTAAATTATCGGGAAATAAATCAAATATGGTGGCCGCCGTCGAATCACGTGGTGTGCGCAGAACAGTCTTTCACATTTTAACAAGATCGAATTTTGTAAATTGTGCCGTCGTATTACGTAATAAGTTTATAGTCATTATAACAAATAGTCGGTCGAAAAATCTGTACTGTGTGAAATTTTTAGAACCTTGTGTTTTATTTAATTATTTGGTACAACAAACAAATGCGTGCGAACGCTTGTATGTACATTTTTGGAAGTGAAAAAGGCATTTTACCTAAGCAAACCAGCATATTACCAACATATGAATATGTCCCTATTGTAAATGACCAATTAAATCCAATAAAAAATAAGTAATTGGTTTGAATTGGTTTCAAATGTGTTTTGGCGCTATGAATCACCAATTCACTCCAGTTGCATTCCTTTTGGTAATTTACAATGAAGAGACAGCGGCTTGGATTGGAAAATACCAATCCATGCCATCCTTGTCTCTATTGGCTAAATCCAATAGAAATGCACCTGGAATGAATTGGTAATTCATAGCGCCAAACCCATTGCAACCAGTTTAAAATTTATTATATCTGAGTATTTTATTTCTTTATTATTTTTGAAGTGAAACTTCTTTGGTGGAGTTCTGATGTTTGACGAGAATGGAGAGTGAATTGGAAAAAATGTAACGTTTCTAGATTTCGTTACACGATAGAGAAAAAAGATATAACGTAGAGAGAAGGAGAAAGAGAGCGAGTGAACCCGAGTGAATCCGATCGCCCCTCCCAAGATGTCCCTTCCCAGATGCATTGTAAGCAGATTGCCGCGTAGGCGAAGATTCAGTTTTGTTTTGCATTTGCTAGTGTGTATTTCGAGCGTTTTAAGATATTTTTTTTTTAATTATGTTATAATGTCCTACACATTGCAAGAGAAAATTGAAATAATAAGTCTTTAGTGGGCAATTCTCTACGTCAAACAAGAGACCTAAATATCCGGATAGTTCTATTCCATTAACTAGAACAATAACATATAAAGGTTTAAAACAATTGTTCCCATTTCGAGGCGGAAAATGTAATTTTAGTGACACAAAGTATATACCTTGAAAAAATGATTTCTTGATGGCAAATAATTTGGTGAAAACGGCACCAGTCTATCTTTTTTCGTTTTGGAGTTATGATTTTTTTTAAATAAAGAACCGTACTTCGAGGATCACACTGCCCTGCTGCAATAAAACTGTGTAAAATAAGAGTAATAAAGAACAAAAGATCATTTTAATTGTTAAAAACAATAAAAAATAAACATTCATTATTATCTAATTTCCAATCACAATTTCCAAGTACGTTCTTTATGTTAATTATTTATTTGCTTATAAATTGTTAGACACGGATTGGTCGTTGGGTTACCGACCTCTCACGCAGCAGGTCCGGATTTAATTCTCGGAGGAGAATAACTTTTTTAATTTTTTTCTCTCGAAAATACTTAATTTTGGAAAAAATGTCTTTTTTATTGTCAAATTAACTTAACTTGGAGCGCTCAAAGCATGCCGCTCTTTAGGCGCGTGCTGAAAGCAAATTTGCTTCTGTTTTTATGCCAAGGATATAAATTTATTTCAGATGAAATTAATCAGAAGTTAATAACAACTAGTTATATTAGATAGCAGTCACTTCTAAGCAGTGTCTGTGTTCGATAAATTTTGCCCTATGATTTAAGGTATTTATGAAATTTTATTATTAAAATAATTGTAATAAACCAGCAGTACATGATCAGGCGTGTGCTGAAATGATTTTAGGGCCCGGGAATAGATCCCTTATAGAGCCTTCCCACGCCTTAAATTTTATGAAAAAGGGTTGGGGAAGTGCTTGGGGTGTTGTATTTGCGTTATTCTAATCTTACGTAGGATGCTGGGACGGTCACTACTCACTAATAACCAGGGACTTGTAACGCGTTTCTGGTATGGTTAAAAAAAAAATTACACAAATTTTAAACTCTCTTAAACTTTCTCTCTTTATCTCTCTCACACACACACAAATTTTGCCGGTGTAACAACCATAACAATACGCCATCGTTCCTAAACCTTACACAGGTAAACATTTTTTTAAGGTATAACTAAGTACACTATTACCACTAAGCACTTCACATAGAAATCGACTTATAAAAAAACGCCATTAAATGGCGTCCAGAGACAACAAAATCAATTTGTTTGTTTCTTTATTATGTCGTCTCAACCATTCGAACAATGACTGCATAAGTTGGTTTTGCACAGCCCTCTTGCAATATTTTTAAAGTAATGGAAATAACCAATTAGCTGATTCCTTTTTCGGATCTTACACTGGAAATGCCCAATTGAATTCAATTGGAAATTACCCATGGGTAGCTTTATCCAATCGAAAACACTTAAAAACAGTAGAATCCTAATTGGACTTTTCCATCATGAAAAATACCAGTAAAAACCAATTTCTGTTTTATATCGCGCCCAATTAAATCCAGTGAGTCCAATTCAGATCTATTGATAGCAACCAATTCTTCAATTGGTTTCTATAAGGAATTAATCGGTCATTTACAACAGGGGTTCGCTTAAAACTGAATGGTAGAAATAAAAGTTGCAAATATTGTCGACTCAAAACTTGAACTTTGCTACCAACTATTATTCATAAAATAGTCGTAGATATAATACTGCAATATATTAAAAAATATTATCATTAAACCTTTTAAGGCGAAAAACATTTAAAAAAGATGCCAATCTGTTAGTACTAATACTAATGCAGGTGTATCTTTAAAAGAGTCCCAGTGAACTTTGTCCAGTTATAAACTTGTGTTCAACAGAATCTATAACAATAAGCATGAATATAAGTAATAGTGAGAATAGGGAAAGTAGTGATAGTTACAGCGAAAGCCCATTAAGCGAGGACTCAAAAGACTTATACTTAGTAGTAATTCTAAGGTTGCCGATCTGACAGGTGTATCTAGTAGAACTGCTGCAAAAATTGCAAATTCCGTTTTGAAAGTCGTAAATGTAATTTCCAAAGTAATACGACACTAGTCATTGACAAAAATAGGATTCATAAGGTGTTAAGAAATATAGGATACAACTTCTAGATTTAAACAAGAATTTAAACAAGTCAATTAAAGGTAGGACTGAAGGAATGATCAAACCTTACTTTATGAAAACAGCCGCATGATAATTTAAAATGAGGAACATATTACCTTAATTCAGGAACCAGGCAGCCCTTAATCAATCTCACGCAATAGATATTGCCGATGAAATTATAGGTAGGCTAGAAGCAAAACCACAATGAAGATTTAAGAAAATTACTTGTGATTGTATGTGTAAATGTAAATACTGACAGGGTTATTCGACTAATATAAACTCATTATAATGAATAACTACAATGGAGTGTATGCCTGTTAAACGTTAACGAGCTTCCATTACGACACTTAATACACAAACTAGATGGAAACACACAAGGTCCCTATTCATATTCCGGGCCAATTGGAGCCCTTCTTCCTGAAAAATATCTGTAGTTCGATTTAAACCAATAAAATCTAATTGTCCTCTACACAGAAAAAACGCTAGCATAGCATGAATGGGTGAGCCATTAAACCATCAAACCAAATAACAGTTCCTATAATACCAATAGGTAGTTAGCACTTGGTTTATAATCGTTTACTGTTTTTAAATTAACAACAAAAGTTATCGCTCCTAAATCTATTGATATTAATATTGATATTTATTTGTTAGAATGTTATAATGTTATTGCATTAAATACTAATTTGATTTATTTAATAACGTTACTATTGTATGTATACTATGTATACATTTAACGTAATAAATTCTTTTACATTTAGGCAAAATATTTCCCTATTTTGGATTAATAGTAATTAATTGAGCAAATAACTATTTAGATTGCTTCAATTTTAATGCATTCAATGACAGCGCTGTTCTTGGTACTATGTTAGATTTTTGTATGTGTATTAAATGAAAATGACCTATACATATCAGCAATATGTTTACAAGACATATAAGCTATTGAAGATGGAATAGGTCCTCAAAATTGGGCAAAAAAATCCAGGAGAAATGACTCACTCCCGTTAGCTAACAACACCCAACCCCATTCTCAGTTTAGCGACATCGCTATGATTATCCAGAGAATTTAAAAAATACTAGCTGAGTTTGTAGAAAAAGGTATATTCGCTTATTTGGTTTGAGATAAAAACGCTCCCACGCGTGGCCACGATTAGATTATGCTACCAGGCAGTTGTGTTTCATTAAACCTGACCAATTTTAAAATAACGTTATTGTCAATGTACGTAAAAACACAACGCAGAGTCCTAATTTTTATAAAGTAAGTAAATTAACTGGATGATCCCGAATATGCCAAAATAAGTATTTCAGTAAACTTAAAGAATTGGGTTACAAAAATACATCGTGTACCTTACACAAGGTTTAGATTTTATTTGCAATATTATCCACACAAGCCTAATAAACTGCATGAACTAACAAAAAATTGCTTATTTAGTAAGTTTGTCTTTAATGTTAACAATATTTTGTCATGGTTATTATGCTTTTTATTTGGTTCATGATTTTTTATCATTTGAATTTTGGTCTCTATATTTAGTGAATTTAATTTAATTGTATTTTTTCTTTCGTTTCTTGAAGTACTTTGTAATCCTTTTGATCAATGAATATTATTATTATACAAAAATATGTTTATCCTTACCATTTGTTGCTCTATCTCTAAACCCAGGATTTCCATATGTAGTGGGTTCTACAGGTACATTAACAATGGTTGGATCACCGCCTTGTCTTCTAGCGTATAACATATCATAAATTGACATTACAAATAACGCCGAGTTTAAAATAATTAATATAATCTAAAACAAAAAAACAAATTTGTTATTTTAAACAACTATATACATATAATTTATTATGTTTATGCAACTAATTATAGGCTATATCATAAAGTCTAACCGAGTCTTAAACTAGTTAATTCATAATTTTATAAAGATTAAAATTTATGCATCATATGGATATGTATATGTATATAAACCTATTACTCTAATATGTATATATATATATATATATATATATATATATATAGTAGGCAACCAATGTTACAAGACTAAAATGCCTTCCATCTCGTCACCGAGCCGGGCTCGAAGCGCGTCTCCCGAATGACTAATGCCCCATACCCACCAACACTGACAGACAGTCTGTTTCGTCCTGTTGGGTCTCATCAGTGTCAGGCAGTCGGTGACGGGAGACACGCATCAAGCTCGGCACTGTTCACTTATAAAGAAATAAGTGACCCGGACAGCGGCGAGATGTATCGGCAAGTCAATCTGGAGACATCTACCATCTAAAGACTTGGCCCTCGCTGTGCGGCGTGCAATTACAATGCATTTAGACACACACAGTGGTAGGTTTTATCAAACCGTACGTGGCCCAAAAGAGTCGAAATAGCTTTGACTAGCTATGCGGCAATATTTCAGAGTAATACTTTACGCTAGTAGTAGGCAACCAATGTTACAAGACTGAAATGCCTTCCATCTCGTCACCGAGCCAGGCTCGAAGCGCGTCTCCGGAATGGTATGGTACAATGACTAATAAACCATACCCACCAATACTGACAGACAGCCTGTTTTGACCTGTTGAGTCTCATCAGTGTCAGGCAGTTGGTGACGGGAGACACGCATCAAGCTCGGCACTGTTCACTTATAAAGAAATAAGTTACCGGGACAGCGGCGAGATGTATCGGCAAGTCAATCTGGAGACATCTACCGTCTAAAGACGTGGCCTCGCTGCGCGGCGTGCAGTCACAATGCATTTAGATAAAACCTACCACTGTGTGTGTTTGCAGAACACTATTTTCTTTAGCACATTAAGAGGGGTAAATAAATTTGCTTTAAGGAGCGTATATATAAATATAGTACCTTGTCTGGCCCAAATAATAGTAATAGCACCTTATGAAGCCCTTTAGGATACAAATATATTTTAATGGTTTCTTGTGTTGTATTATTTTTATGCGGTTGTTCACGCGTCAAAAAAAAAACGGCATAAATAAATGCATCTATAAATTTAAGAGTCTCGAAGTAATATTTGGGTTTTTGTAATGTTTGGCATTCATTGAATAAAAATTACGTATTCAATAATCTATAATTCGCATAAAATATATGGCTAATTTAATTATTTAGTAATACACCCTTTATATTAGCTTCACTTCACTATCACCTAATCGATTGAGCTGAAATTTGGATTATACTTTTGGTGCTGGTGACAATACAATCTAGTATACTCAATACTGTAATTTATTTAAAATGGCCGCCTCTCCAAAATGGCGCAATACTTTTTTCTTTAAAACCACGATATGTGAATTAAATGAAAGGGTTTGACAAGTAGAAAACGTTATGGTGACGTCCTACTAAATCCAATATGGCGGTTGCCCCAAGGTGAATCACATATTTCTTTACAACCTAGTTCACATGGGTATTAAATAAAAGGGTTTGACAAGTATAAAATGAAAAGGTAAGTAACTTTATACTTGATCCAATATGGCGGCCGCCCCAAGATGGCGGATTACCTATTTTTTCACAACTTCCTTGACGTGGGTGTCAAATGAAAGGGTTTGACGAGTAAAAAATGATAAGATGTCAGTGATGTCATACTAAATCCAATATGGCGACGGCCCCAGGATGCGGTTTACTTACTTTTCTTTACATTCTTGACATGGGTATCAAAAAAAAATTCTTGACGAGTAAAAACCGATTACGATAATATTTTGAAACTTTTCAAAATTTCATTATTTTTAATTTTCTTATATTTTCACAATTTCTTCATAGTCATTAAACATTAAGAAGTGACAAGTTTATTAATAGCAAATACTATTTTAAGTAAATTACATTATTTTTACACTTTTTAGTGCGTTAAGCGTGTTTTTAGTATTTTTAAACAATTATTTATTTAAATATTTTGTTAGTAAGAGGAAAAATATTTCCAACTATTAAAAAATTTAGTATTTAGAAAAAAATTAATGCTAATTATTTGAATATTTAGTAATAAAAAAATTAAAAATAAGTGTATCTTTTCATTTTAATTTAGTAATTTGGATTCTTTACTAATCTTGATGATTGGTCGATTAGTTTGAAAGAACTAAGTGTGTGTGAAATGCACTTAATAGCGCTTCATGAAGTTTTAGCTTTTTTATAATGAAATTTTAACCACTCATTACAACAAAATAAAATATTGTGTTCTAAAAGTTTCTTCTGAAATTTTGTTTCTTCTGAGATATATCTCAGATATTTCAGATTTTCAATATGTATACTCTATTTTAGACGAAATGTAATATTTTAGCAAGTTGTGTAACTAAAATACTTTATAAAATATTAACCACTTATTACACCACAATCAAAAAATCTTTTACAAAAAATTTTAATTAATAAGTGTTTCTTCTCAGATATTTTAAATTTAAAATACCTGATTTTAGACTAATCGCAATGTTTTAGCTATATTTTAAAAAATTGTATTTTTTAATGTAAGAAGATTTATGAGATATACCTTATTGAAAATATATCCGATTTTAAAAGAATCGCAATATTTTAGCTATTTTTAAAAATGTCTAAATAAAAAGCTTATAAAGTCGCGGCGATGAAATTTTAACCACTTATTAAAATACAATAAAATATTGTTTTCTAAATTTTTTGGATTTTAGATTTAAAATACCCGATTTTATAAGAATCGCAATATTTTAGCCATTTTAAAAAATGTTTAAGTAAAAAACATAAAATCTCACTAAAGTGGTTAAAATTTCATAACTTAATGAATTTTTAACCGCTTATTACAAGAAAATAAAAATAATTTTAATTTTTTTTATATTTTTAAAGTGTTTCTTTTGAGATATTATTAAGATATTTTTAAAAATGTCCAACTAAAAAACTTATAAAGTTTTAGTCTCGGTTTTAGTGATAAAATTTTAACCACTTATTACAACAATATAAAAGGATATTTTCTAAAAATTTTGGATTTTTTAAGTGTATTTCGAATTAAAAATACCCTCTTTTAGACGAATCGCAATATTTTAGCAATTTATTAATGTCCAACTAAAAAAATTATAAAGTCATGGTGATGCAATTTTATTTTGTTTTTTTTTTTTAATGTTGGATTTTTAAAGTGTATCTTTTCGGTTACGAATAAAAAAAGCACAAAAATACACGGTACAAATTAACATACTGTCGAACTTCGTCGTTGTCAATATTTTGTGTTTTTAAATAGTTTTTATTTATATTACACTTCATATTAAAAACTCTAAACAACGTTTACAAGGTGTACCTTTTTCTGCAATAAATATAAAAAGTAAAATTTTTATTTAGACGAAAAAAAGATGTGACCGTTTAAACGTATGCAAAGTGTCGCAGAGAGCTCCTACAAGAATCTACATCGGTCCTTGAAAAACCCCAAATACTAAATTAAGTACAAAAACGTTTGTTTGTTATTTAATAAAATCAAAAACGAACTTTTAACTGTGTCTTGGTTATTATCAAATTTTGAAAATGGTGAATATAGTAATATTTTTAAATAAGAAATCTGTGGTTATTTGTTAAAGCTGTACCTATATTTATATTTTTTTATTATAAACATTTTTAATAAAAAATAAAACTAATTTTGTAATTTGTAAAATTTCCTACAAAAATATATCTTAGGTATTTTTACATGTCTATTTATTAGCGAGTTCTGCAGATGCAAGAAAAGATTTTCTTGTCATTAAAATAAAAAAGTATCAAGGTTAACCGACATAAAAAAATATAAAAAAATTTAAACCATTAGAATAAACCAATTAGAATCCTTACAATTTAATTACTTCAGTACGCTAATGACGCCTCTTGACGTCGCGTTACCAAACTTACAGCGTTTGAACATCATTCACTGCTTTATATTTAATTTCTACTAATAATTTGTGTTTGCACTGTTGCCGAATGTCGGGCTACACAAGAACCGTAAAACATCTAGAATTCCTGTTCCAGATACACTACTTACAGCACGCCACCTACAGCTGTATCTAATGAACTATTTTGTATAAAAATATGGCTAAACGCGTCGTTGTTAAGCTCTCCTGAAATTTTAATGGGGGGTTTTAAATAGTGTGATTCACCGATTAGAGATGATATACACGTAAAACGTGTTCAGCCCGAGGGTGGGCTATACAACGTCGTTTATATATATATATATATATATATATATATATATATATATATATATATATATATATATTAGGGTGTTTCAAAAAAAAATATATATCTATTTTCCAACGGGCTACACCTGAAATAGTTATTTTAGGTGGGAAAAAAGATGCTGTCAAAATATGAACATTTTAGGTTAAATGGAAGATCGGTCTCAACAGATTCTTTTATTTTTTCATGTGTATCGAATTAGTGAAAGATAACACAGTCCCAAATCCCCTTGATGTAAGGATGAAGCGCATACATTCTTATGTATTTTGATGCGCTGAATCCAAATATGATAATAGAATAAGCCTTGCGGATCTTGATCTGGTCTTAACCTCAAAAAACACCTCAGTTTTCGCGATTTTAGGATGATTGTTGAGGTAAGTGCCAAACCAGGACCTGCTGGGCCAATTCTGTAGTTATATTCGAAATTAAGAGGTGACTTTAATCCCGCGGTCCGTTCCTACCCCTAACCCGCTCAAGCCATTCAAAAGGTTTCTGGGACTTCTTATGAAGTAAGGGTGGAACTTTAAAAAAAATACATAGGAATATGTACTTCTTATCTCCAGATCATTTTTTGTGTTATCGTTAGTAAACTATTTAATTAACTACATTAAATTGTCTTTCAAATAAATTTTTCCTTATCTGGTATTTAATAGTGGTGGTTAAATTATCATAAAAAAGTAAAAAAGTAATGCTTCTTCTGGATTTCGTCGGTCTCGGTTCGTCTGCATGCAAAACGAGAGCATTGTCATATGAGCCACGGCGCCTTGTACTAAAATTTGAATCCCAACCCAGAGATGATTACAAGGAATTCTTGGAACTTGCTTGTGTATTTTTAGGTGGTGTTCCACCTAAAGGAATTGCATTTAAAGTGCCAGGAGCAGTACACCATGCTAGGCGGATGGCAAAACCCATTTATTCCTTGTAGATGTTTATGTTTAAGAAACAATTGGGTATTCAAAAAGTGGAAATCGATGGTCTGCGGCAGATCTGAATTTTTATTATTCGTTTCTACGTAAAAGCGTGGTTTAATGCGCCAAATGCTATCAATGCACCCAATCAAGATTTGACATTGCTTCAAAGCTTAATAAAGTATCGAAAAATCAATGCCAAAATCTCAGGCGCAGCTACTTCTAAACTATGTGCGCACTTGTGGTATATATCCGAATACCTTGCACCTTTGGCTTTTTTTGATGACATGGTCTCAAATGCAACAAAATTAAAAATGATTCGTGCAATCAAAGAGCGAGAAGGTACACAGCCAGTCCCAACACGAGTTGTAGTTGAAGAGGCTGATTATTTGAAAGTGATTAACAAATATGTAAGTGATTTCGTCACAAAAAATTCATTGTTTTTATTTGAGCAATATGATTTACCCTATGATTTTCTCGAAGTAAGTCCGGAATTATGGAAAACAGAAGAGTCCTATGTAAAGTGTGTAGAAGTCTTGCAAGGGTTAAAAGTAGTTAATGATACTGCTGAAAGAGCAGTTGCTTTGGTCCAAGATTTTAATTTACTACTGACCAAAGACGAAGATCAAAGGCAATACCTTTTGCAAGCTGTCAAATTTCATCTAAAGCAGTATCCCACCTGTCAAAAGAGAGATCTTACCTTACTTTTATAGGATATGTACAAAAACATGTAACTAAGAATTTAATGCTTAATTTAATTTAAGACTTCGTGGGATATTTAGAAAATTTATAGGTAAAGGATCAATAGGACAATAACCTATTTACTAGATAAAACGAACAGTTAAAAATGTTACAAAATTGTTTTAGATTGTACCTTTTCATTTGGCTTATTTCTGTTCATTTGGTTTAGTTTTAATTTTTAATTCATATTTAATAAAAAATATCGAATAAGTTTTTTTGGGTATTTGTATTTAATGATAATCAGTGATAATTTAACCACCACTATTGAATACCAGCTAAAGAAAAAAATATTTGAAAGACAAATTAATGTAGTTAATTAAATAGTTTACTAACGATAACACAAAAAATGATCTGGAGATGAGAAGTACATGTATTTTGACATCCTTAATCCGAATATGACTACAGAATTGGTCCTGGTTTGGCACTAACCTCAACAATCATCCTAAAATCGCGAAAACTGAGGTGTTTTTTGAGGTTAAGACCTGATCAAGACCCGCAAGGCTTATTCTATTATCATATTTAGATTCAGCGCATCAAAATTCATAAGAATGTATGCGCTTCATCCTTACATCAAGGGGATGTGGGACTGTGTTATCTTTCACTAATTCGATACACATGAAAAAATAAAAGAATCTGTTGAGACCGATCTTCCATTTAACCTAAAATGTTCATATTTTGACAGCATCTTTTTTCCCACCTAAAATAACTATTTCAGGTGTAGCCCGTTGGAAAATAGATATATATATTTTTTTGAAACACCCTAATATATATATATGGGCAGATCCATTACTTTTCGACAAAAGTGTGCGGGGGTAAGTCACCGATTTGGCTGCCGATTTTTTTCTCGAAAGTGGGTCATATAAGGAGACGATCCTGAAAATTTGAGCTCGATATAGGTAATTCCGGCTGCAAGAAAATTTTTTGAAATATAAAAAAAGTCGATTTTTTAGTCATTTTCAAAAATTCGTATCTCAGCTCCTATTTAACTTAGAGATTTGATCATGACGGCATTTTTCTCTCTTATCCCTCTATTTTCAAGAAAAAAATAGGTTTTAAGTTTATACTTAAATCCGGCTAAGCTGTAAGCCTCCAAATAAAACACTGCTTAAGATAAATTTTGTCAATTTTTAAAGTGCTCTCAAATCTACAGTTTTTGAAGCAGTGGAATAAATGACAGATGATATTTTTCGTTAAGGTATACTCTGTTGGAATTTACCCATTTTTTAATTGATTGCTTCGATTTCTCTAATGTATGGCCACTCAAAGACAATTGATTTTTGAAAAATCAATGTTTTCAGATACCTACAACTTTTTTCTATCGATCCGAAATCCTTTGAAAATTTCAGGGATTATACTTTATTCTATTCCCAAACAAACCATCAAAACTTTTCC